>VDFB02105785.1:573083544-573166136 GCA_007258455.2 Sequoia sempervirens | reverse complement strand
TTTCAAAGTACTCGTCCTTCCTCCACATCACTTGTACCCTTGCCATCTCACCATGTCCTTTGGACATGTCATTCTCCACATGTCAAGATGTGAGGGCTTGTGAATCCTTAACTCACCATAACCCTTCATCTTGGCCATGGTGGCTCAATTCTGACCATTGAATTCTCTAGAGAATTTAATTTTCTCTATAAATACCCACCCCTTTTCATTCATTGAGAAAACTTAAGCATTCTAGCACCCTTATGCTCTTGAATTGTCAAGCCATCACATCCTTTTTAATTTGCACTAGATTTCATCTTCATTGCACCCACTTTAACTCCTTGCATTCCTCATTGTATCCACCCCATATTGCATTCAATTTTCATCATATTGCCATCAAAGGAGTGCACAACCAAATCTCCATCAAGGGCCAACCAAGGAATCAACACAAGCAAAGATATAATCATTCCTTTTTATCTTTCCTTTATTTTGCGCTTAACTTAGGCTGATCATGAGGTGGTCTTGTGTTTCTTTGTTTTGAATTTCTAGTTAGTTTTGCATATTTAGAACATGAAAACACTTGCACACATTTTTTGAATGCCTAGTGGGACCGACAAATGGGTTTCTATCTTTTTACATTTGTTGTTCATTTTTGCAGGTTCAGGTTTGCAGAGGGGCATACCTGACCTCCCAGAGGGGCGTACGTTCCCATGCTAGAAATAGAGGGGTGTACCTACCCTCCTAGAGGGGCGTACTTGCTCTTAACAACTTTTTGTTTTCTATTTTTTAGCTTTTATTCAAATAATTTTTTTGTAGAGGGGCATACCTGCCCTCCCAAAGTGGCGTACTTGCCCTTAACAACTTTATGTTTTCTATTTTTTAGCTTTTATTATAACTATTTTTCTACAAAGCAATGTACTTTCCCTCCCAGAGGTGCATACCTGCCCTTAACAACTTTTTTTGTTTGTTTTTTTTAGCTTTTATTCTAACTATTTTTCTGTAGAGGGGCATACCTTCCCTTAACAACTTTCTATTTTCTATTTTCTAGCTTTTATCCTAACTATTTTCTATAAAGGAGCATACCCACCCTTGAAAAACATAAAGGGGTGTACCTTCCCTCCCAAAGCGGCCTACCTACCTTTGATAAAGACTTTTTCAAGGTAAAAACAGGGGTAAACTTGCATTTTTAGGTTTTTTTTAATTGTCTTCGATTTTTACTAACCCTAACCTATTTTGTTGGTATTTGTGTGAGTTTTTCTATCACTTTTGTAGCTCCCAATGCTTGTTGAAGATCAAAATATAAAACTCCTAACACATTTGCTACAGGGTGGACAATTTCATTTTCTTGATTAGTTGTTATCATTTTCTTTGATATTTAGGCACATGGTTTAATAAGCGGGGAGTCAAAACCTATGTTTTCTATGTTTGTAGGTAAGATATTAATGCATCCAATCCCATTTTTCAATTTGGAAATATTGGGTGAAGATAAATCATAGCTTACCTAAGTCTTTTGTGTTACCCAAAGGGGTGTTATACCATTCAAGCTTTCCCCTTGCACTTCGTGTGATCTTGGGAGTAGCTAAAAATGGTTAACAATCTCTTCTTGGTGGGACTTGCTTGGGGATTTCATCACCCCAAGGGATTATCCCAACCATGTGTACCAGTGAGGTATAGAAAGGGAGGAGAGCCAAAGTTGTACCACAATCTAGTCACAATGTTTGGCAGAGTGTTGAAGCTAGGGTGATACCTAGATAGATGTGAAGAGTTGGTCTGAGCCATTCAGTATCTTGTCGGGGTTCCCAACTCATAGTTGTGATGGGCTAGTGTTCATGGTTGTGCCTAACATACCGAGAGTATATCGAGGAATCCCTAGATGCCTTGTGTATCGTAAAGTAAGGACTATGTTAGCCATACCTTTAACACTAATCATAGGATTGTACTGTCTGAGGTGTCTTGTGTAAAACTAGTAATTTTTTGTTAAGTTAGCCTTATTTCTTGTTGTTTGAGTCATTGCCATAACTAGTTTCACTTAGGTCAAGTCCAAGTTTCCTGTAGAGGGGCATACCTTCCCTCTAAAGGGGTGTCCCTGCCCTACAAAGGGGCGTACCTACCCTCAAAAGGGGCATACTTTTCCTCTAGAGGGGCATACCTGCCCTGTAGAGGGGTGTACCTTACCTCTAGAGGAGTGTATCCACCCTCTAGAGGGGCATACCTCCCCCCTAAAATGGCATACCTACCCTCTGAATGATCAATTTCACCCCACGTTTAGTCATTTCGAATGTCTGTTCACCCATTATGAACATCTGTTAACCCATTCCGAACATCCGTTAATCCTTTCTGAGTCTTTGTTTCCCATTCTAGGTGCCCATTTTGTCATTCAAGGAACCCGTTTTATCATTTAGGGAACCCATTTTTCTATTTAGGGAACCTATTTCATCGTTGAGGGAATCCATTTTGTCATTTGAGGAATCCATTTCATTGTATTGTTTCACCATTCAGGGAACTTGTTCCATCCTCTAGTGAGTGTTTCACCATTCGTCAGGATAATTTTCCCATTTTGATAGCTTGTTTGACCTCATCTCTTATTTAAACAAGTCTAAAAACTAGTTGGGGACCTAAAACCTTGTCGTGTTTTGTGATCTATGCACCTTCATCCTCTTCTATTCACTCATAATTCATCCTTTAGTCCATTTTCACTTTCCAAAAGATCACTTAGTTATCACCCACTTCTTTAAAGCATCTCTAGGTTGCATCATTCACCATCATTCCTTTGATAAAAATCCCCTAAGCCTTGTTTTAAAGGTTATTATCCAAATTGACCTAGGAATTTGAATCAGATTATTATCTTACACACTAATCATTATCTATGGCCCAATCAATCCACTTCTATCGTGAGGTGGATTCAGTGCTCTAAGTCATAATTCTCAACCCAATCAATCCATTTCTATCTTAAGGTGGATTCAGTGTCATGATCTTCTATATGTCCTTCAATCTGATTGACCAACACCTTAAGTCACCTAGGGTGATTTTTGAACTGGGTTTAGAATCCCTTACATCATCCATCATCTTGTAAAATTGAATTCAAGTGGTTAAGACCACACAATTGAAGGTTGGTAAGAAGAAGAAATATGGAAAAGTTTGGTTTAGCATTTAAATAGATTGAGCATAAACATTAATGTTTGTGAATTGTTGAAGCCCACATGGAAGGGTCAAATAATGGAAGATCTATGAGTCTTTAGGGAATATGAGAGAAAGGAAGATAAAATTTGTAGATGGTGCACAAGATTGGAGGAAATATCTCATTGATGTGAGGTAGGTATGTTAAAAACCTTGAAGTTGAATATAGATTTGATGCACAATGAAATGAATAAAAGGTTGATAATGATATGGAGGTGTTCCTATATAAAGAGAGGTGGTGACTATGTGAGATCATCCAAAGCAAATTTCATTAAAGGCTATGCATTATTGGATTAGCGATGATTTAAAGAATCTTCATAAGGGAATGGGTGGTTAAGACCACATAGCTAAAGGTTGGTAAAAAGAAGAAGTATGGAAAGGTTTGTTTTATCATTCAAATAGGTTGAACATACACATCAATGCTTTTGAATTGTTGAATCCCACATAGAAGGGTCAAAGAATGGAAGATCTATGAGCATTGAGGGAAGATGACAGAAAGGCTAATAAAATTTGTAGATGGCACACAAGATTGGAGGAAAGGTCACATTGATGTGGGATAGGTATGTTAAAAACCATGAAGTTGAATATAGATTTAATGCATAGTGAATTGAACAAAAGGTCAATAATGATATGGAGGTGTGCCACTATAAAGAGAGGTGGTGGCTACGTGAGATCAATGAGAGAAATTTTCTTGGAATGTGCAAAGAGAAAACCAGGTGTATGCATCATTGAGTAAGACAAAATTATGGTGATAAAATATTGTGGAGGTTGTAAAGGTGAGATATCTATGTATGGGAGAGATGAGGTGATGTAAAAAATAGAGGGACAATGGAACTATTGGAAGAATGTATTGTAAACTTTTTTGAAACAAAAATAAAGTTATTTAGTTTTTGAATTTGAGTAATTTGATGTGCAATTGCAAATCAATCAAAATCAAGACAAGTAATTGTTGATTTTTTTAATTTGATCATCATGGAGTCTTTGTAATTTCTATTTGTTTCTTGTTGTATTAATAAAAAAAATAGTGGTCAAAACCATTTTATATAATATTAATATATTAATATTATATTACATATTTTAATATTTAATATAATATATATTATTATATAGATTTTGAATATATTATATTATTATTTATATTATATTGTATATATAATATATGTTATATATGTATATATTTTATATTATATATAGCATATATTACAGTAATATTATATATTTTTAATATATAATATATACTATAATATTAATTATTAATATATTTTATAATATATATTATATTATATTATATTAATTATTAATATATTTTATAATATAATATAATATATATTATAAATTATATTTTATAAGTAATATGTAATTTAAATATAACATGGGTGTCATCCCTTTAGGGATAGACCTCACTTTATTTTTAAAATCATTTAAAAAAATGTGATATCTATTTTCAAAAAAGATATCTATTTCTTATGGCATTAATAAAAAATAATGCCCAAATTCATTTTACCTATTTACCTTCTATGTTGCATGAATTAAGCAATTTGGGCGAAACTGATATTCATTTCTAACTATTTTCAAGCACCAAAGTCTCCCTCCAATCATAAGTAAGTTGGATTTTTTCTTCAGTTTTTTATTTTTTTGCATTAGTTTTGAAGAAATGTAGAGAAAAAATAGGTTTTTTAATATGCATATTAGTTTTTATTAAAAAAATTGTTAATTTTAAACTTTTGAACATTAAACAGGTTTTCTCATGGTTGAGAATTTGAACCCTATTGTAGATGAAAACCCTATGCAACCTAACCCTCCTACACCACAAAATTCTCCATTACAAAATGCACTGACTATCCATGAAGCTATCTATGGTAATTTAAATGAATTGAGAAACATTTGTTGAATATACAAGATGCACCCTCACCTGTTTGATATGAAAGCCACATTAGAAGCAATAATTTCCAATGTTGAAATTCTCACAAACCAACATATTAGGTTTATAGAGTAGCATGAGTCCATGAGGAAAAAATATGCCAATGGCTTATTGTATCATGAAGTTGTGGAACTTGACATTACGAAAGCCTAATTAGTACAACTATTTATCAATCCAAAAACTAAACAACTCATTGATGGGTGTAAGCCTAAATATTCGATTAAATGATGCACACAACAAGATGTCCTGGATAATTTTTAGCAACATTGGAGGATGGTTTTTGATAAACCACCCAACAACAATCTTGATGTCCAATAATATTTTCTATGAAATCTATATGCTAAGTTTTTCCTAGATTAGCATATCAACAACTTTCATATATGATATTTCCAAGGTGTGGATAGAGAGATGCCTTAGGATAGACTAGGGGCACATTGAGTAACCCCATTGCTTCCCCAACTGCAATACATTACCTAGATATTTTTGTAGATTTGGGAAATTAGAGTATCCTATCCATTCACACTTTGAGTGGCCATTTGATTACACAAAACTCACAGTTTGTACAATTGCATGATGGTGATACATTTGTTGAATCATTTGGTATTGGTATAACCTCCTCTTCTCCACATATTTGTGTGCCCCATCACTACATTATGTGTTGGGATTATGGAAGCCTTGCAACATGAGCATGAATTATGGATGGTTTGTGTTGGTTGTTCCTATGTTGTCATTGATGCCAACATGGTGATAACTATATGGGAAGTCTACTTGGTTTACTGGAAGTTTTTCTCTACCAATAATACCCTTTTGTGATGAATTAGTGTGTTGGTATTTGAGTCCATAATTTACTGCAAGATTTGGTATGACTCTAATCTCTTAACCATGTTTTCATGACTCATTTAGACAAGTATATCTTGGATCTTGAGATGTCTTTTTCTATGAGTAGAAAGTTATCTTTGATAGAGTTCAACACTGGATTCTACTATTGTTCCTTCCTTGGCATACTTTTTGGGAGACTTTGCATTCTATTAAGGTGAACATTCCTATGCTGTAGTTTTTTTTATAGTCACTTTGTTGGTAGTATGATGAGAAATTGATGTGTTCTCAAATATAGCAGGTGTTTTCTTTGAGGATTATTTGTTGGTTTGGACAATTATGTTCTAGTCTTGGCCGACTTAGCATATGCAATAATCTATGAAGACTAGTTATTCTTTATGGATAGTAGCCAACTTGGTATAATGCACTACGTGAATAAAATTTTTAAATGATATATGGTTACAACAAAGGAAGTTTTTATTATTTCATTGTTCATCTAATTAGGCCAACCTAATTTATGATTAAGATATACTTGTATATATATAATATTTTTTGAGGAATGGGAGATCACCTATTGGTGTAATGGTGAGATGGTTGCCCATTTATGGTACAACCAAGGTTCAAATCCCCACTTGGCCTACTAGTGGTGTTTACACTGCTACTAGTCCCACATTGTGCTTGGAGGTTATTGTGGTGGCTGATCTAGGAGGACATACAAGTGATCTTGGTGAACGTGGTGATTGAGTGTACTTGTTCCTGTAGGTGTGTGCTACTCATGGATCTAGATTCCTGATGGTGTGTGTTGCTCATGGACTTCTATCAAACCCACATGGGTCTTTCATGCTTGGTAGTTCTGTATCAGATCCTCATGAGTCTTTCATGCCTGGAGGATCTGTGTAGTTGGTCTTGGAGTGATAAGGATAAGATGGATCAGAGGTGTAAGGGTGTTGATCTTCACATATATCTAAGGATGAGGCCCCTCACCAATGTGGTCTCACTGGTTCATAGCTCTAGTAAAAAATGTTTAGGGTACTGCCCTTTAGCAGTGATCTACCAAGAATAAATAAATAAAAGATTGAGAAATGGGATGAGAAGTGTGAGTGTGAAAATAATTAAGGGTCATGTGAATATTTTTTCCTAAATTATTTATCAGTTGTGGATAAGTGCAGTTTTGTTGAGTGACTATTGTTTGAGGTAGTACTTCATATTCTAATATTCATTGGAACTGAACCTTGCACATTGAAGGTGTATCCTATCAATTCAATCTTTTGGAAGTGAACCACTACAATTGTATCTTGGTGGTTAGCCATCTTTTGTACTCATGCAATGAGCATTTTCATGGATAGTGAGTCTTGGTAGTGAGCCCTATAATATTTTGTATCTGGATATAATATATTGTGAGTTAACCCTCACCGTGGTTTTTCCCTTATTGGGTTATCCATGTAAAAATCCTAGTGTTCATGTGTATGGTTGCATTGATTTGTTTTTATGTTCATTCTTGTTGATTCAATCAAAATTGAGATAATTTTTAAATGGATTTTACTGTGGTTTTTTGGAATATTGACTCACCCCACCCTTTCAGTATTCCAAATGTTCAATAGTTGGTATTATAGCTTGGTTCCTTGGAAGAAACCTAATATCTTAAGGAAGATCCCAGAATTTGAGTATAAGAAATATTTTCCTCTCGAAGTGGTCTCCACCAAATATTTAAAAGAATGGAAGATTTGAAGGATAAGTTGATGAAAGCAAATGAGTACATTGGAAAGTTGCAAAGTAAAAGTGTTGAGGCAAGTGATCTATTGGTTAAAGTAGATGAAGTTATCCCAAGCCTACTGCAACAATTGGATCAGAAGAAAAGAACTGAAGAATGTTAGGAAATTGAAATTCAAAAAAATATGGATCAATGCATAAAGCTAGAGGAATAAGTAGAAATCTTGAGATCTGATCAGGAAAAGGCAAGAATTTTTGAAGAAATTTTTTAGATAAGCTCGGAGATGCTTGATGAATTGATTAC
Organism: Sequoia sempervirens; assembly: GCA_007258455.2. Lineage (NCBI taxonomy): Eukaryota > Viridiplantae > Streptophyta > Pinopsida > Cupressales > Cupressaceae > Sequoia > Sequoia sempervirens. Next base: position 573,158,229 of record VDFB02105785.1, on the reverse strand, counting down.
CTCTCAAAGACCAGAAATGGATAAGAGTGGTTTAGGGTTTGAGGAAGGTCAAATTTCTAAAGTAAAGCAATCCACTAGCAAGAAGACTCGGTGCAAAGATGGAAAAATCAAGGATCTAAGAAGAAATTCTCAAAAAAATCATGGAAAATGACATGATGCTAAAAGGTATTTATCTTTCAATGGTTTTTTTTATTCCTACAATAAATTTGTTCATAAGGAAAATGAATGCAAAAGTGAAATGAATGTTTCTTTATCATTCTTCGATAAGTGTTCTAAGAGCAAGCATAATGGATATAAAGTTAGTCTATTGAATAAAAAGGGAAATGGAAAGAAGAATGTTGTTTGTTGTAAGTGAAACAATCCTGAACACCTTGGTAATAACTATAGAGGAAGGAAAAATAATTATCTGATGAAGAAGAATTATGAAATCATTGATTCAAAAGAAACAAGAAAGGAAATGAAAAGGATTTAGAGTAATGTATCAGAATTATCAATCTTATTTGTGTCGACCTCCGATGCAAATACTAATCAATTTCTAAGTAAAAGCAATGGTTAAGGGGATAAATTATCAAAAAATATAATAAACCCCCTCATTGGTACTTGTGTCATATCAAGACAAAAGTATATTTATTGTGGTAATAAGATTAAGGTATTTTTCTTAGTTGCATGTGTGAAGGATGAAGTCTGCAAAATTTGAATGAATAGAGGTTTTAGGTAGAAAAATGCATAACCTTGCATTTTCACACTTGTTTGGGCCTTCCTTTCTTTAATTATGCTTCTTTATGGCTTAACTAGTCCTATTTTGCATCCACAAGCTTAATAAACTATATATTTTTATGGAAAATCCGATCAAATATCAAAAAATAAATGATCATTTAATGTTTTTGTTTGTATGTCCCTAATTTTTGGACTAGGACTAAAACACAACCAAGGGTGTCTTTTTTCTCCATGGGTCTTGGGACCTTGATATTGAAAACACCTAAAAAGGTCCCTTTTTGGAGTCTATGCCCCAAGAATTGAGCCTTGGGACTAAGCTACCACCTATGGCATCTTAGTCCTCCTTGGCTTATTTTTGGAAATCAATTTCAAAATTTGGGTGTGATTTAGCCTTCTTTATTTAATGATTTCATTGTTGGCTTGTTGTGATGTAATGTCAGGATATTAAGCAGGAGTAAGTATAAATGCATGGTTCCTCCACTCATTTTTCAGAAAACAAGATAACAAGCATTCAAGTATTCTTTCTTAAGGAATGTTTATGCATTCAAGAGAAATTCATTAAGCATTTGGATCCATCACCAAGATTCAAGCACCATGTCAAGGGCTTAGTGCATCCATTCATGTTGTTGAGCCAAGATTGTGGATGTAGCATTGAAGATATATTTGCAGCCATATCTAAGAATCCAAGATCTACATTCTTCATGGCTACTATATGGTATATTGTAGATTTGCTTCACAAGATGTCATCCAAGGTGTTATCATTCATATATTTCATATTTCATGCCTCCTTTCATTTCATTATTTGGTTTAATTACCAACAATCAATAATTTTTCCATCTCTTGTGTGTTTGTATTTATATATCTAGGTTGAAGAATTGAAGATGATTTGAAGTGAAAATTTGTCAAAATTGCATTTCCAATGTTGTCATCTTCACTGAAACTCACCTACAGGTCAGATCTAGAAGTTTTAGGCCCTTAGATTTGGAGAGAAGCAAGTACAGAGCTTGGAGTCCAACACCACATTCATAGATTCCAAAAATTGAGAACTAAAATAATATGCCACCTTAGGTGTCTTTGTCCTCCACAAGGTATTTTTTAGAGATTCTTTGGGATTCTATTCCAACATTTGAAGACTATATTTTCCTCAAAAAATAACAAGGGGAATAATACGCCACCTTGGGCATCTTAGTCATCCATAGGATATTTTGGCAGCTTCTTTACATTTCCAAAATCCTCAAAACACCTCCAGATTTCCCAGGTGCACACATACTATCCCCTTATTACATAATTTCATCATTTTCATCTCTCATTTAGCTTGCATTTGTAGTTATAGTTTATTTTGCATATCACAACATGTTTTCAAACATTTTCTTTTCTAAGCATTTTCATGGTGGTGAACCCCTTATAACTTAAAGAACCCCCTCCTAGGTCCTTAATTGTGAGATCAACTCACCTTGTGAGGTTCTTAGTTAATCCAATTGAGACTTCTAGGACATTAGTGTATGAGTAGTGGAAAAAGTGTGATACCATTAGGTACCCATTTCTCTACTAATCATTTTGGTGAACTCAACTCTTTTGAGCTTTCATTTCATTTCTAATTTGGATTCCATTAAATTCCTTAGATATAGATTGCATTCATTCTTACATTGTATCTTGCATTAGTAAAATTGTGTATAGGTTGCATCTTTATTGCATCATTTCATTTCATTGAAGAACTAAAAATTGCATTGTTCTTCATCTTCATTGCATTTCAAAACATTCTTATTGCATTTAAAATTAAAAAAAAATTGCATTCACTTTTGCATCCAATTGCTTGTCAATAGTCACTTTTTCTTGCATTCATTTGCACAAATTCTTGTTTCCAAACATTAGCTCCCTAGGTAGGCAACCTAGGAATGGTGTTATCAACCTAGAATTGTCTAATTCCCTGCCAAAAACCCTTACTAAGACAAAAAATTCCCTTACTAATGTCTTTGTCCCTCTCTGGTTTTCTATTGTAGTACCCTGTCTAAGTGATTTTCTATTTGTTTCAACTTCTAAAACCTTCAAATTTTAGTGGCAGGACTAAGATGCCCTCCCTAACATCTTAGTCCCTATGGAAATTTAGATTGCAATTTTCAAGTTTTAGAATCAACATTTTTGTGCTTTTGTTTGCCGACATTGGTTATTTGTTCCAATGGAATAACTTTCTTTTTCATGCATTTTACTAAAAATATATTAAAGTGCGTCATTTCATGCATTTCTCAATTCCAAATTTTCATTTACAACATTTCATTTTTAGATCATTACATAAAGTAATCAACAAATTACCTTGATTGAAAACAAAAAATTGCATTTCATTTTAATTTTTTACTTTGCATTTTAAATTTGTATATATTAATTTTCAAAAATGTTAGTCTCTATCTTCTCCAAGTTTGTAAAGAAAAAAGTTAGTCAATAAGCATGTTAGTCATTGATTCAATGCATTCCCTAGTTATGAGAGTCTCTTAATGCAAGAGAGTGAAAATTTCAATGTTTTCCTTAAGCTTACATCCTCTCCTATCTCTCTTATTTGTAAGGATGATTTGTTAAAAGAGAATACAGACATAGATAACCATGATGATCATAATTGTGCTTCTCTTGATACCTCTCCTTTTAGTGACAAAGGTATCTTGGAAAAAGAAGATACAATAGTTGACAATCATGAAGGTCTTGTTTTCCCTTCTCCTCATTCCCCTTGGGAAGATAGTATAACAATAGAAGATAAATTCATTGCTACCACTTTACTTAATCTCCATTCATATCCCAAAACCTCCCCTAATTGCAAGAAGGATTTATTAAAAAAGGATACAATCATGAATGACCATAAAAAGCACATTTGTAAGGAGGGTATGTTCGTATCAAGAGATCAAATGATTGAGAGTTACACCATTATTTTTCTCCTTCCTAGTGTTCCTAACATTTGGAAGGGTCTATTTGAACAAGAGAGTCCAATCATTGGCACATGAAAATCATAGTTGCCCTTCCCTTGATGTCTCCCCTATTAGTGATGAAGTTGCTTTACAACATCTAACAATGAAATGTGATGAACCTCTTATTTTTCACTTTCCTAAAAGCTCTCCTACTAGGGTAGAAACTATGGCACAAGAGAATGAGACCTTGGATAAAAAGGAAAAGTCATGAACAATCATAACAATCAAATAGAGCCTTATCCTAGGGTATGTGTAGGATCATGATGGGTCAAAAAGTGGTGATATGATGGGTATGTGTAGGGTATGTGGGTGAAGACTTTTTTTACCCAAAATTGAGGAAACAAAAAGGGTTTTTAAAGGAGATTCTTAGCTTTCCATCAATATAAAAAATGCTTTACTTTGAATTTAATAAATAATTATTAAATTCATTTTCTATTTGAATTATGACTAAAGCCCTAATTAATAGCCTTATTTTAAAACATCTATAACATTCAAATGGTATCACATTTTTTGAATCTGAAACATGTGTCACATTCTATGCTTTGCATACTATAGGATTAAAAAAAAAATCATTAAGTTTTGACCAATTTACGGTGCTTAGACATACAAGTTTTTTATATTTTTAAAAAGTTGTAATAAAAAATTCATAATTAATTATTTACTTGGAAAAAAATTACAAAAAAATATGCATCAAATCTAAACATGAGTCCTCTACTTATATATAAAATATTATAAAAAAATATTATCATTTTATTGTGGTTAGGGTGGTCAAATAGATACCTACTTTTTTTTTTTCCCTGAAATTTAAGTACTACTACATTGAAATTTCAAATTTTTACCAAATAGATTTATTTATTTATTTTTAAATAAACTTAGTAGTTTAGAAACTAAATTCAATTTTATATAGATTCTATTCTTACATATTTTTGAAATAATATAGTTAACTTATTCAAATTTTTATGTCAAGTTTCCTAACTATGATTTTTTTGACTTTTTTGCCATTAAAGGGTCTATTTTTTCCATGATGATCCTGCACATACCCCCTAATATCCCCACTATTGATGCATAAGAAAATTCAACCATTGATAACTCCCTTACATGTGATGAATTCATTTTAGAAGAATTGAACCTTGAATATCAAGAACATTTGGTTTGCAGTTCTCCTAAAAATTCTCCTACTAGGGAAGATATCATAGTGGATGAAAATGAGCACATTGACAATAATAATTCCTTAGATGAAGATGATGAAGTAACCTTAGACTCCTATTCACTAAGAGATCATGAAAATAATGATAATTATTTTGAGGTTATGCACATTATATATCCTTTGGAGTACTCTCTTGAGCCTAAACTTATCATTTATCCACCCTCTCACAAACCATAAGTTCAAAACAAACCTGTCCTTACCCTTGAATCACCTAAACAAAATGTTTTTCAGCAATCGAGTTACAATACCATTTCTCATACATATAACACTAGGAACAATCCACACCAAGAAAAACACCTTTAATATCCCTCCCATTTCCTAATCCTATCTTGTTAGTTCCCCCTTGTTTTCCTTCACGAAATGGAAATGAGTATGATCTTGTTAAACAACTTAAGAATACTCTTTCTAAGATATCTTTATGGGACCTTATCCAAGCCTCCCCTCACTATAATAACATGATTCAAATTTCCTTACTATCCTATCCCTTCTAATAGACAAAAAAATGACATACCAGTCATGGTTCGGGGAATAAATGGTGACATTATTTTCCACCAAAGTGAGCTCCCTGCTTTGGAAGTGCAAAAAAAATATGGTGCTTTCATTATCATAGCTCAATACAATACCAAAGGGATAAAGTGAACCCTTGTTGACAATGGATTAGCATTAATCATTTATAGTGCAAGCCATTTGGATAAACTTGGTGTTGATAAATAAAAAATTCAACCTAACTCTTTATCTATTAAGAGATTTGATAATGTGGGAAATGAATCACTTGGAGTCATTAGTTTACCTATTATAGTTGGAAAGGCCATGTTACAAACTCCTATTCATGTTATTCCTCACGATCTTTCATATAATCTCATTTTGGGAAGGTCGTGGATTCATGAGATACATTTGGTGCCTTCTACCCTTCATCATAAAATGAAGTATGTCTATAACAATAAAGTGTACACATTGGACACTGAAAATGAGCCTTAAAGTGTCTTAAAACTTGAGAAAGACAAATACAAGCCCTTAAAAACATTGAAACCAACTATGCAAGTGGAACTTGCACAACAAAAATACAAAGAAAAACACATTGAAGAAGTCATGAAGCTATTAGAAGATGATTGGGGTTCCTTCGATTTCGAATATACATTCATGGGAGAATACAAGATCATAGAAAAAGATTCAAACAAGGGAAAAGAAACAACAATAATGTCAACACAAAATTCAGAAGACCCTTCAAAAGCATCCACCTCAACAACTTCAGAAGAAAAGACAACAAATTACACAACAAACTTCAAAGAAACTGACTATCAACAACCACCAAATCCTAAAGAAATGAAAAAGATTTATGGAAAAGGTTATGAGATTATGAAACAAATTGGATATAGCAGAGAAGGATGTGGTGCTAGAGAACAAGGTATTTGTGTCCCTGTAAAGCCACACATGCAAGAAAAGAATAGTGGCCATGGTTATTGTCCCTCAAAAGACACAAACTATCCTTCACTTAATATCAACACTATCACAAAACATCCCTCTAAGCTGACTTTAACAATGGTACATCCTGAACTGATAGACTCTAGTGGCCTTGATTGTTATCCTTTGCAAGAAATGAAACAAACAATGAAATCCTCGCTTAGTGTAAATGTCATCATGCAAAACAATAATGATTCAAATTCATTAGAATTTACACCCTCCAATAAAGGAGAGTACAAAATCTCACAATCTAAATCATCTTGTGTAGGTATGACATCTTGTTCTAAGCAAGAGTTATCTTTGTCACAAATAAAGAAACATCTTCTTTTGATCAAAAGAGTATCTTGGTGATACTACTCCAAGATCATTTAATATCCCTTCCTCCAAAAACATGAAAGAAATTCTATTACAAGACTTCATTTTGTGCATATCATAGAATTCATGGTCATTCTACTAATGAATGTAAGGATTTGAGTAGAAAAAATCAACATCATAAGGATTTTTGTGTTCCTCCTTATCTAGAGGGCACCTACCCAGGATGAGACCTTGCACTTGTCCTCTCCTAAAAACAAGATGAGACCTTTTGCACTTTTCCAATCTTGGAAGCATTGGGTATGATGTTCCCTAGGATGAGACCTTGTACTTATCCTCTCTTGGAGATGTTCAACACTCGATGTGTCCTAAGATTAAAACCTCACATGAACTCAGTAAAACCCCTTTGAATATATCTCTTTCTTCTTTCTTTTTCTTTTTGTACCTTACTAAAGTCATGGAGGTTTGGAATTGATCTAGTCCCTTGGTGCTCACCTAGTAAACAACTAGCTTCACTATCCCATTTGAGCATACTTTTTTCTTTTGTTCTTATCATAGTCATGGGGGTATGACATTGATATGGACTCCCTGGGGCTCACCTAGTGAGCACCTAGCTCCCACTAGCCCTTGTGAGCATGCATTTTGTTTGCATAATGGATAGCATCGTCCAATTGTAAACATTTTGGACAAACAACCTAGACCTGGTACACTGCATTGGATGGTCAATTGAAGCTTGATCCATGACATTTTTCTTCTTCTTTTTTTTCCTTTCCTATTTTTCTTTTTTTATCCTTGATGGTGTATACTAGTGATTTGGTTATGGCTTCATATATCATCCACATGTATGTTCCTTTGTTCTTAAATGTTAGTTTTCCATAATATCATGACCTTGGGGGCTTGATCATACCTCTTTATCATTGTCATCCTATCTTACTATCATTTGTACATTTGAACCCCTCTTGATTACGTGGTTGGATACATTAGTGTGATTTTGAAGCAAGTTTATCCTCTCACGAAATAAGGGGTTAAATGTAGTGTAGGAAAATGAATACCCTTGCATTTTCACTTTTTTTTAGGCCCACCTTGCTTTATTTATGGTTCTTTATGGCTTAATTTTTCCTATTTTACATCCAAAATCTTAATAAACTATATATTTTTATGGAAAATCCTAACAAACATCAAAGATAAATGATCATTTAATGTTTTTGTCTATGTGTCCCTAATTTCTAGAATGGGACTAAAATGCCACCAAGGGTGTCTTTGTCCTCCATAGGTCTTGGGACCCTGATATTGAAAACACCTAAAAAGGTCCCTTTTTGGAGTCTATGCCCCAAGAATTGAGCCTTGTGACTAAGGCGCTACCTAGTGCATCTTAGTCCTCGGCTTATTTTCAAGATTTAATTTAAAATTTGGGTGAGATTTAGCCTCCTTTATTTAATGATTTCATATGTCGGCTTGTTGTGATGTAATTTTGGAATATTAAACATAAGTATAAAGACAAGGTTCCTCCACTCATTTTTTAGATAACAAGATAACAAGCATTCAAGAGCAATCCATCAAGCATTTGGAGCCATCATCAAGATTCAAGCATCATGTCAAGGTCTTAGTGCATCCATTCTTGTTGTTGAGCCAAGATTATGGATGTAGCATTGGAGATCTATTTGCAACCATATCTAAGGATCCAAGATCTACATTCTTCATGGCCACTACATGGTAGTGTGTAATAGAAAAATGGCCCTTTGAAATTTTCATGGTCTTTTAGACCTTTCTCTCATGATTCTTGGTCCATTTTGCTTTGATTTAATGTTGTAATGTGGCTTAATCATTCACATTAGGTCCTTAAAATTCAAATTATGGAATCCTGTGTAGGTGTTGTGAAGTGTTATAAAACATTTCTACACTTTTATAGACTCTATTCATTACAATTCATCTTAAAATCACCTTTTCATCACTTATCAAGTCCTATTTTTAAGTGTTTTAAAGTCTTGTAACAAGATTCCATGCTTTTCTAGGCTTAATTTCACTATTTACACCTTTCTTATGGTTTATTTCACCCCTTTATAAACTCATAAGGGTTAATTAAGTGTGTGTTTTAATGTAAACCTGAAAAACAACATTAAATGCAAGATAATTCCCAACACCCACTTTCAAGTCCAAGGTGAGACCCATTCGTCATGGATGGCGAATAAGTCCCTCTTGGCTCAAAATTCAAAATATTTCAAATTTTCTTTTGGGGTTTTATTCAAAATCACCTTATGTTGGTCTGTGATGAGGTATCATTAGGTTATTAAGGCACAAGTATGTATAAATAAGTATGTTTCTTCTCATTTTAAGCCCCATTCATCAAGTTAACTAATTCACTCATTCATTCAAGCATTCAAGCACTTTGCATCATTCAATCAAGCATCAATCAAGTATCTTGGAGCAACCATTAATATATCTTTAGATTTCTTTAACAAGGTTGGTGAGTTTAGGAAATTTGCATGTTGTTCATTAATCTTTCCTTGTTCATTTCATTCGATTTATTCATTAAGGGTTTGATTACCAAAGTGGGATTTGACCAAGGAAAATTATCCTATAACCTAACCCTTAACCATTTTTTGCCTTTTGCATGTGTGTTTGTATACTTGTGTATGTAGATTTATTAAGAAACTAGGTATTGCAAGGTGGTCAACAAGTCAACAAAGTGTTTCAAGTCAACTACAACCTATTTCAAGCTTGGAGACAACCTATAGTCCCACCTTAAGGCTGGAAATCTATATTTTGTCAGATTTTGGATCCTAACACTCAGAAACTTATTTCTAGAAGTTTTCATCAGAAGCAGGATTGATTCACCATCAGTGGCAAATGAGTCCCATTGGTGATTTTTAGAAATATCTATCAATATTCAAGACATTCCAGATTTTTCATTCCCTACACAAGTGCACTCTGATTCAACCTTCTTCTTTTCTATTTTGTATTTTTTCATGTTTAGTTCATACTTGCATATCACATTGTGTTTTCAAATATTACATATTTCTTAGGTTTTGCATTCATAATCAATCAATTACTTAGCTTAGTTACATTCATATCATCTCATTTATCCTTAATAACATCATGCACATCTTAATTTGAGTGAACCACAATTATTTTTCATGAGGTTTATCTCTCTGCTTTTAGGTGAAACATCCTAAGAGTGCAAGAGTAGCCTACAAGCCTCACGCCCAAAAATCTATTGTTCATTTTGGTGAACCCGCATATTGAACATCATATAATTTTTATTTTCATTTTTATTTGCATCCTAGGATTTAATTGCATTGTTTTTACATCCTAGGGTTTCTTAAAATTGCATTAGTTAAAGACTCATTTAGACTTTATTTTGCATATCATCTCATTCAAAAACTGAAAACTTGCATTTGCATCCTTAGTCTACATCTGAAAAGCATTAAGATCACTTTAAATATTCTTAAAAACACAAAAAAAATCATACTTGGACACATTCGCCACCCTAGGTGAATCAATCTACCTACATGTTTCATACTGCATTTTCAAGCATTTTTTTGGGTAGTTACTGCATTCATATTCTCTATTGTTATTTCTCTATTTTAGTTTGCAGAATTCCTGTTATTTTCATTTTGCACTCCTAGAATATATTGTATTTTCATTCACCCCATGGGTACGTATAGGATCATCATGAAAAAAATAGGCCCTTAAGTGGAAAAGAATTCTAAAATCTCAGAGTTTGGAAACTTGACGTAAAAATTTGAATAAGTTATCTATATTATTTCAAAAATATGTAAGAAGAGAATCTATACAAAGTTGAATGTAGTTTCTAAACTAATAGGTTTATTTAGAAAAAATAAATCTATTTGGTGAAAATTTGAAATTTCAATGCAGTATTATTTAAATTTTAGGGAAAAAATAAGTAGGTGTATGTCTGGCCTCCCTAACCACAATAAAATGATAATATTTTTTTTATAATATTTTAGATATAAGTAGATGACTCATGTCTCGATGTGATGCATATTTTTTCACTCATCCTATCAATCAGGACTTTAGTCATAATTCAAATAGAAAATGAATAATAATTATTTATTAAATTAAGTATATTTATGGAAAGTTGAGAATCCTTTAAAAACCCTTTTCGCTTCATCAATTTTAGGTAAAACAAAAGTTGTTAGCCACATACCCATCATATCACCACTTTTTGGCCCATCATGATCCTACACATACCCCCATCTTTTGTGGTACTTGTATGAGTATTTGGTGCCCCATATATAATACTTTAGTGAGATGAAGTTCTAGACTTATGGCTTCCCACGATAACACTTTTGTAATGGACCTTGGGATCTCAAGACCTCCTAATCCTAGTATGGACAATGGTGCATTAGGCATGGATACTGCCACTACTATGGATATGTGCAAGATCATGATGGGCCAAAAAGTGGCAATATGATGGGTATGTGGCTGACGACTTTTTTTTTACTCAAAATTGATGAAATGAAAAGCGTTTTTAAAAGAGATTCTCAGCTTTCCACCAATATAAATTATGCTTTACTTTGAATTTAATAAGTAATTATTATTCATTTTCTATTTGAATTACGACTAAAGTCCTAACTGATATGTTGATTGAAAAACATCTATAGCTTTCAAACGGTATCACATTTTTTGAATCCAAAACATTTGTCACATTCTATGCTTCATACACTATAGGATTCAAAAAAGAAAAATTGAATTTCATGAATTTTTGACCAAGTTAAGGTGGTAAGACATATTAGTTTTTATATTTTTTAAAAGTTGTAATAAAAAATTCGTACTTAATTATTTACTCGAAAAAAAATTACAAAAAAATATGCATCACATCCAGACATGAGTCCTCTACTTATATCTAAAATCTTATGAAACAAAATTATCATTTTATTCTAGTTAGGGTGGTCAGACAAACACCTACTTCTTATTTTTCCCTGAAATTTAAGTACTACTGCATTGAAATTTCAAATTTTCACCAAATAGATTCTTTTTTTTTAAACAAACTTAGTAGTTTAGAACTACATTCAATTTGCTATGGATTCTATTCTTACATATTTTTTAACTAATATAGATAACTTATTCAAATTTTTACTTCAAGTTGCCTAACTCTACATTTTCCTAAAATTTTTTCCACTTAAGGGCCTATTTTTTCCATGATGATCATTCACATACACCTATGCCTTCACCTTTCCATCCAATGAATGTTGACACACAAAACAATTCTATTCTAGAAGAAAAATTCATTAGTATTCATGAAGATTTTGTACATTTACAACAATATTTATCACTTGAAACCATTTCCACCACTACTATACCTTCAATAGAAAACCTTCATCATTTTATTGAAAGTGATGATGGCTTACAAGTTATCAAAACAATAGTTGAGATATACAATAAACATGTTCCTTCTAATTGCCAGCTAGCTATCATTGGTGTAAGCCAAGGAGGACTTCACAATCCTCCTCCTTCAACCATAGCATGCATACCAACTTATACCACTCCTCAAGTTACAACAATTATGCAACAAGTTAGTCATGTGACTCCTTTCGCTATTCCAACTAGCACTCCTAATTCTTTTGTGGCATCACATATTCCTTCCACCTTCACCCCTCTTAGTGTCCCTTTCACTTCTACTAACATTACATACACTCCACCATTTTCCCTTCCATCTCATACCACTTACACTAATCTTGTCATTACACAACTTCTTAACACAATTTCATCCATGCAACAACAAATCTCCACCATTAATTATCCAAATTAAAAATGCTCCACCCACATATCATGTTCATAGTAGTCCATTATCCTTAGAAATCTTACACACATCGATGCCACAAGGAAATGAAATTCCCAAGTTTGAGAAATACAGAGGAAAAGGAGACCCTACTAATCATGTCAATGCTTACACAACCTTGTATTATGACTTTTTCCTCGATGATAAGCTATAAGCCAAAGAAATTCCTAGGAGCTTGAAGGACACTACACTGGAGTGGTTTTCAAACTTACACAATTATTCAATTCAACTGTTCATTGAACTTGTGGATGCCTTCATAACTAATTTCCAATTCCATATGACTCCTAAAAAGACAATGGTTAATTTAATACAATGTAAACAAAATGCCAATGAAAAAAGCAATTGATTTCATTTCACGATATCAATCATTGTATGTTGAAATTGATGTCAGGATTCATGATTCACATCTACAAAAGATGTTTTATCGAAACTTGCACACTCACCTTCAGGATAAGTTAACTATGATGAAATTCCCTTCTTTCATGCATTTATGCACAACCCTTTGTGATTATCACAACTTAGTGTCTAGTCATGATTCAAATTCCACTTCTAACCAAGTTGAGAAGTCTGAGCAAAAAAACCAAAACAATGGGAAAACCTTTAGAAAACCAAATAGAGGCTTCTTACAGTTCAATCCACCTTCTCTACGACCAACCCAACCTATTTAGAGTCAAGTGGTAGCTATAAAAGCAACTTGGTTCCCTTTACCTATGGGAACCCGAAGAGACAATTTACTCCCTTACCTAATATCCTCCATAACATAATGAACCAATTGCTCCAGCAACAAATGATCACTTTGCCTACCAATAAACCACTTGATACCACCAAGATTTTACTAGCCACCTTTAAATCTAATGCTTATTGTCATTTTCATCACAAAAATGGTCATGACACTAAACAATGTAAGCATCTCAAACACATAGTTCAAGAACTCATTGATTCTGGTCATTTGTCCATTGTGGGTGTCAATGATCAATGCAATAAGTCAGTTGCACCCCCTAACCAAAATTTACATTTTTTTACCAACCCTATGCCTAAACACAATGTTTCATTTGTCAAGGGTAGTGAACCTTTAAACACTAATGTAATGAATGTCGATACAAATATAGGACAACCTACTATAACTCCACATGTTACCCAAGTTAATCCTATGGATGAACTTGTGGGTACAATAGATGTTGTCCCTTGTAAGGGCCCAACCAAAAAATCTCTTGATATTACTTTTTCTTCTCATGATATACTTAAAAATATTCTTGATGGTCCTCTCTACATAGCTGGAAGAATCTATGATAATCCCACTAATGGGATATTAATAGATCCCGCCTGTGGTGAGAATGTGATCACATAAGAGTTTCTAGTACACACGATCTTTATCAAGATGATTATAACAAACCAACTTCATGCATTAAAACACATACTAGTTTTGCATGTCATATGATCAGATAGATTGTGCTCCACTTATAGATAGGACCCAAAACTTTGGAGGCAACATTTTCTATCATTCCACAATTAGACCAATTTCATCTATAGCTGCATCATCCTTGGCTCCGCTTGATGAAAGTGGTCCCATCAATTGTTCACAAATGTTTGAATTTTTCGCATGGAAATGAAATATTTACCATACACCATAGTGGCTTTAATAATTTATCCTCTAAAGGTAATTTTTCCTTAGAATCATTTTTTCCTAAACCTATGGAACCCATCACCCCTTGAAAGGACTTATTTTTCATAACCTATCAAAAGTTCAAATCCAAACACATAGCCGAATTGTCTCTTTGTAACATGTCCCCATCCACTTCCACTCCTCCTATCCTAGATGAAACCATGCTTTAGCCTGAGTCTGACATTGAACAAACAATAAAACCTCATGATCAATATACAATAAACACTTCCCTTCAATTGTTTAAACAACCAAGAGAAAATAAAACAAATCCTACCATGCCTCCTCACATTAAACAAGTGTATGAAGCTAAAGAGAAAGTGATTGACCCATCTTCTCCAGTTTCTTCCATTATTCCCTCTTAAGAAGAAAATGAACCTATGATGGATCAACCTTCTCTTACACCTCAACAACTTCAAAATAAAATAAAATGAAACTGTGGTGCTAGGGAGCATAGGCATCGTCATCATCTCCTTGCTTGTCAATCACGAATGGAAGAAAAAATAGAAAACCAATCTCTTCCTTTGACATAAACAATAGATGATCACCCTCTTCATCCTGAACTGCCACAAGATTATATAGTCCATCCCTCACAACAAAATGAACCAATCCAACAACCACAACTTTTGATACATCCTTCCTTGGAAATAACCCTTCATCCTCCCATCATAATCAATCTTGATGATGATGATGATGATGATGAGGAGATCATAAAAATATATGAAGTCAATAACAATCTAAACTCTTTATTTTCATCTACCATGAGCCTAAATGATAAATCTTCTATACCAAGTGAAGAACCTAGTACATCTCCTAGTTTGGCACTTGCAATTCTTCCTTTGGATAGCCAACCACCCTCGCAATACACTAAACATGATTGTGAGGTGGATGACTTGTTGGATGGTTGACTTGAATTCACCTAACTAGCCTTTTATATTCATTTTCCTTTTTATTTTTCTTTGGTTTGATTTTATGTGTGTATCATGTTCCACTATAACATGCATTTGATGTTATTTTTGTTTGTACACTTCCTCTATTTTTACCTCTATTCTTCTATAAGTTGTGCATATCCTTTTTCACTTTTTTCTTTTTTTTTCCTTTTGGGGATGACACAAATCATTGAGACACCCTATGTCTCTTCCATGTTGACCCAATCAGTCCCTTTTTATTTTTACTTTGTTTTTTTCTTAAGTGTTTCCTTTTGGGGAAGACACAAGGAAACAAGACCAAAATGTCTCCTTCATGTTGACCCAAAAGCTTTTCCTTTTATTTTTCCTTTTTGTTTTTTTTTCACTTGTGTTTTCCATTTGGGGATAATGCAAAGTGTTGAGACCACAATTCCTCTTCCATGTTGACCCAAAACAAACTATTTTTTCTTTTCTTTTCACTCTCTCTGTCATTCTTCCAATTCTATGTGCTTTGGTGAATGATGATAGTTTTGAGCTCTTTAATCAAAATATCATAGCAATGAAAATATTGACCCCAAATCCATAGATCCCTTATGTGTTTGGTGTGTCCCTTTTTGAGGGGAAAATCCCTTTTCTTTTGTTCTCTTTTTTGTTTACATGACACAACCTAACTTAGAAACATATGACTTGGCATAGGAGCTTTCCAGGTTGACTCTCATGTCTTGTTTCCTTTTTGAATTTTTCCTTTGGTACTTTAATGTAATTACTCATAGAACGGTGTGTAGAAATTCCTTTAAAGTGGGGGGCATACATTGGCATTATTTGATTTGTATTTTTGGTTGTTAGTGTAGCCTTGTAACTTCATACAATGTGTTCGTCACTTTGTGGATGACATGGGGTATGATGTCCTTCATAAGTGTGATCTATCTTAGCATATTGCATTCCACTTAGTGGCTCGATGTGACACACTGCATCCCCTAATTTGTGAATATACTATTCTTTGATTGGTCCTCTCTTGGAAACATTAAACACAATATTCCCTAAGTGACAGACCTTGCATGAACTTAGCAAGACTCCTTTGAGCATCTTTTACATGTTACATTATTGCATTTTACATTTTTTCCACCTTGCATAATGCAACTTGCATGCCTATGGTACCTTACTCTTTGTTCATAGGTTCTAAGCATATGAAGCTTTGTTTGTCTCATGAAGCATGAAGAGATATTTTCCCTTGTGGCACCTTGTTAAAGTTATCAGGAGGTATAACTTTGATATGGTTGAGCAAGAAGCCCATTCAGTGGCACGACTTTCTTCATAGCCACATATGTGTTTGTGAGTGCATACCAACTAGCATATGTATCTTACGTTTTGGGTTTTTTCACCTAGCAGACCACCATGACTTCTATCACCCAAGAGTGAGTATGCATTCTCTTTTTCTCACAAAAATCCTAGATCTAATCCACAATTAGTTGGACACATGATCTAATCTCAATTCAATTCCCTCTTTTTCTTCTTTCATTTCAACAGTTGCATTATGTTGTTCTTATGTTTAGTTTTCCATAGGATCTTCATCCTAGGAGATTGGTCATCCCTCTTGTTCATTGTCATTCCATCTTGCTAAGATAGGTGCATTGGGACCTATCTCTCGATATATATGGCTACTTCAGTGTGAGTTTGAAGCAAGTCCATCCTCTCACTAAAGTGGGGGCTAAATGTGACATAGAAAAATGACCCTTTGAAATTTTCATTGTATTTTAGGCCTTTCTCTCATGATGCTTGGTCCATTTTTCTTTGATTTAATGTTGTAATATGGCTTAAACATTCACATTAGGTCCTTAAAATTCAAATTATGGCATCTTGTGAGGGGTTGTGAAGTGTTGTAAAACTTTTCTACACTTTTCTAGATTCTATTCAATACAATTCACCTAAAAATCACCTTTTTGGTCACTTATCAAGTCCTATTTTAAAGTGTTGTAAAGTCTTCTAACAAATTTCATCTTTTTCTAGGATTAATTTCACTATTTACACCTTTCTAATGCTTTATTTGACACCTTTATGCACTCATAAGGATTAATTAAGTGTGATTTTGAATGTAAACCCCAAAAAAACATTAAATTCAAGATAATTCCTGAAACCCACTTTCAAGTCCAAGGTGGAACCTATTCACCATGGGTGGCGAATGATTCCCTCTTGGCTCCAAATTCAAAATAGTTCAAATTTTTTTTCGGGTTTTTATTCAAAATCACCTTATGTTAGCCTGTGATGAGGTATCATTGGGTTACTAAGGCACATGTATAAATAAGTGTTTTTCTTCTGATTTTAAGCCCCATTCATCAAGTTCACAAATTCACTCATTCATTCAAGCATTCAAGCACTTTGCATCATTCAATCAAGCATCAATCAAGTATCTTGGAGTAGTCATTGATATAACTTCATATTTCTTTAACAAGGTTAGTGAGTTTAGGAAATTTTCATGTTCTTTCATCTTTCCTTGTTTATTTCATTCCGTTTCTTCATTAAGGGTTTGATTACTAAAGTGGGATTTTACCAAGGAAAATCCCTATAACCTAACCCTTAACCATTTTCCCCCTTTGGCATGTGTGTTTTTAGACTTGTGTATGAATATTTATCAAGCAATTAGGTGTTGAAAGGTGGTCAACAAGTCAAAAAAGTTTTTCAAGTCAACTACAACCTATAGTCTGTTTTCTATAGATTTAACTGTAGTAACCCAACAAGAAGACAACCTCAGATTTGGTGCTATAGAATTGGTCCCTGATTTCATTAAATTTTGGGAGAATACCGATTCACTATCGGTAGTGAATGAGTCCCACCTTAAGGTTAGAAATCTAGATTTTTAGAAGTTTTCATTAGAAGCAGGACTGATTCGCCATCAATTATGAATGAGTCCCATTGGTGATTTTGAGTGGCCTTTGTCACCATTTAGGAGATTCTAGATTCTTCATTCCCTACCTAGGTGCACTATGATTCAACCTTCTTCTTTTCTATTTTGTATTTATTCATGCTTAGCTCATACTTGCATATCACATTATGTTTTCAAGCATTGCATATTTCTTAGGTTTTTCATTCATAATCATTCAATTACTTAGCTTAGTTGCATTCATACCATCTCATTTAGCATTAATAACATCATACACATCTTAATTTGAGTGAACCACATTGATTTTTTGAGATGTTTATCTCTTTCCTTTTGGGCGAAACATCCTAAGAGTGCAAGAGTAGCCTATAAGCATCACACCCAAAAAATATGGTTTAGATAGATTACAGATTTGCTTCACAAGAGTCATCCAAGGTGATATCATTCATATATTTCATATTTCATGCTTCCTTTTATTTCATTATTTTGTTTAATTACCAACAAGGGGTTTGACCAAGGAAAACCACTATTCCCTAACAATCAACAAGTTTTTCCTCTCTTGTGTGTTTTTATTTACAGATCTAGGTTGAAGAATTGAAGATCATTTGAAGTGAAAAGTTGTCAAAGTTGCAAATTTGCATTGCCAAAGTTGGCATCTTCATGGAAACTTACCTACAGGTTAGATTTAGAAGTTTTAGGACCTTAGATTTGGAGAGAAGCAAGTGCAGACCTTGTTGCCCAGGACCACATTCAGAGATTCTAGAAATTCAGAATAGGACTAATACACCACCTTAGGCATCTTAGTCCTCTATAGGTTATTTTTTTGAGATTCTTTAGGATTCTCTTCTAGCATCCAAAGACTCTTTATTTTCCCTAAAAAATAGTAGTGGGACTAATGCACCATCTTGGGCATCTTAGTCTTCCATAATATATTTTGGCAACTTCTTTGCATTTCCAAAATTGTCACAACATCTCCATATTTCCCAGGTGCATACATATTATCCTCCCATTACGGGTATGTGCAGGATCATGATGGGCCAAAAATTGGCAATATGATGGGTATGTGGCTGATGGCTATCTTTTTACCAAAAATTGATGAAACAAAAAGAGTTTTCAAAGGAGATTCTCAGCTTTCCATTGATATAAATTATTCTTTATTTTGAATTTAATAAGTAATTATTATTCATTTTCTATTCAAATTATGACTAAAGTCCTAATTGATAGGCTGATTGAAAAAATCTATAGCTTTCAAATAGTATCACATTTTCTAAATCCAAAACATGTGTCACATTCTATGCTTCACATACTATAGGATTAAGAAAAAAAAATGAATTTCATGAAGTTTTGACCAAGTTACGGTGGTTAGACATATGAGTTTTTTATATTTTTTTAAAAGTTTTAATGAAAAATTCACAATTAATTATTTACTTGGAAAAAAATTACCAAAAAATATGCATCACATCGGGGCATGAGTCCTCTACTTATATTTGGAATCTTATAAAAAAAATATTATCATTTTATTGTGGTTAGGGTGGTTAGAAAGACACCTACTTCTTATTTTTTCCCTGAAATTTAAGTACCACTACATTGAAATTTCAAATTTTTACCAAATAGATTTTTATTTTTTTTAAGCAAAACTAGTATTTTAGAAACTATTTAATTTGCTACAGATTCTATTCTTACATATTTTTGAAATATTATAGATAACTTATTCAAATTTTTACGTCAAGTTTCCTAACTCTGATTTTTTTGAATTTTTTGCTACTTGAGGGCCTATTTTTTCCATGATGATCCTGCACATACCCTTACATAATTTTATCATTTTCATCTCTCATTTAGCTTGCATTTTTTAGTTATAGGTCATTTCGCATATCATAGCGTGTTTTCAAACATTTTTTCCAAGCATTTGCTTGTTGGTGAACCCTTAGAACTTAAAGAACCCCCTTCTAGGTCCTTCCCATTTGTGAAATTGTCTCACCTTGTGAGGTTTTTAGTCAATCGAATTGGGACTCCTATGACATTAGTGAATGATTAGTGGAAAAAGTGTGATACCATTAGGTACACATTTTTCTACTAATTAGAGGCATACATAATTTTTGAGGAAACATACCTACAAGTTGAAGAATTTATTACAAAATCATTCAAAATGGAAGGAATAAATTTAGATAATTCAAAAGGCTTATGTATTTTTGGAGAAGCATGCAAAGGAAGTTTACAAAGGAATTTAAAGTTTTTTAGTTTGAAAGAAGAAATAAAGTGGATTCAAAGTGAGCTTTAGAAGCAATATATCTATACATTTCTTGTTGGAATTTATAGAGGTATTCTTGTTTGAACAATATTTCATTTTTTATTGCTATGGATAATTCAAAGGTTGTGAATACTATAGATAAAGTGTAAGTTAGCTTGAAGAGATATTTGTGAAATATGTTGAAAGATTCTATTGGTGCATTCTACTACATCCCTCTGAGAGTGTTTCCTAGAGAAGATATCTATGGATTTGTTTATAGTAAGGTAGAAGGGATGTCATCGGTTTAGTTGAGCTTGCTTTGGGAAAGTGAATTGAAAGAGTGTCATGATGCCTACAAGGTGTTAATTGAGAAGAAGTTGGATATTTTGAGGAAAGTCCCCTTGTTTAAATTTTAGAATAATTATATTTGAATAGTGTTGATCAAAATTCATGATGAATCTTTGTGAATTGATGAAACACATTTGATTACCAAAGAAGCTATTAGAGATGTGACTAGTTTGTGTTCCTCCAAACCAGTTCCCAAATGGAAGGCTATGGATGAGAAAGAGATAATTGAGGTTACTGGTATGAATTTTTAAGGGAAAGAGATTTATTTGAGATCAATTATTGATCCAATAATAAGTTATGTTGCTATGGTCATTAGTCGTGAAGTTGGTATCCCTAGTAATGATCTTACAGTTTCTACTACTATTGTACATACTGTTGTTGATGTGGTTAAAAGATGTATGGATTATGACTTGTTTGAATTACTTCATATACATCTTTTGAAGAATTTAAAGGAAATCAAGAAGAGTAAAAAGAATATATTCTGGTATGGAAATCTAGTTGTCTATTTTCTCTTTTACTTAAGAGGGTTACCAATAATAGGAAGGATAGAATGGTAATATTCAAAGCCTATCGCCTATCAAATTAGGAACTTCATGATAAATCTTGGTAGATTAGATACACAAGAGACTACCCTTGCTGCATTCTTTGGAACATTTCAGATGAGGATGAATAGAAGGTCTAGAATTCCAATAAGTGTTGTTGAAAGATACTATAGAATCATAAATTTTCTTGTGTCTACAGATTTTTGTCACATGAAAGTAGTTGAATCAAGGTTAGTTTAGATATCTGAATTAGATTATGAAGTCTTAGAGGTTGAAGTTGATAATTATGCTAAAATTATTTTAGAAAGCCCTAAGAATCTCAGTGTAGAAGGTACCTCTGATGATGTGACTAAAATAGGGAAGAAAAGGAAGAGTATTGTTAAGCAAGAAGTTGTAAAAGGAAGTGAGATTGAACATGAGCATGAAAGAATAAATATTCAAAGAGCTTTGGAAGAATTGCATAAGGTTATTCCTAGTGCTAATTTTGATTCATCTATTTCTACTATGGAGAATCTTCATGGCATGATTGATTCTTTGAAGGTCTACATCTTTGGACTTGAAGTGCCTACTAGAATCAAGTCTGCTAAAGGAAATTTGGAATATATCAAAGAAAAATGTGTGAATGCACACAGTTAAGTGATGAAGGAGTTGGAGAGTGTACAAGTTTGTGAAGAATAGGCACATGAACTACTTTCTTTTTTCCTAGATTGGTTTGGAAGTACACTAGATATAAGAAATGAGATAAGGATGAGTGACTCTTAGATGAGCACTTAGGTAGATACATACAAGTTAGCAGAAGATAAAGATAATTAGAGGTGGTCCTATATTATGCAGCTTTAGGAAAAATTATTTTCTCTACAAGATCAAAGGACAAATTTTATCAATAAGTTTCACACACTCAAAGACATGATTAAACTCAAACATACTTTTTTTTCTAGTTCTCTTGGTTGTATTAGTGAATTATCAAAGATTAATCTTAGTCCCAATACTTTAGTAGATGGTATAGAGTCCTCAACTAAGCTTGATCTACTACACAAGACTCTTATAAGTGAAAAAGGTTCATGGGAAGAAGGTAAAGATTGTGGAAGGCTATCTTGGAGAGTCTTAGAGGTTCTTCTTTAGGATGATTCAATTCTATGTTCATATGTTTTTTGTTACAGTTTCACACACACACACACACACACACACACACACACACACACACACACACACACACACACACACACACACACACACACACACACACACATTGATTCCCCTTCCTTTGTCATTGATTTCAAAGGGGGGAAGATAGAGAGAAGGAGAGATAAAGGGATAGAGAGATGGAGAGATAGATTTGGAGCAATATAGAGATAGACAACAAATATTTTTGTGAAGAATAGTTTTGATAGGGGGAGTATTCAAAGTATTTTGTTGTTGTATACTGGAATTTTTTTTTGTCATGCATGTTGCCATCAATGCCAAAGGGGGAGATTGTTGGGATTATGGAAGCCTAGTAACATGAGCATGAAGTATAGATGGTTTATGCCAATTGTTCCTATATTTTTATAGATTTCAACATGGTGAAAACTATATGGGAAGTCTACTTGGTTTATCGAAAGCTATTCTCTACTAGTAATACCCTTTTTTGATGGCTCAATGTACTAGTATTTGAGTCCGAAATTTATCAAAATATCTAATAAGATTCTAATATCTTAACCATGTTTTCATGACTAATTTAGATAGCTATATCCTAGATCTTGAGACATCTTTTATTGTGAGTAGAAAGTTATCTTTGATAGAGTTCAACTCTGTATTCTATTGTTGTTCCTTGCTTGGCATACTATGTGGGAGACTTTGGATTCTATTAAGGTGAACATTATCATGTTGTGGTTTTGTTGATAGTATGTTTGCTGGTAGTATGATGGGAAATTAATGTGTTCTCATATCTTAAAGGTGTTTTCTTTCAGGATTACTTTTTGGTTTGGATAATTGTTCTAGTCTTGGCTGACTTAGCATATGCAATGCTTTATGAAGACTAGTTATGCTTTATGGATAATAGCCAACTTGGTATAATGCACTATGTGGATAAAATGTTTAAATCATATATGGTTCCAACAAAGGAAGCTTTTATTATTTCATTTTTCATCTAATTAGGTTTACCTAATTGATGATTAGGATATACTTGTATATATATATAAGATTTTTTGAGGAATGGAATGAGAAGGATGCACATGAGTAGTGAATGTTAAATGAGAAGTAAGTGTTGTTGTGCAGTTTTTGCACACACGCCCCACTTGGAGTAGGGACCCTCTTTTTCTGGTGTCTTTCGAACTTTGGTTTTATTGGGCTAATCATTTTGAGGTCTTGATATGTTGGTCTTGCTAGCTTTGACCTTGCCCTGAGGCTTGAATTGATTGAAATTGAGTTTTAAGAAAAATCTGGGTTTTCACCTGACTCTGGGATTTTCCAGCCCCGGCGAATTTTCCCGGGCCCTGGTTCTCTGTCTGTTTCTAGCTGGATTCTCCGAATCTGGGTTTCTGCTTCATCCTGGGATTTTTCGGTTCTGGTGGATTTTCCTGGACTATGCCAAAATCTTGAACTTTGCCATTTCCATGGTTTCTCCATTTTCGTGAAATTTCTGTCCATCCAGATTTCCGCGTATCTTGAGATTTTCCAAAATTCCATTTTGGGCTTGGGTTTCCAGATTTGTCGGAAGTGTCTTGTCGCTCATTAATGACTGGGGTACCTTTTCTCAGATGAGTATATGGGCGGATTTGGGGCATTTTAAACATCATTCTGACTTCATCTATTCACTTGCTTTTGCTCTGGCGATTAAGAATTTTCATTTGAGCTTTGAAGATTGATCCTAAATTGCTTGCGTGTTTGCTTCGTGGTTGCTTCTTTAACCTCAAATTTTGACTAAATTAATCCATGGTATGTTATCGATGGTCCCTCTTTTTTGTTTACGCCATGATTGGATTCTTCCATATTGAATGGTGTTCATTTTGGGTCGGCTTTTGCTGGGTTTTGATTCCGCATTTGTAGAGTTAGGGTTTGACCCATTTTTGTTGTAGAACCCCATCACCCATGCCCTGTGAGTGCTATTTATCCATTAGATGGTGAGTGTATCCTTTAGACGAAGGTTCTGGGTTAGATTGTTTGCCCTTTTTTAGTACGAAATTTGCCATCTGCGAGGTTAGGGTTTCTTTGATGTTCGGCCTGTAATAACGAATTTGTGATGATTTTCCAATCTTGCCCTTGTATTATGCTGACCCCTGCCTTGTGAGGATTCGGAGTTCCTTAGACTATTCTTTATCACTGATATTTAAAACCCTGAGCTTACCTAGGCTTTAATGGCGGAGGTCTGGTTATTGGAGTTAGGGCATCGCCATTTCACCATGCGGACTCGTCATTTGAGAACTTTGAGGAGTTTGACATCATGTGCAACCTGAATTCTATTGATTAGCGTCGGTTTTGAGACCATTAGAATCCAGGTAGAAAAGATTGCGTGATCATTTAAACGCCAGTTTGTGGGTTGTCCTTCGTCGGGTTCCCGTGGTGTCCACGGAATTTCTGCACACCTGAATTTTCTTAGTTTAGGCTTATTTCACGGAGTGGAGAAATTTCTAAAACTTTTCCAGCTGTCCATGAAAATCTGTCCCATCTGGACTTTTCTGGTTTCCCTATCTGGCTTTATCCTTGTTTGATTTTTCGAAGATAGGACTAATGGGATAAATGCTGAATGTTTATTTCTTGCTGCTAATGAATGAATCTCATGATAATCTAATGATTTTTGGCTGTATTAACGATTTATTTGAATAATGATGGTTTGGTAGTGAGAATCCATCTGGGTCGAATTTCTCTGAAATTTCGCCCCGACCGGATTCTCCCAGTTTGCAGGATTTTCCCAGACTTCCTTGTTTCTCCGGATCCTCAAGGATTAGAAGTTCGCGATGGATTTTGATTACTTTATGTGATTTTAGGCTAACCTTTGGATTGGAATATCCATAATAATTGAATACTAATGAGGTCTTTTGTGAGTGCAGGCTGAGTCAAGCAAGGCCGTTGTCGGTAAATCTAAGGGTGGCATGGAGGGGTCATCTATTTCTGAGGCAGAACGATTAAGACTAGATATCAAGGGTCATCTCCCAGAAAGCAAGATATCATCTGTGTGGTCCAAGGTGTTTGACACTAATGTCAGGGCCTGGAGATATGAAGAATTCAAGCAGAGGATGGCCCAAAAGGATCAATCGGCCTTAAGGAAAGGAATGATGAAATCTGGGTTAGTACATGTGGTAGGTTTTCCTCTGGCAAGTCAATGTTATGAGTTGATTCTGGAATGTGCTAGGCAATATGACTTCGACATGCAAAGGGTTGTTAGCACCGAGGGAAGGGTCTTGGAAAACTTCAGTCCTGTCTCCATTGCACAAGCCTTCGACATGCCTGATCTACCTTTTGTGTGTGCTTTGAACATAGACACTGCTAAGACATACTATGAGAATGAGCCAATCAAGGCTCAACAGATAATTAATTCATGGCTAGAGAAACCAAAGTCCCACCATTCTAAATTTCCCAAGCAGTTGCATAGAGTTAAGTTTAGGTCGTATATTTATGATGCCATAACATTTTTGAGCAGGGTAGCTGGTTTGAAGACTGTCGGAGTGTTGGAGAGCTGGATGGTCCACGTGATCACCAAGATTGAACAAGGAACTAACTATCACTGGGCAGGGCTTATTAGTGCGGAAATTGACAAACAGCTGAGGAATATTTTGGAGACCAAGAAATTCACCATGTCCTCATATGTGGTGTATGTACTAGCCAGATTCTACCCGTATAGGGGTTTGAATCCATGAGGGATGTTGGGTCAGGACATAATCTATGAGGTCTATCCGGAGTTGCATCTAGGACATAAAGACTACCGCAGGGATAATGATGCATTCACTATGCATATCACCTGGATGCTACAAAATGTAGAGCATATGAGACTGTTAGATGGAGCCGAGGGGCTGATAAAGAACTATGGAGCTTGGTTTATCCAATTTCCCACTTTCACCTACATTCAGATTGATGGATGCCCGGTTGCTCCATACAAGTTGCCAAGATACCCCACCGATCAAATTGTTTTGTTGGAGGTTGTGAGAAAAATTTGTGAATTTGATGCCATTGTGAAGAGGGAGAAGCATAAGATAGGCTTCGGTGGAGATTTTCCCCTGGGAATTGGTGTAGCAGAAATATGCCCTTCAATTCAATCGGCACATGCGGCAGGAGACGAGTTGGTGGCATATGGTTTCTCCTTCCAGTCCAAGAGGATGAACTTCGACATCATAGGAGAAGCACAGAAAAAGGCTACCAGGGAGTACAGGCATAAAGACGACCTAGAGGATTATTGGGCCAACATCAAGGATGACCTCGAAGCAAGAAAAAAGAGGTATTCCAGACTCCCTGTCGATGCAATCAGACAATATAATGTCAAGTTGATCTCAGATCAACTGGAGGATGATGGAAACCTGGTTCAGGACCATGCTTATGAGGTTGTGAAGGACAAGTCAGTCGGGGATATTAATTGGGATGAAGGAGAGGTCACGGAGTTGGAAGACCTAATGGCCCCGGTCATGAAATTTACCTCCTCTTGGTTGAAACATAAAATTTTGGAGTTGGAAAGTGAGAAGGTAACTTGTACCTTTGATTTGATGGGGAATCTCAATCCTATGTCCACTTCTAAGGAATCTGGGGAAGATGACCCCAAAGGGAAAGCTGCAAAGACCTCACCATTCAAGATAAAAATCAGAGGACCCAAAGAAAGTGGGCTTGGAACAAAAAGGAAGCCAAAAGGAAAAAAGAGATGGCAGACTTTGAAGCTTAGCAGGTCTTCTGATGAGGAAGAGTAAAAAAAAGTAGAAGAGGAAGATGCTCCTCCACCACTGAAGAAGACAAGAACAACCCGAACTTCAAAGAGGAAGGGTTAGGTTGCTTCGAGTGATGGGCCTCCTATTGTGGATGTGGAGAGTTTAGGAGGAGAGAAGACAAAAGTCTATATGAGAAAATCAATAACTCCTTCACCCAAGGATATTGTATAGAAGAAGGATTCTCCTCCAAAGCTGCCAATCACAGAGCCATCCAAGGATGCTTCTCCTCCACCAAGCGCACATGAGTTGGAAATTCTGGAAGAACATGAAACTAGCAGAGAGGCAAAGTCGTTCAAGGAAGGGACACTCTTTAGTGAGGCAGCTGAACTTGAAGTTGAAACAGAAGAAAGGCATACTTCCCCTTTGGTGCAATATGAGGATTCCCCAGAAAGTGACAGAGGCCGTGGATCACTTAAGCTGGAAGAAGACATCCCTGTTAGGACCCCATCACCGGTGCAGCCAGAGATGGAGCTTGAAGAAATTGATCAAGGTGAGCAGCTCCCTGAGAAGGAGGAGGATAAAGTAACTGCGGAGGATGCAAAGGAAGAAGAGAAAGCGACAGAGCAGCTGGAGGAAGCTAGAACGGAAGAAATTCGAGTGGACCCTACAGCCCCAGACTGGCTGGAAAAAGAGCTTGCAAGGAAAAAACAGGTGGTAGTCAAGGATACTCCCTTAAATTAGGATGAAATACTGTCAAAGATCGGCAAAGGGAAGAAAAGGAAGACAGCTAGGGTAGTTTCCAGTGTGGAAAGAGATGAAATGAATAATAGGGTTATCCACATTGCCACTCCTGCCGCGGACAAGACAAGAGAAGATGTCACCAGTCAAGATTACAGTGTGCAAACGATTAACCTTGGGCCGGCATCCATGGAACAAGATATAGAAGAGTTTGAAGGGTCCAGTGTGGTGATCGTTGGCAGATTGAGGAAGGATACCCAGACCAAGAATGAGTTGAAGAAAGAGAATGAAAGATTAAGAAAATTCTTGGAGGAGGTAATGAAGCCATTGCAGTCTCTCCATCCTTCTTCTTCTGCCACTCTTGGCTTTCTACCCAAGGAAACCATCTCTAGGATTGAGAAAATGAAAGCCTCAGCTCAAACTGCAATAGATTGGCTGATAAATGTGCAAGTAAAGGGAGATGATACCATTAAGGAAATCCTATCAGTGGGAAAGGATGTGGTTAGGGCTAAAGAACTGCTAGAGCATGTGCTATCATAGGACAAGGAGGACATTGACCTCTTGTTGCAGAAATCCAAGGTCATCATGGGGCATGGTAAAGAACAGCTGGCTGCAAATGGGATTCTTCCTTCCTCTAGATTGGATGAGCCTTGGGAATGGTTTGAGGCTCTGCAGATAAGGTAGAAGGCCATAAAGAAGATTCAAAAATGGAAGAAATCAATAGATGGTGACCTTACTGCAGTGTATGATGGATGCATTGCATTCTTTGAGGTGATGACTGGAAGAAGAAAGATAGCCCCAAAATACCTAAGTCTGGAACAACTGAGAGATTGGTGGCATGAAGGTTATGCCCCAGATTTTGAAAGTTTTGTAACTAGCCACCAGCTTGATGATGCAGCCACATACTTGGCGGTGATGGACAAATATCAGGCTAACAAGGAGGATTGGAATAAAATTATTGAACAATCTAAAGAAGAGGTTGACTCCATTAAATGTCAGCTTAGGGTATTACCTTTGCCACCTATCATAGAGTTGGATGGATCATTCTTGAGGGTCTAGGGATCATCGGTTCGAAGAAAGGATGAGAGAAGTGGCAGTTAATGCCTATTTTGAGATTTGTGCTTCCCTATTATCATAGGGCATGCATTGGACTGGACTACATTAGGGACAGTGTCAAGGCCGACCTTGATAGTGGATGGAATTTAATGTGTGCCTTAGTTCGATTTCTTCCTTGGCCGACCTGTTTTGGAAGTTTTTCTTATCTTGTAAATATTTGGCTAGGCCGACATATCTGGGATTGGCTATAAATAGGCATTCTTGCCTCATTGTATGGGGTTAGCTAGATAGTAATAGAGATAAGTAAGAGCAAGAGTTAGAGTACTCTGTAGTAGGAGTAATATTCAGTTTCTTGAAGAAAATACTGTATCAGAACAGTGGAGTTGTTACAGTCTTTTGATGGTTTAATACAATTGAGGACATTGTGGTTTTCTGGTGGAATCTCTTGTGTTATCTTATCTCGCATGGTTCCTTTTGTTCTATCTTTCAAATTGCTTGGAGATTTAGGGTTTAGTGTTCAGAATTAAATAGTTTTAGTTTGATGAATGATGTTTATTGATTTCATATTTGGAATGTTTATAGCAATCTCTGGTCTATACTCCCAGTAACTATCTGATTGTAGTAGGCTGGTGAATTCAACCTGGACCATATATTCATATGTCCTTAAATTCAATTGTAGATGAATGTCTATGATTTGAAAATCTATATACCTTAGAATATTGCACCGTTCTTGTGATATTGCATTGTGGGTTGATCAAGGATTGGTTATTTGAGATTGGTCCATTCCAGATATCTATCATTTGCATTGTTTATCTTAGGAATAGTTTAGATTTCATCACATCTTTGTACCCTCATCTTTTGTTATTTCTTTTTCATTTGGTTAGGTTTAGGATTTAAGATCATCATATTGCAAGATCAGATAAAGTGAAAGATATTGTTCGCTTATAGTAAGGTCTGATTGTGATTACCAACATTTCACATAATTATCTGAGTTGTTTATGCATTGTCATGACCTGACAGCTGAGAGACCTTGGGGTGATTTTCAGTAATTTATTGTTGGAGATTACCTTTCAAGAGAGATAGAATATTGCATTCTATTTGAGTTGTTGCTGTGCACAAAACACCATCAACAGATTGGTGCTAGAAGGAGGGCCTGAATGAGCACACTGGATCTCTTTTTGAATGCCATCTCTCTAGAGAGATATAGGAGAAATACCAGATCTATTGCAGGAGAAGAGGACTTATAGGAATTACAGTTCCCTAATAGGTCAAGAAGGACTCGAGAAAGGGGAGAATCATCATCACCCATCCCTTCACCAGTATCATCTACATCTCCACATCCTGAGGTTGAGGCTATACCCATCCCATAAGAGGTTCCCATTCAACAGCCTCAGCCTATCATTCATTAACCACCGTTGCCACCCCCACTCTTACCAATGGCTTTCCTTGCTAATAATCCATCACCCTTGTTCTTCCATGCCTATAATGCTATGCCCAAAAACCCTGAGCATTTATGTTCAAAATTCCATGTTAATGACCCAAATAGGACTGCAGAAGAACACATAAGGATTTTCCAAACCTGTCTCAAAGACAGAGGGACTGTTCATGAGGATGTTGCCTATAGATTGTTTCCTTATTCGCTAGGAGAAGAGGCCTTTTACTGGTACAATCATCTCCCTGCTGATTCAATTCTTAATTGGAATGATCTTGAAAAGGCCTTTTTACAGAAGTTTAGAATACCCATCAGTGCCAATGATTTATACCTGCAGTTCATCAAAGTCAAGAGAGAGGTTAATGAGCCAATATCCAATTTCAATAATAGGTTCCACCATGCATTTACCAGACTTCAAGACCCATATGTTTTAGATGATGATACAGCCCTGGGGGTCTATTATGAAGCCCTAGATAGCCTAATAGCAACATTTCTGAAGTGGAGACCTAATCCTCTAGGTACCCTAACTGATGCTTACACAGAGGTTGTTAAGCTTAGTACAGATTTGAGACAACACCTAACTGGACCTTTACCTTCTCTAGGACCAGTTGCACATCCCAATTAGGTTTAGGCAGTAAACCATGTGCTTGCTAATCATACTCGAATCATGAATTTAGTTCCCCAATTACCTATGATACCACACCCTGGTCATCCCATGAGCCAGGTCTCCCCCATGACGAACTTCCCTCAACAGCAGGTTAATCAGCCCATGTATCAGTCCCAGTCAAATAGTTTTCCTGCCTATTTGCAGAATTTTGAGGTGTTGCATCAATATATGGGATCTGCTACAATGTCTGTTCCTCCTCAGGGTAATCTAAATCAGCCTCCTCATCGAGATCCAAATAGGGAAAGAATTGACGAAATGGCTGAGCAGATAAAGAAGCTAAATCTGGAGGTGACCTACCTAAGAAATTAGAACAGCCAACTACAAGCTACCCAGAAAACTATGTAGTCTAATCAGAACAGAGAGTTTCCACAAGGGCAAAATTTTGATCGAGGATAGCATAATGAGAGAGGATTCCACAATGATAGGGGATATAATCAGGACAAAGGTTTCAATAATGATAGAGGATTCAACAATGAAAGGAGACATCAGTTTGATAGAGGCCAAGGTAGTAGATCAGGATTTGATAAAAGGCCATCACAAGGACATAATAGAACTTGGAATACAAGACCTAATAATGGAGGAGTTCCCACCCCATTGGATCAACCAGCTAATCAAATTATCAACCAGTCTACCAATCAACCAGTTAGTCAAGAAAAGCTTCCCAATGGTGTATATCTAGCCGAAGCAGCCCTATCAGGATGGTGCAGAATCCATAAGACAAGTTAGCATTCAGAATTGGAATGTCCAGAGTTCCAAACTGCTGCCTCTATTTTTTAGTATGAGGTAGAGAACAATGCAAATGGATAGGAGATTGTTCCCTCCAGCCCTTATGATTCTCCTATGCTAGTATTAAACCATGCTTCCTTCCTAGCAGATGAGGAAAATGTACCAGATAAGGAATCTGATTCCTAGGAAGGGGAAATAGACCAAATATGCAATGGAAACGAAGTTGCTCAGTTATTCAATGAGGAAGCAATAAATGATAACGGCCCCCTCGATCAAGAAGAAAATTATGTTGAAGAGGTACAAATGTTTCAGAGGCAAGGTTTGAGAGATATGCCTCATAGGTGTCCACAGCCTGGAGGACCTTTCACCACCTCCATTCCTCCTAACAACTTTAGTACCCCTCCAGATCTTAATGCTAGCAATAATCCGTCTTATGCACATGTTTCCAAGCAATATTTCTCAAAGGAGAGACAAGCTCAAACTGACACACAGAAAGAAAAGACTGTTCAAGCAAGCAAGGACAAGGCAGATGAACCTTCTAGGGAAATCTCCACTGACATGAGTGAGGAGAAAATGGCTTCCTACATTGCTGAAGAATTCAAGAAACTAAAGGTAAACCTTTCAGCATTTGAATTATTAAGATTCTCTGTGATTAGAAAGGCTATTTTAGGTGCTTATGATGCACATCCAGTGTCATTGGATAAGCCTTCTAGTGAAGGCATTAGCAAGACTTTTAGTTCTCAGTTGGTGAAGACACAAAGTCGGACTAACTTGCCCCCTGGAGATAAAAGAAATGAAAAGGATAAGACTCAAGTGGCCCAGGTAGATACTCAACCCGCTTTGTTTCAAGGGAAGACAGAAACACCACCATTTCTAATTTCTATGCGCATATTCGGTAAGAATTTACACAATTTTCTACTAGATTCTGGTACCTCCACCAATGTGATGCCATTTGGAGTGTGTAGAGCCCTAGGAATTACACCTGCTGACTCTCGAAAGAAGGTGACTCAATTGGATAGAACTGAAGTGAGTGTGGTAGGAGAACTAAATATGATTCACATGCAGATAGCTTCAGATCCAAGGATTCAGCAGGTTATCAATATTCAGGTAGCTGATATCCCTAATGCATATGGTTTGATTCTAGGAAGAGATTTCACAAAGACTTTAAATGGTTATGTGTCCACTAATCATTCTCACATGTGGCTCCCATGGAAAGGAGTGCCTAATCAGATCAGGATTGAAAGAGAACCAAGAATGAAGTACATGATTATAGAATACCAAAAGACTTCAACAGAAGTTCTGATATCAGAAGTAGGAATGAGAAATTAAATGCTATCGACCCAGTATGAAGAGTCAGACTCAGAGGAAGTATTGATGTTGCATATGATGTCTATGGATGTTGAGACAGGGTCCAGCCATGTTGAAGTTTTGACAGAATCAGTTGAGCAAGAAGAAGAACCTGAAGATAATCAGATCATCCTATTAAGCAGTTTCCAGGAATTCATCAAACAGTGTATGGAGAATCAAACTCACCCAGGAAGAAGGACAAGCTTTATGGAATTACTCTTACCAAACTGGTGTAGAGTCCATAATGCTTCCCATTCAGAGTTGGAGTGTTGTTTGTGCCAAACAACAGTAGAGCAAGTACAGAAATGCTTAAATCCAACTCAAGTTGTGGAGACAAAGGTGCATAATCCTCAAGATAAATATCAAGAAGAGAAGC
This sequence comes from Sequoia sempervirens, assembly GCA_007258455.2. Taxonomy (NCBI): domain Eukaryota; kingdom Viridiplantae; phylum Streptophyta; class Pinopsida; order Cupressales; family Cupressaceae; genus Sequoia; species Sequoia sempervirens. Next base: position 573,125,048 of record VDFB02105785.1, on the reverse strand, counting down.
CTGTACTAACTAAAAAATCTTCTAACATTGATAAGCCGAAAGAAACGATGAAGAAAGCTGCCACTGTAGAATGTTGGACTCTCAAATTTGATGGATCCAAATCCAAGTATGGAGCTAGTGTAGGGTTCGAATTGATCAGCCCCAAAGGTAAAAATTTCTTTGCAGCCCATAGGCTTCAATTTCATTGCACCAATAATGTAGCAGAGTATGAAGCATTAATTCATGGTCTTCTCATGGCACTTAAGAAAAAGGTTAAGATTCTGCAAGTTTTTGGTGATTCTGAGTTAGTAGTAAAGCAAGTAAGAAAGCAATATGCATGCCACGATAGGAGAATGACTAATTATAGACATAAAGTGTGGGACCTCATTGAGGGATTTGATGCCTTTAATATTCAACTCATACCACAGCAGAAGAATCAAACTGCTGATTCTCTGGCTTAGGCAGCAATCACTCTGCAGCCTTTATCTCTGTCAGGATTGAAAAGGTTCACTATAGAATTGGCTCCTGTGCCATCAGTCCCAGACAATGTGATTAACTTTCAGGTGTTTGAGGATGATAAACATATCCTGGATTTTATTACGAATACAGATGTTTTTGCTTCTCAAATCATTGATGAAACAGAACCCCAGGAAGTAGAACTAGATTTAGAAGGTGTGTTGAACCTGAAGTCTAACACCATTCCAAGGGGAATGGTACAGTTGGAGTGAATTTTTGATATGGATAAGATCAGAGACCAGGAACAAGAGTCAAAGAAAGAATCAATCAGTGGACAGTGTGACACTCACAATGTGGGAACTTTGGACAATGTTAAGAATATTTTCATTGGCAAGGTATGCACTCCAGAAGAAAGACAAGGAATAATTCAGGCCTTACACAGCTTTCCAGATATAGTGGCCTGGGGATATGAGGACTTAAAGACCTATGACACATCCATGATAACTTATACTATACCCCTGAAGCCAAGTGGTAAGCCTTTTAGACAAAGACAGAGACCTATCAATGCATTGTTGGAACCACTCATACAGAAAGAAGTCCAAAAATTACTGTCTGCCAGAATCATATTTCCTATCAGGCATTCAACATGGGTGGCAAACCTGGTTCCTGTAAGGAAAAAGAATGGAGAAATTAGACTTTGTGTTGATTTCAGGAATCTAAACAGATCATCAGAAAAAGATAACTATCCAGTTCCCTCTTTGGATGAAGTCCTTCAGGTGGTCAATGGATCTCAGATGATGTGCTTTCTGGACGGTTATTCAGGGTATAATCAAGTGATGGTCCAGTACGAGGACAAACACAAGACTGCTTTCACAACTAAGTGGGGTACCTTTGCCTACAAGAGGATGCCATTTGGACTTATTAATGAAGGGGTCACATTTCAAAGGGCTATGGATATTGCCTTTAAAGATATCATAGGCAAGTGCATCATCATTTATATGGACGACCTAACTATTTTTTTAAAAAATAGAGGAGATCACATCTCAGATTTATGGAAAGTATTTCAAAAGTGTAGAGAATTTGGTATATCCATGAATCCTAAGAAGTGTATCTTCGAAGTAACGGAAGGAAAGCTGTTAGGACATGTTATATCAGAAAGGGGAATTGCTATAGATCCAGAGCGAGTGGAGGCCATATTGAAGATTCAGCCCCCTGCTAGCAAAAAGGAGATGAAGTCCTTCTTTGGTAAGATCAACTTCGTCAGAAAATTCATCACTGGATTTGCTGAAATTGTAAAACCGTTGAATGCAATGTTGAAACAAGGTGCCAAGATCGAATGGACTATAGAGGTGAAAGACGCTTTTGCAGAAATCAAAAGAGCCATTGCTGGTGCTCCAGTATTGGTAAGTCTGAATTACAGCAAACCGTTTTATATCTATTCGTTTGCTTTCGATCATTCATGCGCTGGAATGTTAACTCAAAAGTCTGATGAGGGAAATGAGCATCATATTGCTTTTATGAGCATGCCATTAAAGGATGCTAAGTTGAAATATTCAAGTGTGGAAAAGTAGGCATATGCCCTGGTTAGAGTAGTAAAGAAATTTAGGCATTATATCCTCAGAAATAAGGTGTATGCAATCGTCCCTGATTCTGTCGTTAAGTTACTTCTGTTGCAGAATGAATTAGGTGAGCGCAGAGCTAAATGGGTGACCATGCTTCAAGAGTATGACATTGAGATCCAACCCATGAAGCTGGTAAGAGGGCAAGGACTCACTCAGACTATGGCTGAGTTAGGCCCTGAATTGTCTGTTCAGAATTATAATACTGAAGAGGTTTCTCTAGGTGGTTGGTATGATGACCTAGTGTATTATCTGCTAAATCAAAGACTTCCAGGTCGTCTTAATACAGTCTAAAGATGAGCTCTATGATTAAAGAGTGATGGTTTTATGTTGAAAGGAGCTGTTCTGTATAAGAAAAATCATGAGGGCATTTATTTGAGGTGCCTTGGGAAATAGGAAGCTGAAAGAGTGATAAATGAATTTCATGAGAAATATGGTACTGGTCACGGTTCTGTAATTGCCATAGCAAACCAAATTTTGAGGGTAGGTTATTACTAGCCCACACTGTTTAAGGATGTTTATCAACATGTATGGACCTGTCACACTTGCCAGACTGCAGCAACAAGAGAAAGGTGTGCAGCACTCCCTCTCCAATCGGTTGCTGAGGTAAGACCTTTTGCTCAATGGGGTATGGATTTCATAGGCCCCATCAACCCACCATCTTCTACAGGACACAGGTACATTCTTACTATTACTGATTATTTTACAAGGTGGACTGAGGCTTTTGCCTGTAGGCAATGTACATCAGATGTAGTGATTGATTTTTCAGAATCAACCATTCTTAATCGGTTTGGATGCCCTATTGCTATTGTCTATGATAATGGTCCTGCCTTTGCATCTCTGAAATTCTCGAATTGGTCTTTTGATCATGGCATTATCGTGAAGTTTGTATCTAATTATTACCCTCAGGGTAATGGCCTGGTAGAGTCCTCCAATAAGAACTTATTGACTGTCATCTGTAAACTGTTAGAGAGGAACCCAAAAGACTAGCATACCCAACTTCGATTTTCCCTTTGGGCAGATCGCACCAGACTTAAGTCATCCATTGGAACATCTCCTTATCATTTAGTATATGGTCTGGAGCCAGTATTCCCTATCCAACTCAAGATCAAAACTCTACAGTTTATAAATCAGTTTTATGATGAAGGGGATAGAAGGGAGGCTAGGTTAATAGAACTGCAGCACCTTGAGGAGAAACGAGACAACGCCCTGGAGAATTTTTCCAAACATCAGGGGGTAGTTAAGTGATGGTTTGATAGGAGGGCTAAATTCAAAGCCTTTAGGATTTCTGACCTAGTCCTTTACTGGGATAAACCTCATGATTAGAAAGGGAACCATAGAAAATTTGATAAATTGTGGCTTGGCCCATATCAGATTGTTGAAATACTTGGAGATAATGCCTTTCGTTTGAAGACTCTCACAGGAGAGGATATCCCACTGCCTGTCAATGGGCAGTATTTGAAACATTATTTCCAGTCCTAAGCTATTTTTAGCTCCTTGCTATGTACATAGTTAGTTTAGGCTGCTTTACTTGTTTTGTTCGGTTGGGGTAGGTTTCCCTTTTGGTTTGCTTGTTTGCTTTGGTTAGATTAGGTTTTCTTTGGTTTGTTTGTTTTGGTTTGCATTGCTCCTGCTCTCGATTCTTTCCTTTTTGGGGATCCGTGGGTGCATCTATATGGCAATGGTGACAATGCAGGTCTGATGTTATTGGTATTTCCCTTACAAACTTTAATCATCCTTCCAGGATGCCATGGTATGAACCCTCTATCCAATGTCACTTATTCTTATGCTGAGGCAAAGGGTTTTCTAGTCATTTTGAATAGGAATATATTGGGGTCTTATACTTTTAATTCTTAATATATCTGAAGTTGCAGAAGGTCCTTATGAGGTCTAAACAGGTGAAAAATCCTTTTCTGCTCTAGTGCCACTATGGTTCTCAGCCCTAAGTGTGGACTTCACTGTTCACAGGTTGAATGAAATCAGTGAAAAGAAAAGAAATATCAGTAGAAAAGATGTATCAAGGAAAGAGAAAAGAGAAAATACTGAAAATTAAAAGGTTTGAATTCAACTTATCAGGGGATCTAAATATCTCTACCAAGGCTATGGACGCCTGGCTGGCAGTAGAACTATGTTCAAGAGGATCATAGCGATACCCTCATCGGGGCTATGGATGCCTGACTAGCAGTGAGGCTCTATCCAGGTCACTTTTAGAGTATGAATCTTTACGTAGCTTGTTCATACCAAGTTTGGTTCTCGTTGCAACTAAGGGACGGTAATGAATGCATGTGCACACACTTAGACCCTGGTATAGGAAAGTTTGGATGACTAGGGGTTTCTTTGTTTAAGCATGAGGTGGTGGCTAGGTATCTGAGTTGAAACCATGAGTTCTGGGTTCTTGATTCCAGTTTGTCATCGAAATGCTCAGGAGCATTTCCCCAGTAGAGTTGCCATTTGTTGTGTAGTTTTTGCACACACGCCCCACTTAGAGTAGGGACCCTCTTTTTTTGGTGTCTTTCCACCTTTGGTTTTATTGGGATTATCATTTTGAGGTCTTGATATGTTGGTCTTGCTAGCTTTGACCTTGCCCTGAGGCTTGAATTGATTGAAATTGAGTTTTAAGCAAAATCCAGGTTTTCACTTGACTCCGGGATTTTCCAACCCTGGCGAATTTTCCCGGGCCCTGGTTCTCTATCCGTTTCTGGCTAGATTCTCCGAATCTGGGTTTTTGCTTGATCCCGAGATTTTTCGGTTCTGGCGGATTTTCCCGGACTGCACCAAAATCCTAACTTTTCCATTTCCCCAGTTTCTACATTTTCGTGAAATTTTTGTCCATTCAGATTTCTGCGTATATTGAGATTTTCTGAAATTCCGTTTTGGGCTCGGGTTTCCGGATTTGTCAGAAGTGTCTTGTCGCTCATTAATGACCAGGGTACCTTTGCTCAAACGAGTATATGGGAAGATTTGGGGCATTTTAAACATCATTTTGACTTCATCTATTCACTTGCTTTTGCTCTAGCGATTAAGAATTTTCATTTGAGCTTTGAAGATTGATCGTAAATTGCTTGTGTGTGGATTGTTGGGCGTCGGTGTTTGGATTTTTGTTGCTAGGATGAGTTTGCTTTATGGTTGCTTCTTCGACCTCGAGTTTCAACTAAATTGATCCATGGTATGTTATCGATGGTCCCTCTTGTTTGTTTACGCCATGATTGGATTCTTCCATATTGAATGGTGTTCATTTTGGGTCGGCTTTTACTGGGTTCTGATTTTGCATTTGTAGAGTCAGGGTTTGACCCGTTTTTGTCGTAGAACCCCATCACCCGTGCCCTATGAGTGCTATTTATCCATTAGATGGTGAGTGTATCCTTTAGATGGAGGTTCTGGGTTAGATTGTTTGCCCTTTTTTAGTACAAAATTTGCCATCTGCGAGGTTAGGGTTTCTTTGATGTTCGGCCCGTAATAACGGATTTGTGATGATTTTCCAATCTTGCCCTTGTATTATGCTGACCCCCACCCTATGAAGATTTAGAGTGCCTTAGACTATTCTTTATCGCTGATATTTAAAACCCTAAGCTTACCCGGGCTTTAATGGCAGAGGTCTGGTTATTGGAGTTAGGGCATCGCCATTTCACCATGCGGACTCGTCATTTGAGAACTTTGAGGAGTTTGAGATCATGTGCAACCTAAATTCTGTTGATTAGCATCGGTTTTGAGACCATTAGAATCTAGGTAGAAAAGATTGCGTGATCATTTAATCACTAGTTTGCGGGTTTTCCTTCGTCATGTTCCCGTGGTGTCCGCAGAATTTCTACACACCTGAATTTTCTCAGTTTAGGCTTATTCCACGGAGTGGAGCAATTTTTGAAACTTTTCCAGCTATCCGCAAAAATCTGTCCCATACATACTTTTCCGGTTTCCCTATCTAGCTTTATCCTTGTTTGATTTTTTGAAGATAGGACTAATGGGATAAATGCTGAATGTTTATTTCTTGCTGCCAATGAATGAATCTCATGATAATCTAATGATTTTTGGCTGTATTAATGATTTATTTGACTAATGATGCTTTGGCAGCGAGAATCCATCTGGGTCGGATTTCTCTGAAATTCTACCCCGACCGGATTCTCCCAGTTTGCAAGATTTTCCCGGACTGCCTTGTTTCTCTGGATCCTCAAGGATTAGAAGTTCGCGATGGATTTTGATTGCTTTATGTGATTTTAGGCTAACCTTTGGATTGGAATATGCATAATAATTGAATACTAATGAGGTCTTTTGTGAGTGCAGGCCGAGTCAAGCAAGGCTGCTGCCGATAAATCTAAGGGTGGCATGGAGGGGTCATCTATTTCCAAGGTAGAATGATTAAGACTGGATATCAAGGGTCAGCTCCCAGAAAGCAAGATATCATCTGTGTGGTTTGAGGTGTCTGACACTAATGTCAGGGCCTGAAGATATAAAGAATTCAAGCAGAGGATGGCCCAAAAGGATCAGTCGGCCTTAAGGCAGGGAATGATGAAATCTGGGTCAGTACATGTGGCAGGTTTTCCTTCCACAATTCAATGTTATGAGTTGATTCTGGAATGTGCTAGGCAATATGACTTCGACACGCAAAGGGTTGTTAGCATCAAGGGAAGGGTCTTGGAAAACTTTAGTCCTGTCTCCATTGCACAAGCCTTTGACATGCCTGATCTACCTTCTGTGTGTGCTTTGAACATAGACACTGCTAAGACATACTATGAGAATGAGCCAGTCAAGGCTCAACAGATAATTAATTCTTGGCTAAAGAAACCAAAGTCCCACCATTCTAAATTACCCAAGCAGTTGCATAGAGTTAAGTTTAGGTTGGATATTTATGATGCCATAACATTTTTGAGTAGGGTAGCTGGTTTGAAGACTACCAGAATGTTGGGGAGCTAGATGGTCCACGTGATCACCAAGATTGAACAGGGAACTAACTATCACTGGGCAGGGCTTATTAGTGCGAAAATTGACAAACAACTGAGGAACGTTTTGGAGACCAAGAAGTTCACCATGTCCTCATATGTGGTGTATGTACTAGCTAGATTCTACCCATACAGGGGTTTGAATCCATGAGGGACATTGGGTCAGGACATAATCTATGAGGTCTATCCGGAGTTGCATCTAGGACATAAAGAATACCGCAGGGCTAATGATGCATTCACTATGCATATCACTCGGATGCTACAAAATGTAGAGCATATGAGACTATCAGATGGAGCCAATGGGCTAATAAAGAACTATGGAGCTTGGTTTATCCAATTTCTCGCTTTCACCTACATTTGGATTGATGGATGCCTGGTTGCTCCATACAGGTTGCCAAGATACCCCACCGATCACATTGTTTTGTTGGAGGTTGTGAGACAAATTTGTCAATTTGATGCCATTGTGAAGAGGGAGAAGCATAAGACAGGCTTCGGTGGAGATTTTCCCCTGGGAATTGGTGTAGCAGAAATATGCCCTTCAATTCAATTGGCACATGCGGCAAGAGACGAGTTGGTGGCATATGGTTTCTCCTTCCACTCCAAGAGGATGAACTTCGACATCACAGGAGAAGCACAGAAGAAGGCTACCAGGGAGTACAGGCATAAAGATGACCTAGAGGATTATTGGGCCAACATCAAGGATGACCTCGAAGCAAGAAAAAAGAGGTATTCCAGACTCCCTGTCGATGCAATCAGACAATATAATGTCAAGTTGATCTCGGATCAACTGGAGGATGATGGAAACCTGGTTCAGGACCATGCTTATGAGGTTGTGAAGGACAAGTCAGTCAGGGATATTAATTGGGATGAAGGAGAGGTCATGGAATTCGAAGACCTAATGGCCCTGGTCATGAAATTTACCTCCTCTTGGTTGAAACATAAAATTTGGGAGTTGGAAAGTGAGAAGGTAACTTGTACCTTTGATTTGATGGGGAATCTCAATCCTATGTCCACTTCTGAGGAATCCGGGGAAGATGACCCCAAAGGGAAAGCTGCAAAGACCTCACCATTCAAGATAAAAATCAGAGGACCCAAAGAAAGTGGGCTTGGAACAAAAAGGAAGCCAAAAGGAAAAAGGAGATGGCAGACTTTGAATCTTAGTAGGTCTTCTGATGAGGAAGAGTCAGAAAAAGTAGAAGAGGAAGATGCTCCTCCACCATCGAAGAAGACAAGAACAACCCGGACTTCAAAGAGGAAGGGTCAGGTTGCTTCGGGTGATGGGCCTCCTATTGTGGATGTGGAGAGTTCAGGAGGAGAGAAGACAAAAGTCTATATGAGAAAATCAAGAACTCCTTCACCCAAGGATACTGTACAGAAGAAGGATTCTCCTCCAAAGTTTCTAGTCACGGAGCCATCCAAGGTTGCTTCTCCTCCACCAAGTGCACATGAGCTGGAAATTCTAGAAGAACATGAAACTAGCGGAGAGGCAGAGCTGTTCAAGGAAGGGACACTCTTTAGTGAGGCAGCTGAACTTGAAGTTGAAACAGAAGAAAGGCATACTTCCCCTTTGGTGCAATATGAGGATTCCCCAAAAAGTGACAGAGGTCGTGGATCGCCTGAGCTAAAAGAAGACATCCCTGTTAGGACCCCATCACCGGTGCAACTAGAGATGGAGCTTGAAGAAATTGATCAAGGTGAGTAGCTCCCTAAGAAGGAGGAGGATAAAGTAACTATAGAGGATGCAAAGGAAGAAGAGAAAGCGACAGAGTAGTTAGAGGAAGCTAAAACGGAAGAAATCCGGGTGGACCCTGCAGCCCCCGACTAGCTAGAAAAAGAGCTTGTAAGGCAAAAATAGGTGGTAGTCGAGGATACTCCCTTGAATTGGGATGAAATGCTGTCAAAGATCGACCAAGGGAAGAAAAGGAAGACAACTAGGGTAGTTTCCAAGGTGGAAAAAAATGAAACGAATAACAGGGTTATCCACATTTCCACTCCTGCCACGGACAAGACAAGATAAGATGTCACCGGTCAAGATTACAGTGTGCAAACGATCAACCTTTGGCCGGCATCCATGGAACAAGATATAGAAGAGTTTGAAGGGTCCAATGCGGTGATCATTGGCAGATTGAGGAACGAGACCTAGACCAAGCATGAGTTGAAGAAAGAGAATGAAAGATTAAGGAAATGCTTGGAGGAGGTAATGAAGCCATTGCAGTCTCTCCATCCTTCTTCTTCTGCCACTCCTGGATTTCTGCCCAAGGAAACCATCTCCATGATTGAGAAAATGAAAGCCTTAGCTCAAACTGCAATAGATTGGCTGATAAATGTGCAATCAAAGGGAGATGATACCATTAAGGAAATCCTACGAGTGGGAAAGGATGCAGTTAGGGCTAAAGAACTACTAGAGCATGTGCTATCACAAGACAAGGAGGACATTGACCTCTTGTTGCAGAAATCCAAGGTCATCATGGGGCATGGTAAAGAACAGCTGGCTGCAGATGGGATTCTTCCTTCCTCCAGATTGGATGAGCCTTGGGAATGGTTTGAGGCTCTACAGATAAGGCAGAAGGTCATAAAGAAGATTCAAAAAATGGAAGAAATCAATAGATGGTGACCTTATTGCAGTGTATGATGGATGCATTGCATTCTTTGAGGTGATGATTGGAAGAAGAAAGATAGCCCCAAAATACCTAAGTCTGGAATAGCTAAGAGATTGGTGGCATGAAGTTTATGCCCCAGATTTTGAAAGTGTTGTAACTGGCCACCAGCTTGATGATGCAGCCACATACTTGGTGGTGATGGACAAATATCAGGCTAACAAGGAGGATTGGAATAAAATTATTTGACAGTCTAAAGAAGAGGTTGACTCCATTAAATGTCAGCTTAGGGTATTACCTTTGCCACCTGTCACAGAGTTGGATGGAGCATTCTTGAGGGTCCAGGGATCATCGGTTCGAAGAAAGGATGAGGGAAGTGGCAGTTAATGCCTATTTTGAGATTTGTGCTTCCCTATTATCATAGGGCATGCATTGGACCAGACTACATTGGGGACAGTGTCAAGGCTGACCTTGATGGTGGATGGCATTTAATGTGTGCCTTAGTTTGATTTCTTCCTTGGCCGACCTATTTTGGCAGTTTTTCTTATCTTGTAAATGTTTGGCTAGGCCGACATATCTAGGATTTGCTATAAATAGGCATTCTTGCCTCATTGTAAGGGGTTAGCTAGATAGTAATAGAAATAAGTAAGAGCAAGAGTTAGAGTACTTTGTAGTAGGAGTAATATTCAGTTTCTTGAAGCAAATACTATATTAGAATAGTGGAGTTGTTGTAGTCTTTTGATGGTTTAATACAATTGAGGACATTGTGGTTTTCTGGTGGAATCGCTTGTGTTATCTTATCTCGCATGGTTCCTTTTGTTCTATCTTTCAAATTGCTTGGAGATTTAGGGTTTAGTGTTCAGAATTAAATAGTTTTAGTTTGATGAATGATGTTTATTGATTTCATATTTGGAATGTTTGTAGCAATCTCTGGTCTATACTCCCAGTAACTATCTAATTGTAGTAGGCTGGTGACGTCAACTTGGACCATATATTCATATGTGCTTAAGTTCAATTGTAGATGAATGTCTATGATTTGAAAATCTATATACCTTAGAAGATTGCACCGTTCTTGTGAGATTGCATTGTGGGTTGATCAAGTATTGGTTATTTGAGATTGGTCCATTCCAGATATCTATCATTTGCATTGTTTATCTTAGGAATAGTTTAGATTTCATCACATCTTTGCACTCTCATCTTTTGATATTTCTTTATCATTTGCTTAGATTTAGGATTTAAGATCATCATATTGCAAGATCTGATAAAGTGAAAGATACAGTTTGCTTGTAGTAAGGTCCGATTGTGATTACCAGCATTTGACATAATTATCTAAGTTGTTTATGCATTGTCATGACCTGACAGCCGAGAGACCTTGGGGTGATTTTCAGTAATTTATTGTTGGAGATTACCTTTCAAGAGAGATAGAATATTGCATTCTGTCTGAGTTGTTGCTGTGCAAAAAACACCATCAACAAGTGTGAGTACAAAAGAATTAAGGGGTATGTGAAGATCTAAGCTTAAATGTTTTATCAATTGTGGATTAGTGTAGTTTCGTTGAGCGGTTGTTGTTTGAGGCAATACTTCATATTCTAAGCTTCATTGGAACTAAACCCTAAACATTGAAGGTGTATCCTATCAATTCAATCTTTTGGTAGTAACCCACTATCATTGTATCTTGGTGGTTAGCCATATTTTTTACTCAAGTTGTGAGCCTTTTCAAGGACAGTGAGTCTTGGCAATGAGCCCAGTAATATTTTGTATTTAGATATAATATATTGTGAGTTAACCCTCATTGTGGTTTTTCCCTTGTTGGGTTTTCCACGTAAAAATATTATTTTCATGTGTATGGTTGCATTGATTCATTTTTATGTTCCTTCTTGTTGATTCAGTCAAAATTCAGATAATTTTTAAATGGATTTTATGAAGGTTTTATGGAATACTTATTCATCCCCCCTCTCAGTATTTCAGATGTTCAACTTTATGTACCACAATGTATGTTTGGGTCCTCTTGGATAGCCTACTAAGGCTTTGATGGACACATTCGAATATGAGGTCCATGATATGTTAGACAGAGGAGATGAGAGAGGATGAGGCAGAGCATTTCTAGGAGAGACATTGAGTGTGAGAGAAGACATGGATGTAATGGTAAGACTTAAAGTAATTGCATAGTGCATTTTATTTTTTATCTTACATTTTATAAGAGATATTAGTACTAGTGTATATTTATGTGTTAGAATCTTTAACAATTTTTAATGGAGATCAAATTTCACAGGTCCAAGTGGGTACTCAATCGACCATTTCATTTGAGCTAGAGAGTCGATATATGGTATACTTTTTGGTACATACATGTTTACAATTTTTTGATTTAGATGTTAATTTTGAAATCTATTATGATTAATACATGTACATAAATTGATATTCTTATGTATTCCTATGTTTTTATAAAGCAATCTGGTACTTTTATAGCCATGATGACTACTTCTAACACATTCAAAGAAGCACCACAACAGGTATACTTTTTTTATATTCTCAATATTATGATAATATGTACATGTGTTTAAATTGTCTTTCATTCTCATTATTTTTCATATAGAAAACTATCTTAGTTTGTTCATCCATCATGAGCCCTTCTAGAACAAAAGAACAAGCATCATAGGAGGTATGTATTTATTTTATATTGCAAATATATTTTTTTAGTAAATATGATTGTTTGTCAACAAATATATATTAGTTTGTATCAATTTTATTTTACCTACTATCTAGTCATCTTCTCAATTTAGCAGTATGACAAATCTAGGACCATTTTGATATACTAGGACTCTTGATCATCCTACAAGAAAGTGATATGCACAATGTCTTGTAGAAAAAAGAGCAAGAATTGAAGTAAACAAGAATTGTATTTTAGATATTTTATAGTTAAATATAGTGATTTCTATGTTAAATTGATCATTTCTAAATTATAGTATATAAGTTTCTATTTAATAGTCTAACTTGTCAGCCATTGACATAATTATTCTAATTTGTGGTTTGAATTGTTGTTGTGTGGGAAATTTTAGAGCCACCAATTTATTCAAGGAGGATTGATTTTGATGGTCCAAAAAAAGCTTAGGATTTGGTCGAGATTGATACATAGCTATTTGGCATGTATATTGTATATAGATCTTGAGATGGAATATATGACACATTTTGTAAAATTTGTATATGCACATACACAATTATTCTACAATTTGATATATAAAAAATGATATTGCATCTAATTTGTTCCCCATGTGCATGTCTCTCTACTTTGAAAATTAACATTGGAATGTGTAATCAGTTTCGAATGGTATTAAATTATGATCAATAACATGTTTTTGATAAGGTAAGCAAGGTTTTAGAAGGAACAAGAACCTTTTACAAAGCTAAGAGAAGGAAACTTCCAAACAACAAAATCTCAAACTTTTCCAAATAAATAGATAAATAAACCTGGTAGAGACACCATAGAATCATAGTAGAAACACAAACAACACTTGGTTAACAAAAAATAGGAGAGACGACACACTTAGGACCAACAACATTCCTAAGTCAAAACAAACAACACCCTAAACTTGTCACCACACTAGGAGTTACAAAATAATACAACAAAAACCAGCCCTAAATCAAGGAAACAACAAAGGCCTTGAGCCAAGAGAATGAACCACAAACAATAGTCCCTAAAATACTACCTAAAACAACTAAGCCACCAACAACTTGTAGAAGTTGGAATGCAATAGATATTTCATTCAGATTAGACAAAAATGAGCCAAACCAACCAAAAGCCCTATAGGCTATGGTAAACCTACTAGTCAGGAGTAGCCACTTTGAGCCCTTCTTCAAACACTAGTCAAAATAGGAAGCCAAATCATACTCCACCTCAATAGGAGAGAGATCCCCTCTATTGGATAGGATCACATGAAAACCTTTTCCACTAGACCTAGAGATCTCCAATAGACCTATACTTTACCGCCATAGGAGTAGATCCCACCTCAAAAGGGACAAAAATAGAGAAAATTAGAAAAGGAAGCTTCCAAACAAGACCACAACACCCATATTTACCTCGATAGAGGAGGAATCCACCTCAATAGGAAAAGGTTGTATAATAAAGGAGAAAGCCACCACTCCCATAGAAAAAATAACCACACCATCCTTCAACAAACCTGGCAATAAGAAACTAGAAAGGAGAAGAAACCACAAACACATCTGGGTCATTAGGAAATACAACCTAGTTAACCACCAAGGAGCATAGAAACACAATGGCCATAATTGGAAGCGGCCCATGAAAACTCCAACAATAAAGTCTATAAGGCTGCACCAAACTAAGGAGTAAGCTCTTCCTAAACACCACAACACATGAGAAGCTATGTGAAAAAAAAGAGAGGAAGAAACTTCACCCAAAACTAGAGCCATCCAATGGGAAAAAGAGAGCCCAATAGCCAACACCACCACCTGATTCAAACCCATACAAAAGCCAAAATGAGAAAACATAACATTCTGAGGACAACAAAGACAAACCTAAGAAAACAAAGGAAAAAGAGCATCAAAGGAATGAAGAGACTTAGGCATCGAAGAACTCTCACAAGGAAGAGAGAAAAAGCACCAAAGCTCTAGCAAAGTGAACATGGGAAGCACAACAAAGAACACATATAGAGAGAACTAGAGACCTACACACCACCAAAACCCATAAACATGCTAGTATAGTGGCATCAACACCAACAGATAGTTGTTGATCCACTGCATACAACGACAAGACCACACGACTAATATGGCTACAACCTTGGAAAATGTCTTTGGTAGGAACTAGAGACCCACACATACAACACCAAGAGTCCTAAATAGAAAAGGGATGAAGCACTCATGGCAGGCTAGAGAGGCCTCCCACTAGCTAAGAGATGAAACTATCAACAACCCAAAAATAGGAAAAGGGCATATGAGGAGGGAAGCCACAAAATTGAACCCCTCACATAACACATTCAAAACCCCTACCAAGAAGAGAAACAGCGTTCTCCTACAAGGACTCGACACAAACAACTTAGGCCAAAGAAAATTCCACCAAACCACCATCAAATGAAACCCACCATTTTCAGCAACCAAACCAAGGACAACACCCTCTTTGTAGTAAAACAAAACTACCACAAGCAACAACAAGTTGTCAGAAATCTTGCCAAGAACAAGGGAAGGAATTCACCAATGAACATGCACCACATCCACCATGCAACCACTAAAACACCTAGTGAAATTGCAAACCCATTGGAAAATAGGCCACTGTCCAACATAAACGACCAATGGCCACCGTAATGAGCAATTTCCATCTCCATCACCATCCAAATCGACATCACTATCCTCTATATCCTCTAAAGAATTCAAAAAAGCACATATGTTACATCTCTTGCTCGCAACCATAAGGTTGAATATTGTTGCTTCTATGCTTGGGAGATAGAATAACAATCTTCACACTCTCCCATTATGATCAATAACATTGTATAGATTAATGATATTACATTTTAATAGAACTTATGAATTACAATTGGTAATCCATTTATGTTAGTGTTAAATATGGTTTCCTTTGGAAACTTCACTAAATTTTATGACCATTTTTTGAATGTTGAGCTCATAGTATTTATGTGGAAGCTCTAGTTCAAATTTGGCATTCTAGTTATATGTTGAATACTCAATTTGAAATCAATAACACTAAAAATTATAGCTATACATTAGAATAGTAATAATTTAAGCTAACTAAATACATTAGAATTATGTAGTAAATGGGCTCAAATAACTCTTCTACAAAATTATACATGTGATTTAAAGCTCTCTTGAATGAATTTAAATTTGAAATTATTTAATTTTTTCAACTCCTTTAATAAGTAGGAAGCTGATTTTGTTTCAAAAGGAGATAAAACTAATGTAAAATGGTATGAAAAGCATTGTATAATGTTTTTTGAAAAGGTAAATCTCATACTAACCATATCCAAATAAAAAATAAAGGTAGTGTTAGATTACTCAATTGGAAGAATGATAAAAATTATGTCATATTTTTTAATTTTTATATCTTGACCAACCATTCACTTATTGTATTTATTTTTTAGTAGCCTAAAATTATATATTTGTATTATATGTAATTATAAAGCTATTGTAGTAGGTATTTTTTTAGTGTTTGAAATTAAGGTTCACATACATTACATTCAAGAGTTCATTCATATTAAGGTTCACATACATTACATTTAATAGTTCATTCATAGACAAGTCCAAAATATTTTCCATTGCTTGACTATTAAGTCCAATATGAATTAATGTAAGAATGTGTGAGTTATTTTTATGTGAAATAATATACACACGGGACATTCATGAACATACATAAGTAGGTGCATACACATAATCATCAATATAACTACTAAGAATTCCCATATAATTTGATCAATGTCCTCATCTACAAATACATCAATGCATCTTGCTACCAACTTTCCTAGATATACAACTACGAGTAGATATATGTTTAGTAAATATGATTATTTGTCAACAATTATATTATTCTATATCAATTTTATTTTACCTGCTATCTAGTCCTCTGCTCAATTCAACAATGTGATGAATCTGGGACCATTTGGATATACTAGGACTCTTGATCATCCTATGCGACAATCATATGCAAAATTTATTGCTAAAAAAAGAGGAAGACTTGAAGCAAACAAGAATTTTATTTTAAATATAGTATAGTTCAATATAGTGATTTTGCTGTTAAATTGATAATTTCTAAATTATAGTATATTAGTTTCTATTTAGCAATTTAACTTTTCAACCATTGACATAATTAATCTAATTTTTGGTTTGAAATGTTATTGTGTGGGAAATTGTAGAGTCATCAAGTTCTTTAAGTAGGCTCAATTTTGATGATCTAGCACATTATTAGGATTTGGTATAGATTGATACATTTAGGGATTGCTACATAACTATTTGGCATGTATATTGTATATAGATCTTTAGATGGAATATATGCAAAAATTTTATATGCACATACATAATTATTCTATTATTTGATATATAAAAATTGATATTCAATCTAATTTGTTCCTTGTGTGCAAGTGTTTCTACTTTGAAACATAAAATTGGAATGTATAATCAGTTTAGAATGGTTTTAACCTATTATCAGTAACATGTTATAGATTAATTAAATTACATTTTACTAAAACTTTTGAATTAAAATTGGTAATCCAAATCACTCAATTGATCTACATTGCTCTTTTCGAGGTAGTCTCTTAAGATGCTTAAGAGAAAAAAATGTAAAATTTATAAAAAGAATAGTAATTTTGATGAATGTATAGCTTGGAAACATCAAGGTAGGCAGGTAAATACTAGGGAAGGTCTGATTTTGTTTCCCAAGTCACTCAATTGATCTAGGTTACTCTTTTTGGGTTAGTGTGTTAAGAGCCTTAAGAGAAAAATATGCAAAATTTGTAGAATTTATAGTAATTTTGATGAATGGTAAGCATGAAGGCTTTGAGGTAAATATATAAATACTAGGAAATTTCCAACTTCATTTCCCATGTCACTCAATTGATCTGGGGTGCTCTTTCTAGGGTAGTCTCTTAGGAGTCTTAAGAGCAAAAAATGCCAAATTTGTAAAAAAAATAGTATTTTTGAAGAATGGATAGTGTGGGAATGTCCAGGTAGGTAGTTAAATACTAGTGAAGGTTTAAATTCATTTCCCAAGTCACTTAATCGATCTGGGGTGCTCTTTTTGGGGTAGTATCTTAAGGGCCTTAAGAGCAAAAAATGCAAAATTTATAAAATTTATAGTAATTTTGATGAATGAGAAGCATGAGAATGTTGAGGTAGGTAGGTAAATAATAGGGAAGTTCTGAATTTTGTTTTCAAAGTCACTCAATTGATCTAGGGTGCTCTTTCTATGGTAGTCTCTTAAGAGGATTAAGAGAAAAAATAGAAATTTGTAAAAATTTAGTAATTATGATGAATGGAAAGCATGGGAACATCAAGGTAGATAGGTAAATACTATGGAATGTCTGAATTCATTTCCCAAGTCACCCAATCATTCTAGGTTTCTCTTTTCGAGGTAGTCTCTTCAGAGCCATAAAAGCCAAAAATTGTCAAATTTTGATGAGGTCATTCTAACAACTCATGGCATGTAGCAATGCTTTTTTTGGACCTATCGGTGGATATTGGATCCCTTAAAACCAAACTCTCCCAATTTGGGTCAACTCAACATCATTTGTTTGTTCTAGTGTCAAATGCATTCTTGCAAAAATTGTCAATGGAAAGTAGTGCAGAAATGGAGAGAAGAATTCTTTTGTTTTGTGCATAATGGAGCAAAACCAACTATACAAAAAAGTCAAGGTGTGTTGTAAGACACTATTAAAGTCCTCCTTTTGTCACCCAAGCCCCCTTGTGATTCCCAAGTGCATTGATCTAGGGTAATCTTGAAAGTGTCATGAGAGAGAAAAATGCAAAATTGTAAAATTTATGGTTATTTTGATGAATGATAGCGTGGAAAAATTAAGGATCTACTTTTTTTGGCACTTCCTACCTAATATATTTTTTTATTAAACTAAATTATAATCCATGGAGGGGTAATTCCATGAATCTATGACACAATTTTAGTGCCAAATTGCAAAAAAAAACCTATAACAAGCCATATTCTGCTTGCCAAATTTGGAGAGCGCCACATTTGGCACTCACCAAATAGGCTTCATAATACCAAGCCCACTTGGTGAGCACCAAATTTTTTGCTCTCCAAATTTCTTTACCATTTTGCAAGCACCAAATTTGGCACTCGCCAAATGGCTTAAATTTTGCAATTAATGTTTTTGAACTCTTTCTTCTTCTCTTTCTCTACCAGGAAGACTATATACATGAAATAAAAATTTAAGTATGTGTTGACAATTACATATGGAAATTTAATTTCTTATACTTTAAGTTATACTTCATGTATATAGTTTTAGGATGTTTGAGAGTGGTTTTTTATCTCTAGGAGTTATAATGAAAATTCTAGTTTTGGAAGATCTTAAAATTTTTAGATAGTCAAATTTCAGTAATCAAGAGGTCAAATTTTAGTAGTCAGAAAATTGTATCATCTTTCCTCTCACTCTCTCCTCTATATCTCTCTATCTCTCCACTCTCTCCCTCTCTCTCTCTCTTCCCTCCCTCTCTCCCTCTTCTCCACACACACCCCTCTATCTTGTCCCTACATCTACCTCCCTCCCTCCCCTCTTATTTCTCTTTATCTCCTCTCTCTACATATCCTTCCCTCTCTACTTATCTTTATCTCCCCCTCTCTCTCTCTTTACCTACATCTCCCTCCATCACTTAGTATCTCACCTATGTCTCCCTCCCTACCTCTTTCCCTCTCTACTCTCTATCCCTCCTCTCTGTCCCTCTACCTACATCTCTCTCTTACTCTTTATCCCTCTCTCCCCCCTCTTTCTCTCTAATTCTCTCCTCTCTATCTCATACTTCTCTCTCCCTCCCTCTCACTCTCTTCTCTCTATCTCTCTCTCTCACATGCAAACCTCTATCTCCCTCCCTAACACTCCCTCCCTCCCTCCTTCCCTCTCTACTCTCTATCTCTCCTCTCCCTCCCTCTCTTGACTTGAACCTCCCTTCCCTTCTTTTTTTCTCTCCTCCTAATCTCTCTCACTATTGTCCCTCTCTCCCTCGCCCTCTTTCTCTCTCAATTTCTCCTTTTCTCTATCTCACCATTCTCTCACTCTCACTCACACACACACAACTCTATCTCCATCCCTACCTCTCCCTCCCTTCCTCCCATCTCTACTCTCTATCCCTCCTCTCTTTCCCTCTCTATACCTACCTCTCCATCACTCTCTCTCTCCATCCCTTTCTATCTCACCTATGTCTCCTTCCCTACCTCTTTCCCTTTCTACAATCTATCCTCTCCTTTCATCTACCTACCTCTCTCTTTGTCTCTCACTCTCTCCTTCTCTCTATCTCACCATTATCTATATCCCTACCTCCCACTCCCTCCTCTCTAAATCACCATTATCTCTCTCTCCCATTTTCCCTCCTTACCTCTCACTCCCTCTCTAAATCACCATTCTCTCAATATCCCACTTTCCCTCCTTCCGTCTCTCTTTCTCACCAATCATTTTATACCTCCCCCTCTCTCTTTATCTCTCTTTCTCATTCTCTCCTTACCTCTTTGTTGCCAGTATGAATGAGTATGGTGGTGTTTTCATTAATGTTGTCATTAATGTCAACATAGTATAGGTTGTTGCAGAGAAAGGAAAAAAGTGATTGTAGGTGGTGCATGTATAGTTGAGATATTATTGAGATTTTGTGAGTGCACAGAACTATCTCTATGGTGTTGTAGTTATGTTTGTATGATGAGTAATGAAGTGCTTTTGAGAAAATTATTAAATAATGAAGAAAAAATTGTGTGTGTATTTAGAATTTGTTATGGTTTGTGCTCCAAATTTCTTTTGTGTTGATCCTATGCTTGTGTAGATCTTAAGTGTTGTTTAAGGGAATCAATGGGTGATATATCCTAGATTATAGCTTTTGGTTTAATGAAGAGTGAAAGTTGAGTACACTGGTTTGTGAACTGTTTTGGCAGAGTTGTTTGTCTATGGACTGGGAGAAATGTATCTACTTTGTAGTCCTTTGCTGGTTTGCTTCAAGTATTTTGGATCTGGAAGAAGATTGTAATGGTGTTATATATGTTCTATCAAAGGTGTTCATGGTTTGGTGCTCTGGAAGACTAGTTTTAGAGTTACTATATGTGTCTATATAGTCTAGATGGACTAATGGAAATTTTTATGTCTATGAAGGTTGTTGCAGTTTCTATAGATGAATCTAAAGGAATCTAAGATGTGTTACAGTGTATGGTGAAGTATGTTATGTGTTCTGCTTGTTATCTTCTTGTTGCAAAAGCATGTACTTCAAAGTTCATTAGTGTTTTCATTAGGTTTGGGAAACCTAGTGTTTACACATCATGTGAAGGATAAGTATCAATTAAGGAAGCATTTTATTGATATTAGATGTTGTTTTGGGTCTTGGTTAAGTGTTTATTTGGTCTTCTCTCATTCTCATCCTTTGCAAGATGTTGAGTTGTTGACCTAATTTGGATTTGTAAAATGAAGCATGTGTAGCGAACCTTGGAGAAAGTTTCTAAGGTTGAAGATGGTATAAATACAAAACAAGGTGTTAAGGAGTGTAAGACACAAGTGTGAAAAGTAAGGTAGATGTGAAGATAATGTGAAAGTGAATTGAGTTAGCAAGGACATCAATGTGTTAGACTCCTGAAAGCAGTGATTTGATGGTGTTAGCAATTCTCTTATCAAGGTTGTGTATGTGTGCAAGTTTATGTGGTGGATCTTTTTTTATCTTTCTTTGTCTTTAGGTAGTGAGCCTCCCATTCAGAAAATGTTTCCTATTTGGACAATGAGTCCTATCTTGGGTAGTGATCCATTTGGCAATGAGCCTCTTTGTAAACTATTGTTCAATTACTCTTATAGTGTGAGTTAATTCTCATTGTGGTTTTTCCCTTATTGAGTTTTCAACATAAATCTAGTGCTTCTTGTGTTTATATTTCTTTTTGTTATCTGCACTTCATCCTCATACTTAATAAAAAATTAAAGTGGATATGAATTTTTTTAAGATTTGTGGTGAATGTGATTGGTGACAACTGATTCACCCCCCTCTCAGTTGTCTTATGCATTTCAAAAATTGGTATGAGATCTTTGGTTCCTTGGACAAGAGATTAATTTCTTAAGGTAGACCTAAAGGTGCACAAATTGGAAATTCCTATGTTTGGTGGATGTGACTACATCTTCTAGAAAGTGTAGATGAGAGGTTACCTTATATCTCTTAGCTACAAGAGATGGAAAGGTATTGGGACAAAATATGTTGAGCCAACAAGTGGTCCTTCTTCTACAGATGAGATTTTTTCCTATCAAGAAAATGAAAAAGAAAGCTATGCAATTTATAGTGCTTTATCTAAGATTGAGCTAACAAAATTTATTTCATTGGGCACTACTTATGAAGTTTTGGAAAAGTTAAAAGATATATATGAAGGACATGATAGAGTCAAATTATCAAAGAAGTTAATAGCTAAGCATAGATATGAGAACTTGAAAATGGAAGAAGGTGAAGACATTGCAAGCTACTTTCAAAGGGTTGATATTGTAGTAAATGAAGTAAAAAATAAAGGTGGTACTTTGATAGATGAATATGTAATGGAGAAGATTCTCATTACCCTACCAAAGAGTTATAGTGATAAGGTCTCAGCCATTGAGGAAGTTTATGATCTAAAGAAATTCACTAAAGAATAGCTATTTGCCACCTTGACCACATTTGAAATGAGGAAATTTGGAAAAGAAAAGGAGAAAATAGAAACAACCTTTAAAGCTACAAAGTCAGAAGATGATTAGGATGGTGATAGTTCAAAGGAGTTGGAAGAAAATTTTACAAGGAAATTGAAGAAAGTTACCGATAAGTACAAAGGCTTGTTACCTTTTAAATGTTTTAGTTGTGGAAATATTGGTCACTATACTTCAAGATTTCCAAATAGAGTCACACATAAGAAGAGAAAAGACAATAAAGAAAAAAAGGAAATTTTTTTAAGCAATTCTATTATGTTAGAGAAGATGTTGGAATTTATGATGATGAATTAGATGTTAAGGGTGATAAAGATGAGTGCTTGTTTCTAGCCTTGGAGAATAAATCTGTGTCCACTAGCCATGGAAGATGTGCAAGGGAATGTGGTTTGGAAAATAAGAAATAAGTGATGGAAGGTACTCTAGTTATTGCCTTCCATGCTAGAAAAGATGAATATTATTGGGTAATTGATAGTGATTTCTCAAATCATATAACACGAGAAAAAATTAAATTTACTAAACTTGAAAAGTATGATGGAGGATTAGTCATGTTTGGAGATGATTCTGATACAAAGATTGTTGGAAAAAGAACAATTAGTTTTGATAGAAAATGCGGTACTGATGATATCTATTATGTTAAGGGATTAAGGTATAATCTCTTGAGTGTTGGAAAAATGTGTAGCAAAGGATTTAAGTTTTGTTCCAAGATAATACTTGTGAGATCAGAAAAGGGTCCAAAACTATGGTATCTATAGGAAGAAGAACACATGGAAACATTTATTAGCTTAAGGGTGTTGATGGTTAGTGTTTTGTGTCTCAAGTTAATGAAATTTGGCTATGGCATCGAAGGATGGGACATGTAAACTTTGACAACCTATTTAGGATTAGTTCAAGAGAGGCTTCCAGGGATTTGATAAAAATCACAAAGCCTATCAATACTATTTGCAAAAGTTGTCAGTTGGGAAAAAAAAAAGTTGCAAATTCAAAGGAAAAGAACAGTCAACTACCAAAATGTTAGAATTGATTCATATAGACCTATGTGGTCCTACAAGAACAAGTCTTAATGGTGATAGGTATTTTATGCTTTTAATTGACGATTATTCTAGAATGACATGGGTTACTTTTTTTAGGGAGAAAGCTCAAGCTCTAGAAAGATTCAAGATGTTCAAGGCTATGGTAGAGAATGAAGTGAACCAAAAAATAAAATGTTTAAGGTCTGAAAGAGGTGGAGAATTTACCTCCAATGAGTTTAATATGTTTTTTGAAGAGAATGGTATAAAGAGGCATCTTTCTGCTCCTAGAACTCCTTAGCAGAATGGAGTTACTGAGAGTAAGAACCAGACTTTTCAAGAAGTTGCAAGGAATATGATGAAAGAGGAAAATGTACCTAAAGTATACTAGAGTGAAAAAATTCACTTTTTTGTCTATATTCTTAACAGGGTTCAAATCAAAAGCAACAACACAAAGACTCCTTATGAACCGTGGTATGGAAAAATTCCTACTATAAGTACTTTAAGGTGTCTAGAAGAAATTTTTATATTAAAATAGATGATGAGAACCTAGGAAAGTTTCATATAAGATGTGATGAAGGTATTTTCCTTGGATATTCAACCAAAAGAAAAGCTTATATATGGTACAATAAAAGATTGAGAAATATTGTTGAAAGTGCAACTGTAAAAGTTGATGAAACTATGCATAGATTAGTTGAAATAAGTGAAGATGAACTAGATGAACCTATATGTATACAAGAACAACAAGAGAATAAGGAGGAAGAAGAAGTTGGATTTGTGTTTGGTATGATGTCTTAGTGATAGAGTGAGTCTGGGGATGGTTCTGAACTCAATATGACTCTTGCCAATGGTAGTGACTTTTGTTGATAATGATAGTCGGGCATTGTGGCATCGGGGAGACATGGCCTAGTGTCTCACCAACATGTGATTCCATTTGAAATTCTTTGACTGAATGACTATCCTACGTGGTCTATTTTTGAAAAATCAAAGAAGAAGAATGTGAACCATTAGCAGTTGGACTATTGTGACCATTTCTATGTGGAAGATGAACAGACTATGAGGAAAACGACTATGTTGGGCAATGGCGGATAATGGTGAATAGTTTGAATGAGTGACAGTGTTGTTCGATAGAATACAGATTGATTTGTGTAAGTTTGTTGGATATTTTTTGAGAGAATTTCTATACAAGGTTGATCAGGAAATTATGATGCTATAAATTTGACATCAGAAAGTGAAGTCTGTACTTTGTATGTAATTTTGTTTACTGTAATACAAAGAGGCTTTTCTTGGTGTGGTGGGTTTTTCTCCCGTAAGGGTTTTCCCACGTAAATCTGGTGTTCAATTGTGTGTGTTCATTTCTTTGTTCTATTATTCCTTTCAAGTGTATCTTAATTGGACTGTAATTGAAAATTTAAAGTCACCTCTGCATTCTTCCCTGAGGTTTTGATGTTAGGAGAGTTTGTTCCACACCTAAGCTTTCCTTACAAGTGGTATCATAGCTTGGCCAGTTGTGTTATCCTTGTGGGTACATTGGGTTTTTTGTGTCAATTATGTTTAGTGGGAGTCTTGTAGAAGTTTGGTAATTCAAATTATAGATTAAGATGGCAAGCACGTCAGGAAAGATTGAAATTGAGAAATTCAATGGCAATAATTTTGAGTTGTGGAAACTCAAAATGGAAGATCTATTGGTTGATCATGATCTTTGGCTTGCTATGTATAGAACAAAGCCTATAGGCATGAAGCAAGAGGATTGGGACCTTGCAGATCAAAAATCAAAGGGGCTGATAAGGCTCTGTTTAGCAGACTCTGTTCTTCTAAATGTTCATGAAGAAAAGACGAGCTATTTATCATGGCAAGTCCTTGGTGAATAGGTTGTTCATGAGGAAGAAGTTGTACTCTTTGAAAATGTAGGAAGGAGTGTCTATTGCTGATCATTTGAATGCTTTCAACATGTTGATTACTCAGTTACCATCTGTGGGTGTGAAGATTGATGAAGAAGATCATTGTATGATGTTATTATGTTCTTTTCCAAATTCTTGGGATCACTTGGTGATGGCTATTGGGAGTATGACATCCACTTTTAAGATGGAAGATGTTATTTCTTCTTTGTTATCAGAAGAGATGAGAAGAAAATATTTAGAGATAGCGAAGGATGCTCTTGCTGTTAGATGCAAATCAAAAGAAAAAGGAAAGAAGGACAAGAAATCCAAATCTAAATCAGAGGGGAGAGCAAAGTATCCTGACAAGAAATCCAAGGTGAAGTGTTGGAATTGTGGGTAACCTGGTCATGTTCGAAAGGATTGTAAAGAGGAGAAAAAGAAGAAGAAGAAGTATTCTTCTGACAATGATTCTTCTCAGAGTGATGCAGATGCTTTCATAGTAGTCTTGGCTACACAGGAATCAGATAATGTCTAGCTAATTGATTCTGGAGCATCTATCCACATGACATCTCATAGAGACTAGCTCACTAAGTGTGAAAAATACAATGGTGGATGGGTGTATTTGGCAAGTGATTCATCTCTAGAAATAGTTCATCGTGGAAGAGTCATAATTTAATTCCTTGATGGAAGAATGAAGGGAATGAATGATGTAATGCATATACTAGGTTTGGCTCAAAATTTACTTTCTGTTAGTAAGCTAAATGATATTGGAGTGCAAGTCACGTTCTCTGGAAATGGCTACAAAATGACTAGAGGGTCAAGGGTGCTAGCAAGGGGTGCTCGTATTGGTACCTTGTATAAGCTGGATGCACATGTTGTGCAATGTAATAGTGTCTCTGTAAAGTCACAGAAAGCAACTCATGGAGAAAAAGAGGAAAAAGTTCCTGATAGTGCAAACTCTATGGAAGTTAAACTTCTAGCAGAAAATACTATGCACTGGCATCATAGGCTTGGCCACATTGGAGGAAAAGGTTTAAAAACCTTGAAAAACAAAAACCTGGTTGAAGGGCTTGATGATTGTAACCTCGAATTCAAGTTTTGTGAACATTGTATATATGGTAAATAACATCATGTTTCATTTTATTCCAATCCTCATAAATCTTCTAGTTTACTTGATTACATTCATTCTAATGTTTTTGGTCCAATAAATGTTCCTTCTTTGTCTAAATCAAGATTTTATATATCTTTTATTGATGATTATTCTAGAAGGGCATTTGTTTACTTTTTGAAAAGTAAATCAGAAGTGTTCAGTCATTTTAAGGAATTTAAAAACCTTGTGGAAAATTAGACTAGAAGAAAAATAAAATTTTTAAGGACTGACAATGGCAGTGAGTTTTGTTCTAATGAGCTTGAAAGGTACTATAAAGATAATGGGATTAAAAGACATAAAACTACACCCTACACTCTGCAACAAAATGGAGTTGCTAAAAGGTTCAACAAGATAGTGATGTAAAGAGCACAGAGTATGCTAAGTAGTGCTAGCTTGGAGGAGAAGTTCTAGGATGAGGCAGTTGCAACAACATGTTATTTAATAAGAAGTTCTCTAAATTCCACTCTTGTTGAGAAAACACCTTTAGAAGCATGGTCTAGAAAGAAGCCCTCTTTGAGACACATTCATATCTTTGGTTGTGAGGCATATGCATATGTGTCGAATGAAAAAAGATCTAAATTGGAAAACAAGGCTATTAAATGTATTTTTATTGGTTATAATGTTGGCATAAAAGGATACAAGCTTTGGAATCTTGATACGGAGAAGGTTCTATACAACAAGAGTGTTATTTTTTGTGAGCTAAAGCCTTCTACTTTGGATTTACAGTTAGAGATAAAATCAAAAAATAAAAAGGATGTAGTTGAAATTCCTCTAACACCAGATAAAGAGGAATTCAAAATTCAAAATGTACCTAAAACTGAGGAGAGCTCATGTAGTTCTGAGAGTTCTGAAGAAGAAGAACAACCTCAGCCTCAGCTTGTAAGGAGGTCAATACATGAAAGAAGGCAACCTGATAGGTATGGGTTCTCTTTGTTAGATTCTACTTGTGCCTATGCTTTAATTTCTAGCATTGATTAGCCTAGGACTATGAAAGAGGCATTTATAATGTCTAATTCAAAATCTTGGTTGGAAGCCATGAATGAAGAAATGGCATCATTAGAAAATAATGATACTTGGAGTTTGGTGCCCTTGCCTAAAGGTAGAAAAGTTGTTGGCTAAAAATGGGTATTTAAAAAGAAAATAGGCCTAGATGGCAATGTGGAAAAGTATAAGGTGAGGTTGGTTGTGAAGGGGTATTCCCAGATAGAGGGAATTGATTATGGAGAAATTTTTTCTCCTATAGCAAAGCTGACATCTATCAGATTTCTTTTTTCACTTGCAATAGTGTATGAATTAGAGATTGAATAGATGGATGTGAAGACAACATTTCTTCATGGTGACCTTGAAGAAGAAATTTACATGTTCCATCCTGAGAACTTTGTGGAAAAAGGTAAAGCAAAATTGGTTTGCAAGTTGAAAAAATATCTATATGGATTAAAACAGTCTCTTAGAATGTGGTACCAGAAGTTTGACACATTTTTTTTTTCATTGGGATTCTTAAGATCAAAATATGATCATTGTGTGTACTACAAAGCTTAAAATGATCATGTTCTTATTATTGCTCTCTATGTTGATGATATGTTGTTCATAGGCAATAGTAAGTTAATGATTTCTTATCTAAAATTTCAGTTGTCTACAAAGTTTGAAATGAAAGATCTTGGTGCAGCCAAGCATATTCTGGGAATGGAAATAACCAGGGACAGGAAGAGTAGAAAACTATGGCTTAGTCAGAGTAAGTATATTAATACTATTCTAGAGATATTTTGTATGAATGATTGCAAGTAGCTAGTTGTTCCAGTTTTGCAGGGAACAAAGCTATCTATTGAAGACTATCCAAAATCTTCTACTAAGATAGAGGACATGACCAGAGTGCCTTATGCTAGTGTAGTTGGCAGTTTAATGTATGCAATGGTCTGTACAAGGCCAGACATTGCCCAAGCAGTGGGAGTACTTAGTCACTTTATGGAAAATCCTAGAAGCACACATTGGGACACTGTGAAAAGAATTTTTAGATATCTGAAGGGAACTTCAGAATATGCTTTGTGTTACCATGGAAATTTGGTTGAATCACAAAAGACTCTTAGCATTTGAGGCTATGTGGATTCTAATTAGGTAGGGTACATTGACAGTAGAAGATCCACCAGTGGATATATTATCATAATGAACGGTGGTGCAGCTAGTTGGATGAGTAAGTGGCAAGCTATAGTCGATTTGTCCACTATAGAGACAGAATACATGGCAGCAACACACACCTATAAAGAAGTAGTCTAGTTAAAATGTTTGTGTTCTAACATTGGGTTTGATGCAAGGAAAATTACAATTTACTGTGATAGTCAGAGTGCTATTTTTTTGGAATAAAATCCTACTTTCCATGCCAGGACGAAACATATTGATGTGCAATATCATTTTGTACGCGATATGGTGGATGATGGAAATATCTCTTTAGAAAAAGTGGATACTTTGGAAAACATTGTAGATACATTGATAAAACCAATGAGCATAGAAAAGTTTAGGTGGTGTGCCAGTTCAATGGGCCTCAGTGTCCATGAATTTTAGTAGTTTTGTTGTGCTCTTGAGGTGTCAGTAAGATCTTCATCAAGTGGGAGATTTTTGGAAAATGTGCCTCAAGCTTATTGACATGAAACTCCTCAAAGGGAAAAATCGATGAGACCCTCTGGAAGTCTTACCGACTAGGAGCTATGTTCTAAACTTCTGAAGTACTCAGATCGTTGAGACTTTGTTTCTGTCTTGCCGACGTGAGTCATCAACAAGACATGTCGATCGCTATGAAACTTCCATCTCATTACACCTTGATAGATCTCCTTCCAATGGGTTGGTTTCTAATGGTTATCGGGGATACTCGTGGCGATTGAAGTCATTGGGGAGAGGCATTAACATTCAGAATGACTTATTCTAACCGAGTATGTCTCGCTAAGGTTTTACACACTAGCGATGGATGGAACACATCAGGAAGATAGTTGAACCTTTAGAGTGACTAATTCCAATAGCTCTAGTCTCGATGATGGGTTGGATCCTAGTGATTGTCGAGGAGACTCTTGGCTGATGGATTTGCAGTCAGTATGAACTCTTGCTGAGAGTGCTAGTCTCGTCAATGGATTTGTTTGTGAACTGTCGATGGAACTCCATGTGATGGACTTTGGTGTAACCTCTTGCCAATGGTGTTGCTCTTGCTAATAGACTAGTAAGAGTAATATGAACTATTGGGTATGTCTTCAGTGTGATCTCCTGTCGATGACTGATGGTCTCACCAATAGACAGGTGCTTTCGGTGAGAACTCTTGCCGATGGTTATCCTCTTGCAGATGAGTATGAAAATCAGTATGACATAAGGTTCTATAAGACTCTTTGTGATAGAAAAACTCTTTTCGATAGATCTGCACAAGTTGGATTTGTGTTTGGTATGATTTCTTAGTGATAAAGTGAGTCTGGGCAATGGTTATGAACTTGATTTGACTCTTACCGATCATAGTGAATTTTTTTGATAACGACAGTTGGGCATTGCGGCATCGGGGAGACACAGCCTAGTGTCTCACTGACATGTGATTCCATTTGAACTTCTTTGACCGAATGACTATCCTACGTGGTTTGTTTTCAAAAAATCAGAGAAGTGGAATGTGAACCGTTAGCAGTTGGACCATTGCGACCATTCCTATGTGGAAGATGAACATACTGTGAGGAAAACGACTATGTTGGGCAATGGCAGATGATGGTGAATAGTTTGAATAAGTAATAGTGTTGTTCGATAGAATACAAATTGATCTATGTAAGTTTGTTGGATGTTTTCTGAGAGAATTTTTGTACAAGGTTCATCAGGAAATTATGATGCTATAAAATTGACATCAGAAAGTGAATTTTGTACTTTGTATGTAATTTTTTTTACTATAATACAAAAAGGATTTTCTTGGTGTGGTGGGTTTTTCTCCCATAAGGGTTTTCCCATGTAAATTTGGTGTTCAATTGTGTATGTTCATTTCTTTGTTCTGTTATTCCTTTCAAGCGTATCTTAATTGGACTATAATTGAAAATTTAAAGTCACCTCTGCATTCTTCCCTAAGGTTTTGATGTTAGGAGAGTTTGTTCCACACCTAAGCTTTCCTTATGGATGATACAATAAAATATTGAGAAATATTGTTGAAAGTGTAACTATAAAAGTTGATGAAACTATGCACAGATCAGTTGAAATAAGTGAAGATGAACCAAATGAACCTATCTACAGACAAGAGAAAGAAGAGAATAAGGAAGAAGAAGAAGCTTTGGAACTTGTTCCTAAGACTCCAAAATATGTACAGAAAAATCATCAGGAAGAACAAATAATTGGATTCAAAGGAAAAGGTATAATGAAAAGAAGAAAAGTGGCATCACCTGAGGTAAATTTGTGTTTACTATCCAAGAGAGAACCTAAAATAGTGTGTGAACTGTGAAAATATTAAAATTGGGTTAGAGAAATGAAAGAAGAATTACAACAGATAGAGAAAAACTAGACATGTGAATTGGTTCCTAGTTGTGACACTATTCATGTCTAGGCAACAAAACTATTCTAAATCTAGTTGATAGGTTCATGTCACAAAGATAGGGTTCATGTCTTGCCGAAAATACTATTGTTGTGACTCTCTATGTTTGGCGTGACCTTTTGTCAAATGGAGAACACTGGGCAATAGTTTGATCTTATTGGGCTAGCTCATGGGTGTCGGGGAGGAGTCCCAGTGAATGGTGTAAGTCTCGCCGAGGTCGGGCTAATGCTAGAGCTTTGGTGAGATGTCCCAGTGAGTATGTAATGTCTCACCGACAATGGTTACTCTCGGGTGTCAAGGCAAATGTCAAAGTAACTCACAGGTCATGGGGAGATGTCTCAGTGATGAGGCTAAGTCTTGCCGACAGATAGTATCCTCGTGGTGACTTCACAGTGACAAAAGACTTCTCTTAGTGAAAGTCATGAGTCTTGCTGATAGTAAGTCTTTGATAAGACTTAGGGAACTTGGAGAAAGGTCATGGCAATAGGCATGAGTCTTGGCGACAGTGTGACTTTCAATGGAAGTTCTATTTTGATATGACGTCTCACCAAAACTGTGGGAGTCTTGCCGATAGGTGAAAGGCTTTGAAGTAGCACAAGGTTGTCGATAAAAGGTCTTGGTGAAGATGAAGGGTCTTGCCGATGGAATGTCTAATCACTATGACTTATACATTTGATATGAGTCTTGCCAATAAGGGAAAACTTTGATGATAGAATCAAATTGGACATTGATGGTTTTGTTATGACATGTAACAGCCGTTATAGCATCTTGTCGACTCGTGGAAGCTATAGCGATACCGATAGAGAAACTTTGTGGCATCGGGGAGACACTGTGAGTGTCTCACCGATATGCCAACAAAGTTGAACACCATTGACAGTGTGATCATCCTGTGTGGCATCCTGCTGGTCCAATCAAAGGAAGGAGTTTTTTTCAAACTGAAGTCAATTGTTTTTTGTAACTATTGCAGTGCTAGAAAAAAATAGCATGCAGGGAAAAATAAAGACTTGAATGGAAACTGTCTATGGTTGGCATTGGTAGATAAGGATGCATAGAATATTTAAAGTAGATGGATTTTGTTTTGTATGGGATGAACAGAGTGAGAGAATCAAGTTGTGAAGTGAGAGCATTGTCTGTAACTAGTTGAATAGTGAGAATAAGCTACTGTGACAAACCACTAGAAAGTTGTCTTTATGATTGTATGTAATTTTGTTACTGTAATACAAAGAGATATAGCTTGGTGTGGTGGGTTTTTTCCCAAAAGGGTTTCCCCCATAAAATATGTTGTTTAATTTGTCTTTGTGTATTTGCTCTATTTCTATTATTCCTTCATGTGTGTCTTAATTGGACTATAGTTAGAAAATTAAAAGTACTATATGCTTCCTCCCCTATAGTTTTGACATTAGGAAAGTTGTTTCTGCACCTCTACTTTCCTTACAAGTGGTATCAAAGCTTGGATAGTTGTGTTGTCCTTGTGAGTGGGTTGGGTTTTTTGTTTTAAATCCTTTTTAGTGGTAGTCTAGTAGAGGTCTGTTAATTTAATTACAGATTGAGATGGCAAGCACATCCAGTAGGATGGAAATAGAGAAATTCAATGGTAGCAATTTTGAGCTGTGGAAACTCAAAATGGAAGATATGTTAGTTGATCGAGATCTTTGGATTGCTATGTCTGGAACAATGCCTCAAGGCATGAAGCAAGAGGATTGGGACCAGGAAAATAGAAAGTCTAAGGGACTAATAAGGCTCTATTTGGAAAACTTTGTTCTTTTGAACATGCATGAAGAAAAGACTACCTCTTCCTTGTGGAAAAGACTGGCATCCATTTATCAGGGCAAGTCCTTGGTAAACAAGCTATTCTTGAGGAAGAAGCTGTAATCTTTGAGGATGCAGGAAAGAGGGTCTATTGTTGATCACTTAAATTCTTTCAATATGCTGATTGATTAGTTGACATTTTTTGGAGTAAAGATTGAAGATGAAGATCATTGCATGTTGTTGTTGTGTTCTTTGCTAGATTCTTGGGATCATCTGGTGATGGCTATTGGGAGTACGACATCCACTTTCAAGATGGAAGATGTTGTTGCTTCTCTATTATCAAAAGAGATGAGAAGAAAATATTTTGAGATGGCAAAGGAGGCTCTGGCTATCAAAGGTAGACCCAAGGAGAAAGGCAAGAAGAAGGACAAGAAGTCCAAATCAAAATCAGAAGGGAGATCAAAGTCTCCTGGTAAGAAGCCCAAAGTAAAGTGTTGGAATTGTGGGCAACCTGGTCATGTTTGAAAGGATTGCAAGGAGGAGAAAAAGAAGAAGAAGAAAAATTTTGGCAATGATTCTTCTCATAGTGATGCAGACACCTTCATTGCAGCTTTGGCTATATGGGCATCAAATGATGTATGGCTGATTGATTCTAGAGCATCTTTCCACATGACATCTCATAGAGAATGGTTCATGAAGTATGAAGAATACAATGGTGCAAAGGTGTACTTGGCAAGTGATTCATCTTTGGAAATTGTTGGTTATGGAAGAGTCAGAATTCAATTCCTTGATGGAAGAGTAAATGGAATCAATGATGTGATGCATATACCAGGTCTGGCTCAAAATATTCTTTCTGGAAGTTGAATGATATCAGAGTGCAGTTCACATTCTCAGGAAATGGTTGCAAGATGACTAGAGGCTCTATGGTGTTGGCTAGGGGTGCTCAAATTGGTACTTTGTACAAGTTGGATGCACAAGCTATTCAATGCAATAGTGTCTCTACAAAGTCACTTAAGGCTGCTCATGAAGGAAAGAATGAAAATGTTCTTGATGGTGTAAACTCCATGGAGATTAAACTTCTAGCAGAGAAGACTATGCTCTGGCATCATAGGCTTGGCCACATTGGTGAGAAAGGTCTAAAAACCTTAAAAAATAAAAACCTAGTAGAAGGGCTTGAAGATTGTAACCTTGAATTTGATTTCTATGAACATTGCATATATGGAAAGTAGCATAGTGTTTCATTTTATTCTAATTCTCACAAAAATTCTAGTTTACTTGATTATATACATTCTGATGTGTTTGGTCCAGTGAATGTTCCTTCTTTGTCTAAATCAAGATACTATGTTTTGTTTATTAATGATTATTCAAGAAGAGCATTTGTATATTTTTTGAAAAGTAAATCAGAAGTGTTCAGTCAGTTTAAGGAATTTAAAAACCTTGTAGAAAATCAGACTGGTAGAAAAATAAAATGTTTAAGGACTGACAATGGTGGTGAGTTATATTAAGATGAATTCAAAAGGTACTATAAAGATCATGGGATCAAAAGACATAAGACTACACCTTATACTCCACAACAAAATGGAGTTGTTGAAAGGTTCAACAAGACAATAATGGAAAGAGCATGAAGTATGTTGAGCAGTGTTAGCTTGGAGAAGAAGTTTTGGTTGAAGCAGTTTCTACAGCATGTTACTTGGTAAATCACTCTCCTAACTGTGTTCTTGTTGAGAAGACACCTTTGGAAGCATGGTCTAGAAAGAAGCCCTCTCTTAGAAATATCCGTGTCTTTGGATGTGAGGCATATGCATATGTGCCATTTGAAAAAAGATCTAAGTTGGAAAACAAAGTTGTGAAGTGTATCTTTATTAGCTATAGCGCTGGCATAAAAGGATACAAGCTTTGGAATCCTGAGACTGAGAAGGTTTTGCACAGTAGAAGCATTATCTTTTGTGAGCTAAAACCTTCTACTTTGGATCTACAGTCAGAGAAGAAATCATAAAATGAAAAGGATGAAGCAACAATTCCTCAGACACCAGATAAAGAGGAATTGAAAAATCAAAATGTACCTGATACTGAGGAGAGCTCAAGTAGTTCTGAAATTTTTGAAGATGATGAAGAACCACCTCAACCTTAGCCTATGAGGAGGTCAATTCGTGAAAGAAATCAACCTGAAAGGTATGGGTTTTCTTTGATAGAGTCTACTTGTGCCTATGCTTTAATTTCTAGCACTAATGAACCTAGGACTATGAAAGAGGAATTTAAAATGTTTGATTCAAAGTCTTGGTTGCAAGCCATGAATGAAGAAATGGCATCATTGGAAAAGAATGACACTTGGAGTTTGGTTCCATTGCCTAAAGGAAAAAAATTTGTAGGCTACAAATGGATATTCAAAAAGAAAATAGGTCTAGATGGTAGTGTATAAAAATATAAAGCGAGGCTGGTTGCAAAAGGTTATTCCCAAGTAGAGAGAATTGACTATGGAAAAATATTTTCTCCTATAGCTAAGCTGACATCTATTAGATTTCTTTTGTCACTTGCATCAACATATGATTTAGAGATTGAATAGATAGATGTGAAAATAACATTTCTTCATGGTGATCTTGAAGAAGAAATTTACATGTCCCAGCCAGAGCACTTTGTGGTAAAAGGTAAGGAAAGGTTGGTTTGCAAGTTGAAGAAATCTCTGTATGGTTTAAACAGTCTCCTAGAATGTGGTACCAAAATTTTGACACATTTGTCCTGTCTTTGAGATTTCTAAGATCAAAATGTGATCATTATGTGTATTACAAAGCTGAAAGTGATCAAATTCTTATTATTGCTCTATATGTTGATGATATGTTGTTTATAGGCAATAGTAAGCTAATGATTTCTGATCTTAAGTCCCAGTTGTTTGCAAAGTTTGAAATGAAAGATCTTGGTGCAGCAGGGTACATTCTAGGAATGGAAATAACCAGGGATAGAAAGAACAAAAAGCTTTGGCTCAGTCAGAGTAAATATGTCATGACTGTTCTAGAGAGATTTTGTATGACTGAATGCAAGCAGCTAGTTGTTCCAATTACACAGGGAATGAAGCTATCTACTGAGGATTTTCCAAAATCTTCTTTTGAGATGGAGGACATGACCAGTGTGTCTTATGCAAGTGCAGTTGGCAGTCTCATGTATGCTATGGTCTATACAAGGCCAGACAATGCCCAAGCAGTGGGAGTTCTTAGTCATTTTATGGAAAATCCTAGAAGAACACATTAGGATGCTATGAAGAGAGTGTTTAGATATCTAAAGGGCACTTCAGACTATGCTTTGTGTTACCATGACAACTAGGTTGAATCACAAAAGAATCTCAGCATTTAAGGTTATGTGGATTCTGATTGGGCAGGGGACATTGATAGAAAAAGATCCACCAGTGGATATATTTTCATGATGAATGTTGGTGTAGTGAGTTGGATGAGCAAGTGGCAGGTTGTAGTCGCTTTGTCTACTATAGAGGCAGAATACATGGCAGCCACACATGCCTATAAAGAAGCAATCTGGTTAAAACATTTTTGTTCTAACATTGGGTTTAATGCAGAAAAGATTACTATCTATTGTGATAGCTAGAGTGCTATATATTTGGCAAAGAATCCTACTTTCCATGCTAGGATGAAACATATAGATGTATAGTATCATTTTGTATGAGATATGGTGGAGGATGGGAAGGTCTCTTTGGAGAAATTGGATACTCTGGAGAATGTTGCAGATGCATTGATGAAGCCTGTGAGCACAAACAAGTTCAATTGGTGTGCTAGTTCAATGGGCCTCTTGGCCCATGAATCTCAGTAGTTCTATGTTGCTCTGGAGGTGTCAGTAAGATCTTCATCAAGTGGGAGCTTGTTGGAATATGTGCCTCAATCCTTACTGACATGGAACTCCTAAAGGGAAAATTTGTTGTGACACTGTTCATGTCTTATCGAAAAGATTATCATTGTGACTCTCTGTGTTTGGCATGACCTTTTTTCGAATGGAGAACACTGGGCGATAGTTTGATCTTATTGGGGTAGTTCATAGGTGTTGGGGAGAAGTCCCAGTGAATGGTGTAAGTCTCGCTGACATCAAGCTAACACTAGGGCTTCGGTGAGATGTCCCAGCAAGTATGTAATGTCTCACCAACAATGGCTGCTCTCAGGTGTCAAGGTGAATGTTGAAGTAACTCACGGGTCGTGAGGAGATGTCTCAACGAT
This sequence comes from Sequoia sempervirens, assembly GCA_007258455.2. NCBI lineage: Eukaryota > Viridiplantae > Streptophyta > Pinopsida > Cupressales > Cupressaceae > Sequoia > Sequoia sempervirens. The sequence continues at coordinate 573,088,573 of VDFB02105785.1, read as the reverse complement.
GAAGCTAAGTCTTCTCGATAGATAGTATCCTCGTGGTGACTTTGTGGTGACAAAAGACTTCGCTAAGAAGTCTTAGCAAAAGTCATGAGTCTTGTCAATAGTAAGTCTTTGGTAAGACTTAGGGAACTCAAAGAAAGGTCAGGGTGATAGGCACGAGTCTTGGCAATAGGGTGACTTTCAGTGGAAGTTCTATTTGGGTATGACGTCACACCGAAATTGTGGGAGTCTTTCCAATAGGTGAAAGGCTTCGGAGTAGCACAAGGTTGTTAGTAGAAGGTCTTGGCGAAAATGAAGGGTCTTGCCAATGGAATGTCTGATAACTGTGACTTATACATTCAATATGAGTCTCGCCAATAAGGGAAACCTTTGGTGATAGAATTGAATTGGAAATTGATGGTTTCGTTATGACATGTAATAGATGTTATAGCATCTTGCCGACTCATGGAAGCTATAGTGATACCAATAGAGAAACTTTGTGGCATCAGGGAGACACTATGAGTGTATCACCGATATTCCAAAAAAGTTGAATGCCATTGACTATGTGATCATCCTGTGTGGCATCCTACTGGTCCAATCAGAGGAAGGAGTTTTTTCAAACTGAAGTTGATTATTTTTTGTAACTGTTGCAGCGCTAGAAAAAATAGCATGCAGGGAAAAATCAAGACTCGAATGGGAACTGTCTATGGTTGGCATTGGTGGATAAGTATGCACAAAATATTTAAAGAAAATGGATTATGTTTTGTATGGGATGAGCAGAGTGAGAGAATCGAGTTGTGAAGTGAGAGCATTGTCTGTAACTAGTTGAACAGTGAGAATAAGCTACTGTGACTAACAACCAGAAAGTTGTCTTTTTAATTGTATGTAATTTTGTTACTGTAATACAAAGAGATACAACTTGGTGTGGTGGGTTTTTTCCCAAAAGGGTTTCCCATGTAAAATCTATTGTTTGATTTGTCTTTGTGTATTTTCTCTATTTCTATTATTCCTTTGTGTGTGTCTTAATTGGACTGTAGTTAGAAAATTAAAAGTACTATCTGCTTACTCCCCTATGGTTTTGACGTTAGGAAATTTGTTTCCGCACCTCTACTTTCCTTACATTTTTCTCCCATAAGGGTTTTCCCACGTAAATTTGGTGTTCAATTGTGTATGTTCATTTCTTTGTTCTATTATTCCTTTCAAGTGTATCTTAATTGGACTATAATTGAAAATTTAAAGTCACCTCTGCATTCTTCCTTGAGGTTTTGATGTTAGGAGAGTTTGTTCCACACCTAAGCTTTCCTTACAGATGATACAATAAAATATTGAGAAATATTGTTCAAAGTGCAACTATAAAAGTTGATGAAACTATGCACAAATCAGTTGAAATAAGTGAATATGAACCAGATGAACCTATCTGCAGACAAGAGCAAGAAGAGAATACGGAAGAAGAAGAAGCTCTGGAACTTGTTCCTAAGACTCCAAAATATGTACAAAAAATCATCAGGAAGAACAAATAATTGGATTCAAAGGAAAAGGTATAATGAAAAGAAGAAAAGTGGCATCAGCTGAGGTAAATTTGTGTTTACTTTCCAAGAGAGAACCTAAAATAGTGTGTGAATCATGAAAAGATGAAAATTAGGTTAAAGCAATGAAAGAGGAATTACAACAGATAGAGAAAAATTAGACATGTGAATTGGTTCCTAGATTTGTAAACAAGAACATAATTAGTAAAAAATGGGTATTCAAATATAAGATGAATCAGAATGGTGAAGTATTAAGAAAAAAATCAAGGCTTTTGTACAAAGGTTATTCACAAGTTGAAGGAAAAAACTTTGAGGAAACATTTTCCCCGATGGAAAGAATGGAGGCTATTTGGATGTTTTTGGCATTTTTTTCTCACAAAGATTTCAAGGTATACCAAATGGATGTTAAGTTTGTATTACTGAATGGAGAATTGGAAGAAGAGGTCTACATGGAACAACCAGAGAGATTTCAATTATCATATCAATTGTACATGGTCTGTAAGTTTAAAAAGGCACTATATGGACTTAAACAAGCTCCCAGAGCATGGTATGCAAGGTTGGACAAGTATTTGATAGAGAAAAAGTTTAGCAAAGGCTCCATAGATAGTAATCTTTATTTCAAGGTTGAAGGAAACAAAATGTTGATAGTAGTAGTGTATGTTGATGATATTATCTTTGGAGGAAAGGAGGGTATGTGCAAGAAATTTGCAGAGAAGATGTGAAAAGAGTTTGAAATATCTATGATTGGTGAGTTGAATTTCTTCCTTGGACTTCAAATGAATCAAACTAATACAGGAATATTCATTTCACAATCAAAGTATGTTAAATAACTACTGAAGAATTTTGGAGTGGATGAATCCAAACGGGTTTGTACCCCTATGGTGACTAGATGCAAATTAAGTAACGATGATGAATCTCCTAAAATTGATCAAAGCAAGTACAAATCTATGATTGGTGGACTGTTATTTCTTATTGTTACTAGACCAAATATCATGTATGTAGTATGTTTGGTTTCCATATTTCAAGAAGAACTCAAAGAATCACATGTTACACCTGTGAAAAGGATACTTAGATATCTAAACAGGACTTTGTATTATGGTTTGTGGTATCCTAAGGATAATTATTTCACTTTGAATGTTTACACTAATACAAATTGGGTTGGTTGTGTAGATGACTGGAAGAGTACAAGTGGTGGTGCATTCTTTGTTGGATGCAGGTTGGTTTCATGGCTAAGCAAGAAACAAGATTCACTTTCTTTATCCACTGTAGAGGTTGAGTACATAGAAGCAACATCTTGTTGCACAAAGGTACTATGGATGAATCAAACATTGAAGGATATAGGAGTGATGTGTGATGAGCCTATCCCTATCTTCTATGGTAATACAAGTGCAATAAATATTTTAAATAATCTAGTAATGCATTCAAGGAAAAAACATATATCTATCAAATATCATTTCTTAAGAGAGAAGGTATTGGAGAATGAAGTCAAGCTTGAATATGTTCCTACAAAGAATCAGATCGTTGATATATTTACTAAGGATCTTCCTAAGGATACTTTTGAGTATCTTAGGGAGAAGTTGGGGGTTACTTCCTCTCCTTCTTTGAACTAGGTGCACATAGAGGTGCATTAGTCCAGTGGATCTACAAATTCATCATTTTTTTGGACTAATGGCTGGGGTCTACTCCTACGGGGGAGTAGGAAGTATCATTGTTGTAGTATGAGATGTGTGTTGTCATGGGTGCACTCCTAAGGGTGTGTGATGGTTGAAGAATTATGTAAAAAAAAAAATTCTTTTTCATTGATGTCAAAGGGGGAGAGAGAGTTGTGTGTTGCCATCAATGACAAAGGGGGATATTGTTGCAAGTATGAATGATTATGATGGTGTTGTCATTATTATTGTCATTCATGTCAACATAGTATAGTTTGTTGCAGAGAAAGGAAAAAATTGATTGCAAGTGGTGCATGTATAGTTGAGATACTATTGAGATGTTGTGAGTACATGGAGCTATCTTTATGGAGTTGCATGTGTGCTCATATGATGAGTTACCAAATGCTTTTGAGAAAATGAATAAATAGTGAAGAAAAAATTGTCTGTGTGTTCGAAATGTGCTCCAGTTTTTGTTTCATATTTATTCTGTGTTGATCCTATGCTTGTGCATATTTGAAGTGTTTTTTAAGGGAATCCTTGGGTGATATATCCTAGATTATATCTTTTGTTTTTATGAAGAGTGAAAGTTGAGTTCACTGGTTTGTGAACTATTCTGGTAGAGTTTCTTTGTAGACTGGGATAAATGTATATACTTTGTAGTCCTTTGCTGGTGTTTTTCAGGTCTTGTGGATTTGGAAAAAGTCTTGTAATGGAGTTATCTATGTTATATCAAAGGTATTCATATTTTGGTGCTCTAGAAGACTAGTTTTAGAGTTACTATGTGTGTTTGCACAATCTAGATGGACTGATAGAAAGTGTTCTATGTATGATAGTTGTTACAATTGTTGTAGATGAATCTAAAGGCATCTAAGATGTGTTCCAATGTATGGTGAAGTATGTTATGTAGTTCACATACTATCTTCTTGTTGTGAAAGAGTGTACTTCAAATTTCATTAGTTTTTTCATTAGGTTTGGTTGACTTGGTGTTTACAAATCATGCAAAGGATAAGTATCAATTAAGGAAGCATGTGATTGATCCAAGATGTTGTTTTAGGTCCTAGTTAATTGTTGGTTTGTTCCACTTTGATTCTCATCCACCATGGGATGTTGAATTTCTGGCCTAATTTGAATTTGTAAAATGAAGCGTTTGTAACCAACCTTGGAGAAAGCTTCTAAGGTTGAAGATGGTATATATACAATACAAGGTGTTAAGGACTGTAAGCCACAAGTGTGAACAAGTAAGGTAGATGTAAAGATAGTGTGAAATTGAATTGAGGTAGTGAGGACTTCAATGTGTTAGACTCCTGAACATAGTGATTTGATAGTGTTTACAATTCTCTAATCAAGGTTGCAGATGTGTGCAAGTTGTTGTGGTGGATCTTTTGTTATCTTTGTTTTTCTGTAGGTAGTGAGCCTCCCATTTGGATAGTGAGTCCTATTTGGATAGTGAGTCCTATTTGTATAATGATTACTATCTTGGGCAATGAGCCCTTTAGCAGTGAACCTCTTTGTAAACAACTTTTCAATTAATCTTGTATTGTGAGTTAATCCTCAGTGTGGTTTTTCTCTTATTGGGTTTTTCATGTAAATCATGTGTTTCTTGTGTTGATATTGATTTTTTTTTCCATTTCATGCTCATATTTAATAATAGATTAAAGTGGATGTGAATTTGTTTAATATTTGTGGTGAATATGATTGGTGATAACTAATTCACCCCCCCTCGGTTGTCTTGTATATTTCAGCACTCTCTATTCTCTATCTCACCACACTCTCTCCATCTCACTCTCCCTCCTTCCCTCCCTGCCTCCTATCCTTCCCTCTCTCCTCTCTCTACATAACTCTCCCTCCACTACCTACCACTCTCTCTACCTCTCTCTA
>VDFB02105785.1:572802649-573083444 GCA_007258455.2 Sequoia sempervirens | reverse complement strand
AAATGGTATTGTCAACACAAAATTTAGACAACCCTTTTAAAGCATCCACCTCAACCAATTTAGAAAAAATGACAAGTTACACAACAAACTTTGATGAACTTAATCAAGAGCAACCACCAAATCCAAAAGAAATGAAAAATCTTTATGGAAAAGGTTACAAAATGATGAAACAAATTGGTTATAGTGAAAAAGGATGTGGTGCTAGAGAACAAGGTATTTGTGTCCCTATAGAGCCTAACACACAAGAAGCAACTCTTGATCTTGGTTATTATCCCATGATAGAAATCAAACCATCAAACAAGCCTTCACTAAATATCAACACTCTTACAAAATATTCCTCTAAGATGACTTTGACAATAGTGCATCCTGAACTGATAAACACCAATGGTCTCGATTGTTATCATTTTCAAGAAACAAAGAATTCCTTGCTTAACACTAATTTCATCACATAAAACACTCACAATTTGAATTTGATATATTTTACATCCTCCTTTAAAGAAGAAAACAAAATCTCATAATCTAAAGAGTCTTGTGTAAGTATGACATCTAATACTAAGCAAGAGATATATTTGTTGTAAAAAGGAACATATTCTACTCTTGATCAAGAAAGTATCTTGTCGAGACTCCTCCAAGATCATTTGATATCTCATCCTCCAAGAACATGAAAAGAATTCTACTACAAGAGTTCATTTTACACTTATCATAGATTTCATGGTCATGCTACTAATGAATGTAAGGATTTAAGTAACAAAATTCAACATCTCAAGGAATGTGATGCTTTTCCTTGTGTTGAAGCATCTAATTCTTCTAACTAATAGTCATTTTCATCCTATTCGGCTAACTCTTGTCCTGCACTAAGTGGGGGCAAGGGGTTAGGAATCCTTTTCCTTGTATTTCACTTGTCATTATCTCTTTTGGCTAGTTGACTACCTTTCATCTACATTAAAGAGCAAGCTTGGGATGTGCATGACATGCCTTAAGTTGTCTTGCATGTGATGTATTGAGTTTTGGGGGCAACCCTTTTTTCCTCTTTCATGTTTGGCTACTTTAAAGCAATTGCTCACAACAATGGTTTTAGCAACCTCTTTAAAGTGGGGACATACATCAACACTCATGTTTCATTGTGTGATTTTATTTTTTCTTGTGATGTGTTTCTTTCTTGGTGGTGTCATTTGGTTTCATTTCCTCCAAGAGCATGATATTTCTTTTACTTTTCCTCTCTTGGATACATTAGGCACAATGTTCCCTAAGAAGAGACCTTGCACGAACTAAGAAAAATCCATTTAAACATCCCTCTTTCTTGTTTCATTTTCATTTTGTTCCTTATTAAAGTCATGGAGGTATGGCTTTGATATGGTTCCTCTAGGGCTCACCTAGTAAACACTTAGCTTCACTAGCCCTTGTGAGCATCCATTTTATTTTTTTCTTTATCATAGTCATGGGGGTATGATGTTATATGGACCTCTTGGGGCTCACCTAGTGAACAACCAGCTTCACTAGCCCTTGTGAGCATGTGTTTTATTTCCATATTGGACAACGTGTTCTACTTGTAAACCTTTTTATGGATAAACAACCTAGACCTAGTCCATAGCGCATTGGATGGCCAGTTGAAGCTTGATCTATTACTTTTTTCCTTTTTCCCTCTTTTGGTCTTTGATGTTGTATGTTTTTGATCTGGTTATGGCTTCATATATCATCCACAAGTGTGTTCCTTTGTGCCTATGTTCGTTTTTCATAAGACCTTGATCATGGGGGCTTGATCATCCCTCTAGATTATTGATGTCCTATCTTACTAGCATTCATATATTGGAATCCCTCTTGATTGTGTGGTTGGCTACTTTAGTATGATTTTGAAGCCTGTTCATCCTCTCACTAAAGTGGGGGCTAAATGTAGTGTAGGAAAATGCATACCCTTGCATTTTCACACTTTTTTGGACTTGCCTTGCTTTATTTATCCTTATTTATGTCTTAATTGGTCCTATTTTGCATCCACAAGCCTAATAAACTATATATTTTCATAGAAAATCCTAAAAAATATCAAATGATAAATGTTAATTTAATGTTTTTGTCTGTGTGTCCCTAATTTTTGGACTGGGACTAAAATTCCACCTATGGCATCTTTGTCCTCCATAGGTCTTAGGATCCTAATTTTGAGACCATCGAAATGGGCCCCTTTTTGGTATTTGTGCCTTGAATTTCATGCCTTGGGACTAAGACGCCACCTAAGGGTTTCTTAGTCCCCCTTAAGGTATTTTCAGGATCCAATTTCAAATTTTGGGAGGATTTAGCCTCCTTTAATTAATAGATTCATATGTCAGATTGGTGTGGTGTAATTTTGAGATATTAAGTATAAATATAAGGTTCCTCCTCTCATTTTCTCCTAACAAGCAATCTAAGAATCAAAGAATTCAATTTTTCAAGCAATCAAGAGTAGCTCATCAAGCATTTGGAGCCATCATCAAGATTTGAGTATCATGTCAAGGGTTTGGTGCATCCATTCATGTTGTTGAGCCAAGATTGTGGATGTAGCATTGGAGATCTATTTACAACCATTTTTGACATAAAATCCAAGGATACAAGATCTATATTATTGATGAAAAGTAGGGGTGGACAACTTCAAAAAAACATCAATCTAGACCAATCCTTCAATCTCTCAAACATCCAATGGTGGGTTTTTCCTCAAGAGCCTTCAATCTCCTAGTAACCTTTCAAAACTGGTTTGTCATTCTTAACTTTTAGAGTAAGTGTGACATCAAAAATGTAAAGGAACTTATAGGTACCTTTTTCCTCATTTACAAACATATCCTAAAACTAGGGCATAGTCCTTTGTACAAATACCTTCAAAAAATGACTCCCCTTGCTCAAATTAGGCCTAATTACTTAAATAGGCTTGGTAGAAACAAGGTAATTGAACTCTATGGGATTTTCTTTCATTCAAAGGCTCTAAACACATCATCTAGGGTATGAATCATCATTTCCAAATAGGCGGAACAACTTCCCAAAAGCTTTCAACAAAACCCTAAGCCTATAGGGTTCCTAGGCCTAATACATAGATATATTAGGATAGGGAAGCAATCTTGCATGTTTCAAACACCTTCCCCAACATATGCAAGTTTGTGAAATCCAAGAACACACCTATTTATTCCATTCCACCAAGTTTCAATATTTTTCACCAAGTGGAATGGAATTTATTGAATTTTATCTATTCACTACTACCCTAACTAGGGTTTCAACTAGTCTAAGAAGAAATGCTTCTAACTTGAACAAATATAATTAAAAGGAGAAAAAAAAAGTGAAATGCAAAGTAGATTCACTTCTCTATCAATCCAAATTGAATTCAAGCCATGAAAAAATCATGTACAAAATTGTGCAATCGACTGTAGCAACAAAATTTTGTTTAGAAATGTAGAAAAGTAAGTTTTTTTATTGATTCAATCTCCACAATTCAATATCCAACCCCTTTGATCAATGGAACTAGGTCTTTTAAACATCCCTCAACCTACCCCAATTGTCCTCAACAAATTTTTGAATTATGTACTAACAAAAACAACATTAAGTCCGCTCTTTACATCAAAAAAACAAAAGTTTCTTTGACTACATTCAACAGCTTTGACACTTTTAATAGTTTGACAACACCTTATATCCTAAGACTCAATATAGACTCTTACAAGCATAAAATTATCCATTAGGACGTTATTGTATGATAAAACCACAAAAAACAAAACAAAATGACACTTTTTCCTCTTGGAGGCATGAGAATTGTGGGTGCCCCTGCATCATACTCCCTAGCCAAAGAATACTTAAGTTCCACTTGAGTACAAATCTGCAACAATGTATCCCTACATAATGAAATGATCCTCAATTATACAACTAGTCTCTTCATAAGGAAGACCCTTCCATTTAATCAAATACAAAAAATAGGATTTTTTTCTTTGGTGTTTTGAGGGCTTTAGGGTCTAAGATGCATTCCAACCTTGGTGGGAAGTCTTGGACCTACTCATCATTTGCAAATAACTAAGAACATGCATCATGACCTATAACAACAATCACTTGTAAAGAGGAAAAATCAAAAACTAAATCTGCAACCTTGAAGTCAAGTGCTCCTCTATTCACATATGCCCCTTGCTTGCATCTATCATCTCCAACCTTTAGCTCCTTGCTTTCTTATTGATACATGGGATACAATTCCATATGACCTTGCTCCCCTTCCATAGCCTACTTCATTTTGACCTTAGGATACTTACCCATCAAGTTTTCAATCTCAACAAGAGCCTTGTGTCTTCTTTCTTTATCTCTCACTAGTAGAACACCAAATGTGGTTCCTTGATAAGTTTCACTGCCCTCCACTACAAGAAGAAAATCATATCTAACCTCCAATATTACCTTGTGAAATGATTGTAATTAAAGTGTATACCCTTCACCTTCAATGGGAAAGAGAAAATGTTGAGTTTTACTTGCCTTGTAATTGCCATCAATTCTCAGGTTTGGAAGGGGCTTGGACTGAAAATCAACAATACAACTCTTATCACCCAAACTGACAATGTCCAATGTTGCTCTCTCCTTGAGGTCTACACAATCAATAGACCTTTCCCTTTCTTGTTTAATTTTAGTTTTCAAAATAGAAAATGGAACCTCTTGCTTGAAATTGAACCTCTCAATTTCATCTTTTATATGGTTACCTTCACCAAACTACCTAAGCAATGCAAATATGTATTGGGTTGCATCCTCATATCTCATCTACCAATACTGAATGTCTGTAATCACATTGAATGGTTTGTCTTCCCATCCTAGAAACCTTTCATGAGGACTATTACCTTTTTTTGGAGTGTCATCTATTATCAAATTAACATGCTCTTGCAACAAGTCTCGAACCTCTAATGGCAATTGATCAATCCTAGTTGTTGCCACAACAATCCTAGGCATATTTATAGTTGTAAAGCCCTTGTCTTCCTTTTCTATGGCTTGTACAAATTCGTTTTCACTCACCAACATAGCACTAGAGTCCATTTTTGATTCATGGCCTTCCTCTTTTAATGGTGTAAGGGTGTAGTAAACTCCATCTTTCTCTATAACATACATATTTTTCCTACCATCATGCTTGACATTCCTATCATATTGCCAAGGTCTCCCCAAGAGCAAATGGAAAACATCCAATGGAATTATATGACATAAGAATCTATCCTTATAACCCCCTATGTGAAAATCAACCCAAGTTTGTTCATTTACAACTACTTTTTGTCCCTTGTTTAACCAAGACACCTTGTAGGGAGTAGCATGAGGAATCCTTTGTAATTTCAACTTATCAACCATTTCAAGAGAAACTAAATTTTCTATACTACCAGAATCAATTACAACCTTGCAACACTTACCTTCACTTTTACATGTAGTTATGAAAAGAGACTATCTTTGTGGCAGTTCCTTCTCCATTGGCCCATATAGTAGAGTCCTACTCATCAAAAAAAACTCTCTAGTCTCTGGTTCTTCAACATGTGGTGAGGAATGGACACTCCCAGCATCATATCCCCCTTGTGCAATCTCATTTATTCTTTCTCTTTCAATAGAAGTAGATGGATGCTCCTCAGTACATTGACATGCTTGGTGGCCTACAAATTGGTTACATTTATAATAATTTCTCATAAAACCACTTGAACCTCCTCTTTGACCACCAAATCTACCACTAGAATCTGATCTTATTCCCCTAAAGCCACCTCTTGAATCTGCAACTTATTCTTTTGTATTGCTTGTCTCTCCTTGTCTCTCATATGATTGTCCTAAATTAGGAAATGTACCTCTTTGTCTAGAAATCCTTCCTCTACCCCTACTTTTCTTTTCTTTCCTTCTCCTCAACTTATGTTCAGCCTTGATGGCCACTTGGTAACACTCTTCCACCATTCTTAGATTGATGAGGCTTAATTCATCTTGAATTTTGTATCTCAACCCATTGAGGTATCTTGCCACTTTTTCCTCATCATCTTTTGCATGGCCTACCCTTATGCTTAACTTGTAGAACTCCTCCATATAGGTTTGCACATCCATATCCTTTTGTTTGATATTTTGAAGCCTCTTGAACAAATGAATGGTGGTCACTAGGAAGGAATTTTCCCTTGAGTTTAGCCACCATCCTATCCCAAGAAGTGATTTTAGACTTCCCCTTCTTTCTCCTTTCACTTTGTACATAATCCCACCAAAGCAAGGCATGGCCCTTCCACTTTTTCTTGGCCAACTTCACCCTTTGATCTTCTGGCATATCTTCATAGTCAAAGTAGTTATCCAATTCTCCTATCCAATCTAGGATTTCTTCACTATCCATCTTTCATCCATACATGGGTAAATCCATCTTGATCTTATGACCACCTCCCTTGACTTCTTTCAAGAGCTTTGACATCCTCAAGTCATTAGGATCCATCTCTTCCTCAGAACCTTCTTGGGAACTTTCCTCTTCCCCTTGTTCACTTAAGTCTCCTATGACCACTTCTCTCCTCTGACTTATTTCTAGGGCAGCAAGCCTCTCCTTCAATTCTCTCATCTCTCTAGCCTACTTTTCCCTCAACTCATTCACTTCTCTAGCAATGATGACATTCTCTTTTGGAGGAATTATGTTCATTCTTCTCTTCAAATTTTCCTCTTTAGATCAAACCTATGCTTTGATACCAATTTGATGTAGAGCATGGGTGGACAACTTCAAAACAACCTCAATCTATGAATCCTTCAATCTCTCAAACATCCAATGGTGAGTTTTACCTTACGAGTCTTTAATCTCCTAGTACCCTTTCAAAAATAGTTTTTCAATCATAACTTTCAGAGTAAGAATGAAATACAAAATTTAAATGAACTTCCAAGTACCTTTTTCCTCATTTACAAACATATCCCAAATGTAGGGCATAGTCCTTTGTATGGAAACCTTCAAAAATTGACTGTCCTTGTGCAAATTAGGCCTAATTACTTCAATAGGTTTGGTAGCAGCATAGTGATTGAACTCTAGGGGCAATTATTTTATTCCAAGGATCTAAACACATCATCCAAGGTTTGAATCATCAATTCCAAATAGGTAGAAAAACTTCCCAAAAGCTTTCAACAAAACCCTAAGCCTATAGGGTTCCTAGGCCTAATACATGGAGATATTAGGCTAGGGAAGAAATATTGCACATTCCAAACACCTTCCCCTACATCTAAAAGTTTGTGAAATCTAAAAACATGCCTATTTCTTCCATTCTACCAAGTTTCAAGAGTTTTCACCAAGTGGAAAGGAATTTATTGCATTTTATCTATTTAGTACTACCTTGACTAGGGTTTCAACTAGTTCGAAAAGAAATGCTTCTAACATGAACAAATCTTAATGGAAAAGAGAAAAACCAACTGCAATGGAAAGTAGATTCACTACTTTATTAATCCCAATAAAATTCAAGCCATGAGAGAACCGTATAGAACCATACAATTGGCTATAGCAGCAAAGTTGTGTTTAGAAATGCAGAAAACAAAGTTTCTTTATTGATTCAATCTCCAAAATTCAACATCCAACCCCTTTGATTGATGGAAACAGGTCATTTAAACATCCCTCAACCTATCCCAATGGTCCTCAACCAATTTTTGTTTGTGTGTGAAAATTTGAAATTATTAGTAAATCAACACAGACCTTAATGAAATGAATTATATCAAAGATTTCAAATAAGTAAACTACTCTATTTTGTAGCTAAACAAATCTTTTAAGAATGTCTCATTGTCCTTTATTCCGAAGGATTTATTAAACCATTTGGCCCTTAGATTTCTTTGTGCACTATGGTTGTGAAAATGACAACTTAGGAAATGAGATAATATTCAACATGCAAGCCAACTAAGTTCCTACATGAAACTATACAATGGAAAGGATAATGGATACTATGATGAATGGATGATGGTGCTAGATTATTCGAGGTAGATACTATGGTATTGAACTAGGATGATTCTACATATTCTCAAATTCTAACTATGAATATACTAATCTAAATTGTAATATCATGTAAAGGATGACATAAAATGTAACTATGAAGCAAAGTGTGATTCTAATATCTAACTATGATGCAAAACATGATGTGAAATGTAACTATAAGACTCCAAAATGCTCCAATGCTCAAACGATATTCCTAGATGATTACTCTACTCAAATGTGGATGCAAAATACAATGTCGAGGGGTTGTATTTATAGCCTTTTCCAAGCATCTTGTGAGGTGGCAATGATCAATAGTCGAGATTCAAACAAGAAGGATGAATGGTGAAGATAAAGAGAATCAAGAAGTTGTCCCCTTGACCAAAGACAACATGCCAAATGGATGGAGGAATCTCTTGACCAATAGGCAACATGCTAAATGGATGGAAGAATTAAGTGTGGGAATAAAAGACCATGTGTTTGAAAATTGGTTGAAGACATCTCTTAGGAATAAGCCATGTGTTCAAAATTGGTTGAGGTTATTCTAATTTAAAAATTAGAATTATTTAATTTCATGTGACCTTGATAAGGTGGCACAAAAAGTTGTAGACATGTGCATGAAATCCTAATCGCAATTAGTGAAACTTAATTAAATAAAGCAAGCTTATTGAAATTTGTTTATTTAATTAAATTAGAAGAATTGGATTTTAGATTTGGAGAATTAGAGAAGGGTGAACAATATAAATAAATTGAGAGTTTATTTATATGTAGTTGAAATATTAATTAAATAAGTAGTATTTAATTAATTAGATGTCATGACTGATTTTAGGTGTATAATTTTTTCCCCTATTTGAAGTAATGTGTTTACATGTTGCTTCAAAGAAAAATTTTGATGCCCTAGATGTTGATTTTCATATATTGATGGATATATTCCCCCTAGGGAGATAAATCAGTGAATTTTGAAATTTTGAGGATTTTTGGAAATTTTTGAAAAAATTGATGATTTTTTGATGATTTGATGATGATCTCAAAATTTTATGCATCAAAAATTATTTATCTCCCAAAAAATGATGTAGAAGATAGTAGGTGATAATCTAATTAATTAAGGCCCCTTTGAAAAATAAATAATAAAAGAACCCCATAAAATGCCACTTAATTAACCTTTAAAAGGTTAAAAGGTTGATTAGAAAGGTCATTTGTGCATTTTGCAATTTGAGAACTTTGTGAGTGAGAGTGATTAAGTAACTTGGAGTAGAATGGTGATTCCTTACCACATGCACCAATTCGAGCAAGTCAGGCGGCACAACCGCCCAACAGCGTACAGACCTCTGGTGAGTACCCTGAAAACCACCTCATATTTTGTTCATTTAATTTTTCCGTCCCTTTTTTGTTTGAATTTGATTTTAAAACATTTCAGCGCATTAGGATGATGAAATAGTGCATACATAGACTATTATAGCACATAGATTAGATTAGCACTTAGGGTGTTTGAAGTAGCACATAGGATAGATGATTTAGCACATAGATGGCCTGAAGTGGCGCATTCATGAATTGTTTTAGAGAATAGAGTAGTCTAGCACATAGGAAAATTAGATTAGCACAAAGATTAAATTTTTTAGTGCATCAAGTACTTTGGCACATCAGGACTTTGTTCCAGCGCATCATTGAAATGTTTTGGTGCATAGAGTAATTTGGTGTATTGAAGGTATGTTTTAGCGCATATGGTTTTTTAGTGCATAGAAAGAATATTCTAGCACATTGATGAAGTTTGATGATTTTCTTGTTAAGACTCCTTGATTTTTGATGATGTGTGATTGTGTCAGTTATGTTGATGATGATTGATGATTTGATAGGTTAGATGTCCATTGATCTCATGATAGGTGAGATTCAATGATAGGATAATGATAATTGACGTCATGATAGGTGAGGATCAATTATAGATTGATTGATCTGATAAACCTCATGATAAGCGGGGTTGAGTTGATTGATGAACCTCATGATAGATGAGGTGCATTGATTGACTTGATAAACCTCATGATAGATGAGTTTGATTTGACTGATTTGATAAACCTCATGATAGGAAAGGTTGATTTGATTGATTTGATACACCTCATGATAGGCGAGGTTGATTTTATTGATTTTATAAACTTCATGATAGGCAAGGTTGAATGATAGATTGATGCTCACGAGATTTGATCAAAAGTCTCACCAAAGATAATTAGATTGATAGGTTGATTGATAGATTTCTATTGATATTAGTTGATTGATGGACTGACTTGTGATTTGGTGATGATAGGAGTGTTTGACTAGTTTACAGATCAGAGAGTAGTTCTTGAGGGCTTGGGATCTGATTTGTCATTTGACACAGCCTGAGACAACCATTATTACATGATGTGGTTTGTCATCTCTCATAGATATTCCCTAGATCAGGATCAATAGGGGGTTATTGACAACCTTAGCTAAGAGATGGCATAGTGAGCATAATGCTTTCCATTTTCCCACTGCTGAGATGACAGTGACTCTTGAGGATGTATACCGGATTCTGTGGATTCTTGTGGTGGGAGAGCTGGTCATATATGATGCACATGAGCAGGGTGGGACTGATGCACTACGATGAGTTTTCTAGGATCATATAATCAGTGGTTATGAGATTCCATGGACTGACATGGTTGATGCATACACCATGTTGTCTTTTGTATTAGTTGGCTTCATTGGAGGGTTCCTTTGTTCTAACCTCAGGTCAAAGGGACTCTCGATTGGATGGGGTAGGATCTTAGAGAGCATGATTGTGCATGGGATGAGATATGCATGGGATTTTTGTATGTTAGCCCATATTTATCATGATCTAGAGTAGGTGGTCTACTTTCAAGGGGTCAGTCTATCAGCAGGAGTCACATTGCTCTAGGTCAGGGCTTGGGAGCATATTGCAATCAGTAGGCCCATGGGAGATAGAGGCCAACCATGAGGCCCTATGTTCACATCTATGCAATTTGACTTATTGAGCCAAGGTTAGAAAATTTGGAGTATTGGAGGAGGGTGTTGGATGATTTGGAGGCTGTTGTGTGGAGGCCCTACATTGATTATGAGTAGTGGCTCAAGGATGAAACATAGTTGTCATATTCATTTTAGTCTATATATCTTATTGGTCAAACTTGCTTTTTCATCAAGAGGTTCATGTTACTAAGAGTTCTAAGATAGTATGGTCAGGTTTAGCCCATGCCCCAGGGGTAGCCCATTATGTGTGGTGACAACAGGATGTGACAAAGTGGGGGTTGTGTTTGTCTTATGATGTAGCTATCAAGCACTATTAGACATTACTGACCATCATTTGGGAGGTGCATCTAGAGATCACTAATGAATCGATATTGGTGGATTATGCCATGTATATTCTTACACATCAATTTCCATGGATCATGATTACAGATGATACTACACCATTGTTAGTGAAGGGGGAAGCAGGAGGTCATGGGTGGAGGTGACGAAGAGAGGAGGAAAAGGAGGAGTAGGGTGAGGAGGAGGAGGGTAGTGAGGAGGGGGATAGTAGTGATGATGGTGATGATGAGGAGAGTGATGGGGAAGATGATGAGCATGGTGGAGGTCCAGGTCCAGATGTTGGTGAGATGAGAGTGCCTTGCAAGAGGCAACATGTGGAGGTTCAGCTACCCTCACCACATCAGCAAATGTAGATTGTTGCACTCCAAGTATAGGTCAAGACCTTATAGGTTTAACTAGAGTAGGTATAGGCTCTTCTTGTATAGACACAATGGAAGGTATAGACTTTGATGGCTGAGAGAGATTCTACTAGGTAGCAAGTGTAGCAAGCATAGGGAAAACTTGCATAGGTATAGGATCAAGGACAAGTGTAGGAGAAAATTTCCATGTTGACTGCCAAGAGGGATGCCCTAAGACAGTAGGTAGAGCAGGTCAAGTTCATCACTAAGAAGCTATAGTAGGCTGCAACTACATTGTCAGTACCTCAAATTATTTCAGAGAGGTTCACCATTCTACATAGGAGGTCAAGTTCTATAAAGGTCAACATCATGATGCAGTTCCTCCAGAGTGGCAGGAGAGCTTTGCATAGTCTTGGTCAGGGAGGTCTTAGGACCTCAAACAGTTAGCATGGGTGTTACGCAGCCATTGCCTGGAGATTAGAGAGATCTTGGTGTGGGTTCATCAAGGGGAGGTGGAGATACTGGTCCTAGGATGTCAACACCAGCTGGGGGGAGCATGACATAGTTCCAGTTTATGATTTTTGATGTATTCCTGGACATGTATACACTCTTTATTTAGTCGAGACATTGATGATATTCTTCTTGTGCTTAGACTATGATACACTGCCATTGTTGATATTAATGTATCTCTTCATACCTTTTGATATCCATGTACATTTTGACATTATGATTTTGAGGTTATATGATATACGGTGATGATTATGATCTATGTGTTTATATGATGTTATATGATGATGGATGGCTTTGATGCATTTAATTTCCATGTTATGATGATGATATGCTAGTAATGCATTTAATTTCTATTTTTATGATGATGATCCTATTGAGATGATATGTTATGGATGTATTTAATTTCTATGTCTATGATGATGATCTTGATGAGATGATATGCTATGGATGCAAATGATGATGTAACTGATGTGTTATGATTCTATGATGATTTATGAATGATGCCTATATTATGCATGGTATGGATTTTATTATGCTAATGATATGTGATGTACTTGATGTTTTCGTTCTTTTTAGATGTAAATAAATGATGACATGAATGGATGAATGCTAGATGAAATGATTCTATGTTATTATGATGTTGATTATGATGATTATGATGATTATGCAATGATGATGTTTATCTGGTGCTTGTATAGTGTATGCAATGATGATATAATTAATGATTCTATATGCATTATGGACTTATTCAAATGATATTTTATGCTATGTGATGATTATGTGATGTATGCCAATGAGATGTGATGATATGTGATGTTCATATTGATTATGTATGGATGTAATTATAATGAGATGTAATGATTATATAAATGATGTATGATGTTCTGCAATGATATGTTTATGTGATGTAAATGATTATGCTTAACTGAATTTGTAATGCTTCAAAAATTCTAGGGTCTGATGCTTAAATGAGTGAATCTATCCAACTTCCAAGAGTCGTGGGAAGCTTGTTGTTAGTTGATTCTTTGTTAAGTTAATCTTCATAACACCTAGCATATTTCCCAATTCTTTTAGAAATATGAAGAGACTCACTCATTTAAGCTTAGTGAACCACTCTCTTAATGCAACTATATGAAATGATTTTGATTATGTAAATGAGATGTGATAATGTGATAATGGAATAATGTTTTCTAATGTATGAAAATGATGATGCAACTAATGTGCAACTAAATTAGAATGATGTGCTTTTGGTTAATGTCAAGTGTACTCAATCCATTGATAATACATATACCATCTTTATGAAATTGTTGCTACTTTGGAAACTCTATAGATACAGATGCAAACTACCATGGATGCAATCTACTCATGCAAATCTCATATTCAAAATTTTTTATTTGTAACAACCAATTTTTTGTGCTTTTTATCATCATCGGGCCTTTAAAATGTTGAAAGTGAGTACTAGCATTGATGGCATATTTAGACCATGATGACCTGAATACTACTTGCATGATGTTTGATAGTGCAAGTTAACACAAGGATCTAAGTATAATTAAACCAAGATGACTTGAGTATTTCTTGCATAAATAGACAAGAGTTAATCATTTTCCTATGCAAATTTGGAATGTCATTAGTGATACTTTGTAAAGCACATCTCGTGAAAAATTACATAGTAATAATGATCAACTCACAGATAATAGACAAAGAAAAATAAGACCCCTTCCTGGTTCCTCTAATTCAATACATCATCGAGGTACTCCAGAGATATGATAACAAAAATTAAAGTATAACAATTGAACATTCATGTTTAATGTGATAAGCCCATGATTCAAAAGCAACATCATCCATTTGAATTTTGCTTTTGGTTTGACTTGGCTATTTTGATTTGGATGTTCGATGCATTTCTAATGGTGATTGATGTTCAATGTCAAGTTGCACTATGATCATGGTTTTGGGTTGTGTTGTACTACTATTGTTTGTCTATTGGGTCAAGCTCAAAGTTTATTGCCCCTGGTGAGTTTAATATTTTTTCCCCATTCTAGGGTGAGAGACGATCGTAATGCCAGGATATGTACATGATGCTTTCCGAGGATAGGCAGATGGATGGTGAAAGAAAATGGTCGACATGCTCAAATAGATGGAAAAGCTAACCTATCACAAATAGCACATGTTGCCAGGGTTTCACTACTTACTTTTATTGCACTTTTTTAGATTTTATGATTTTATGATTTTTTTCTTTTGTATTTTTCTCTTTTTTTATTTTTTTGGATTTTTGGATTTTTCTGATTTTTTTTGGTATTTTCTCTATTTCTAATTTTTTTTGGACTTTTTGAATTTTTCTAAATTTTTTTGTTGTTACCAAGATGCTTGTTTGCTAGGTTTTCATCAAGGAAACCATTTTTTCAAGACATTTTCTAATTTTTTTGGAATTTTTTCAGAAATTTTTCCTATGCACTAAATGATTCAGGTGTATAATTTCTTGAGATGCAAGTTGCTGAGGGGTTCATCAAACAAATCCCCTTCTAGTGTGGACAATTGATATGCTCTTGATCCAAAGACTGACACAATAACAAAGGAACTTAGCTAGTTTGGTTCAAATTTTCCCTTCTCTCAATCTTGTTGATTATGAGGATTCTCTTTTAGGACTAAATCACCCACCTGAAATGTTCTAGGCTTGACTCTATGATTGTAACTTCTAGATATCCTCTACTGATAGGCTTTCAGGTGTTTCACTACATGCTAATGACGTTCATATAAGAGTTCCAATTCCTGTAACCTAGACACTCTATAATCCTCATCTAAAATTATCCCTTTTATGAACACCCGAACTGAAGGTAGCTCAACCTCCATAGGTAGAATGGCTTTGGATCCATAGACTAGAGTGTATGGTGTAGCTGCTATTGGGGTACAAATGCTAGTTTGATAAACCCATAAAGTAGGGTTTAGTTGAACACGCCAGTCACATCCAACATCGTTGATGGTTTTCTTGAAGATCTTCAAGATAGTTTTGATTAAGGCCTCTACTTGGTCATTTCCTTGAGGATAATATGGTGTATAAAATCGATGTTGGATTTTAAACCTCTCACAAATTTCATCAATGTCCTAATTTTTGAAAGGTTTGTCATTGTCAGTGATAATGGATTGAGGGATGCCATACTGATAGATGATGTAGTTCAGGATGAAGGACAAGATTTTTTTTCTTGTGATGGTGGTTAGAGGGAAAACTTTGATCAACATTGTGAAATACTCAGTAGATGTGATAATGAACTTGTGTCCATTTGATGAAGATGGATGAATCTTTCCCACAAGGTCCAATCCCCACTAAAAAGAGGGCCATGTTGATGCAAAAGGTTGGATTTCCTATGCTGGTGTGTGGATGAGGTTGCCATGAATCTGACACTTTTGGAATTTCTTTATGAACTAAAAAGAATCCCTCTCCATATTTAGCTAATAATATCCCAAACGAAGGAGTTTCTTGGCTAAGGTTAAACCACTCAAATGAGTTCCACAAACACCTTCATGAACTTCCCGCAAAGTTTTTTCAGACTTGTCATGTTCCATACATCAAAGGAGAGTTCTATCAAGACCTCGTCAATAAAGGATATATGTGATAAGCGTATGTCAGGCGGCTTGATGAATGAAGTTTAATTTTTGATTGTGGGACAAGTCGGGAAGGAGAGTATTGTCTTTTAGGTATGTATAGATTTTTTCATAGAGGGAAGTGTTAGCCTCAATTAAATGGTTGATGACCTAGGATTCAATGTTGTCATAGGATGGGTTGAATAGTTGTTCCACCATGAACTCGTAATGAGCTCGTTTCTCTAGAATCTACAAAAGAGAAGCAATGGTTTCCATGGCATCAACGACTTTGTTGTCACTTTGAGGAATCTACTCAAATGTTATTTCTACAAATTACTTTTTGAATTCATCAACCATTCCTTTATAAGGCATCAACTTGTCACCCTTTGTTTGATAATCATCATTTACCTTATTAATGAATAGCTATGAATCCCCATAGACACATAACTCTGTGATATTCCACTCAATTGCTACTTTGATTCCAATAATCAAGGCTTTGTATTTGGCTATGTTGATGGTGCAAGGAAACATCATAATGTAGGACTTGGGAATGGTATGTCCTTGTGTTGAGATAAACAAGATTTTGGCACCTGATCCATGTTGTGTATAAGATCCATCAAAGTACAAGACCCATTGTTGTGTTCATACCATTAATACATCAGCATTTGCAAACTCAATGTTCATTGGATGATTGTCTTGCAGTGGTGTTTCAGCTAACTGATCAATGATTGCTTGTCCTTTGATTTCCTTCCTATCAACATATTGGATGTCAAATTCACTCAGCATCATGACCCA
Source organism: Sequoia sempervirens (assembly GCA_007258455.2). Classification (NCBI taxonomy): domain Eukaryota; kingdom Viridiplantae; phylum Streptophyta; class Pinopsida; order Cupressales; family Cupressaceae; genus Sequoia; species Sequoia sempervirens. The sequence continues at coordinate 573,066,989 of VDFB02105785.1, read as the reverse complement.
CTTAGCTATTCTTCTAGTTAGATTAGCTTCAATGCTAAGAAGGTATTTTAGTGGATCTATCTTGGCTATCAATTTGATGGTATAGGTGAGCATGAAGTGTCGTAATTGTTGGGTAGCAAAAACTACTACTAGAAAATATTTTTCAATGAAGGTGTAATTGATCTCATAGACATTTAAGGTTCTACTAATATAATAGATTTCCCTTTCTTTTCCTATTGAATCCTCGTATGCTAACAAGGCTCCCAATGACATCTCAGTTATTGCTATGTACAATAAAAGTGGCTTCCCTTCTACTATTTGTATTAAAATAGGTGGACTCATTAGATATTTTTTTAATTATTTGAAGGCTCCTTCACATTTCTCATCCCATCATAAAGATACATTCTTATGAAGCAAGTGAGTGAAAGGATGGGTCTTGTTTTCCAGTTGTGAGATAAATCTTCAAATTGATTGGAATCTCCCTTGCAGAGATTGTGGCTAACTTATGTTCTTAGGTGGTGGCATCTCCATGATGGCTTTGACCTTTGTAGGATCCACCTTAGTGCTATTTTATGAAACTATATATCCCAAGAGTTTAGCTGAAGTCACCCCAAACACACATTTCTTTAGGTTTAGTCGTACATTGAAATTTTCCAATCTGGTGAAGATTTTATCCAAGATCTCTAGGTTTTCTTCTTTGGTGTATGATTTAGCTAATAGATCATCCACATATTATTCCATGAATGTGTGCATCATAACATGAAACATTGTAATCATAGCACGCTGATACATTGCTCCTGTGTTCTTCAACCCGAATGACATGACGTTCCAACAAAAGGTTCCCTATGAACATGTGAAGGTTGTATTATCTCAATCTTCAGGTGCAATTTTGATTTGATTATAGCTGGAAAAACCATCCATGAGTAACAACATGCCATGTCCTGCCGTTAGGTCCACAATGATATCAATGTTGGGTAGGGGAAATTCATCTTTTGGGCAAGCCTTGTTGAGATCCCTGAAATTTGTGCATATCCTAATGCTCTTTTTTCACTTTGAAATAGGAACAATGTTTGATATCCATTCAAAATAGTTAATTGTTCTAATGAACCCAACATCCAATAGCTTCTTTAGTTCTACTTTTACTAATATGGCAATATGCAGATGCATTTTATTTAACTTTTGCTTGACCGGTTTTACCCTTGTTGGTAGTGATAAATGATGCATGATGAGTTCTAGATCAATCCCTAGCATGTCAGCATATGACCAAGCAAAATTGACTTGTCTTTCTGTCAAGAATTTGATGAAGTTGGGTTTCTTGATTTGTCAAGGATTCTTCTAGATGGACATTCTTTATTGTTTCTTCATTGTCGATATTGATAGACCTAGTGGGTTCAACCAATACTTTAGACCGCTCCTGAAAGTGCTTGGGGAGTGTGTCAAATCTTCCATCCTTTAGTGCCTCAAAGAGGTTTTCACCATTGGATACACTCTTTATTTTTACTTTTTCTAGATTTGATACTACCATTGAATAGTTTTCACCATCAAATCTATTTCCTGTATTATTCATTTTGTAGCTAGAAAATTTTACACTCTCCCAGTTGGAAAATTCATTAGGATGTTCAATGGTGGAATCTATTTTAGGATTGGAAGAATAGAGGAAGCTAACAATGGCCTCATCATTTGAAAATATGGGGATGTCTGATGACTCAGTTTGATCCCAATCTATGAGTTCAGGATGTATGAGGGTGAATGAGTCATTGGATTGGCTAAAGTAAGAGGTATTAAGGGTTCCAATGGTAATGTCTTTGTATTTTACAATAGTGAAATTAATGTCTATAAGGTAACTCTCCTCTAAATTATATGTTTCACTCTGAGTCTGTTCGTCTTCACTGGAATCATCAATATGTTGTGATCCTATTTCGAGTGGTCTATAACCTAAACTTTGACCCTCCTCATGTATGGGTGTATAGTTTTGTACCACATCAATTTCCTTATCATGACAAGACTCTTCAAGTAGCGAATCCCACTCATATTCATTTGAATCAGTTTCATGATCATCACTAGCTTGTAGTTGTAGGATTCTTTCAATGACTTGTTGTTAGGCATCTTCTCTTGATTCTTCTCTATACCCCAATCTTTTTTTTATTCTTGTCTTGCATTGTGAGAGGTTTTATTGGTTTTATGATGCCTTCTTTATTTTACCAATAGGACCTTTTCCCTCGTATCCCATATTTTCCATACTACTCTATTTGTACACTTGAGATGGATTTTTGTGATGATTCTTCATCTTTGTATAACTAGTTTAAAACCTCTTTGTTGTTTGATTCATCCACTAATGTTCCTGCTCTCACAAAGGTGCCATCAAAGAGTGTATTGGATTGTGATGATTTCTTTCTAGATATTGATGGTTGCCATATGACTTTGGAGAAGATGAAAGTTGTGATAAACATAAGGATTGTTCCAATGAGTATTCCCCCATGACCTTGTCTTTCAATTGGATCTTGGAAACTTATTTTGATTAGGATTCGAGTTGACTTTCCTGATTTTGTGGAGTAGGATTTGATGTGCTTTCTTTAGTTGAGAGATTGGCATTACTGATATCCTTATCTTTTGATTGGTCCCTTTTCTCCACCCACTTTGACAAGGCATTTAGTTGTTTCCCATCATTTGATGAATCCTGACTTGGAGCTTCCATGTTATGTGGTACAAAAGAATCTTGGGTAGTCTTGAGGGTGTTACAATATTGGGGGTTGTTTGAGTCAGCTACAATAGTGATTTCTTTCCCATTGAATGGGAACTTCAAACATTGGTGATATGTGGATGGCACTACTTGCATGTCATGAATTCAAGGCCTTCCCAAGAGTATATTGTATGTTAACTCTTTGTCTAACACTTGGCATACTATATCTCTGACAACTAGTCCCACTTGAATAGGTAACACTATCAGCCCTTGTGAAGATCTCTCCTCATCATCATATGCTTTTATTATGATTTTCCTTCTAGGATCAATAGAATTTTTTGAATATCCCAATGCACAGACAAGTTTCAAAGTACAAATATTCAGGCTAGCTCCTCCATCTATTAGAACACATTTAATGTGGTTTTTATGGATTAAGACCTCAATGTGTAGGGCAGCATTGTGGGGATGATTGAAAGATACATCATTGTGTTTGAAAAATGATAAGTAGTATGATGTAGTCAAATGTCCCACCATAGTTTGGAATTGGAAAACCTCTATATTGTTTGGTACTATGGTGGCAACTAGAGATTGTTCCAAGATTTCCTTGTGAGTGGGTGAAATCTTGAGAAGTTCTAATATGGATATTTGTGTGGGTATCTTCTACAACTAATGAACTATGTTATATAATTGTATTGTAGGGATATCAATAGTTTATTTGGACGTAGAAGGGGTAGCTCCTTTCAATGTTACCTTGGCTTTTCTTCGTGTGATTGCATTGACAGGTGTCTTGTCTTGTCGCTCTCTGATTTTGATAACATTGATTTGATGTTAGGTAGTGTCGACATCGCCATGATGATTTTCAATTGCAATGATGTTTTGTTCATGTTAAATGGTGTTATCATTTGTTGAGTTATCATTTTCAATTAGATCCAATTTTTAATAGCTTTGATCATCAACCACTTCGATGTGCAAAATGGTGGTGTTATAAACATAGTTTATGTTTTTTCCTTTGGTATTTGAAGAAGAAGATTCCCCTTTTTTGTAGTTGTGTAGAGGGTTCTTCAACACTCCACGATCATTGTTAGTGTGGGGTCCTACAAATATAATCTTGTTGTCAATTAGATCTTGTATCAAATGCTTCAACTACATGCAGCCATTGTTTTTATGTCCCTTATTTTGATGAAACTCATAGTAATGGGAATCATTCCATGGAGGCTTAACTTGTGGCTCCCAATTTCTTTCCTCTGGTAATGTTATTAATTTATCTTTAAGAAGTTCCTTCAATGTTGATTTTGATGATTGTCCTAAAGGGGTGAACCTCCTTTGATTTGAGGATGTTCAATATGATGGTGTTCTAGATCCAACATTACCTTGATTGTTGCTTTGGTTGACATTTTGGTTGTTGTTTTGGTTTTTGCTTTGATTGTTGCTTTGGTTGTTGCTTTGGTTGTTGGGGGCATTTTTATTCTGATTAATTTTGGTGGTGGCTATAATTAGGTTGAATACAAGTTTTGCATTTTGCATTTCAACTACACCATCATTGTTTCCAATGTTCTTGTTTCATTTCCAAAACTTGGGTTTGTCCCCACTATTATAATTGTTGGAGGAGTTTGATGAGTTGTTTTCATTGTATATCTTGATGACTCCTCTCTTGACTAAATCCTCTTCGATTTTAATCCTACTTTCAATCAAATTTTTGAAGTTTGGTGGACATTGCAACTCCAATCTATAACTCATTTTGTCATTGAGATTGTCAATAAAGATTTCTATCTTTTCCTTTTTGGGTATGGAAAGAGAATATTGTGAAAATAACCTTCTCTATTTTGCAAGAATACAAGGAATGGTTCAGCCTTCTTTTGTTTCAAGTTACAAATATCTTTCATGGTGATGTCATGTTGGATGTAATAAGAATATTGGGTGATGAACTTGTTGAACAATTCCTCAAAGGTGTTAATTGGTGGGGTGAATTGGAGAACCATTCAATACATTGTCCACCTAGACTTCATGGGAATAATCTCATTAAGTACATTTCCTCATATGCAAATTCAAGACGCATGGTTCTAAATTCCCTCACAAGGTCTATCAAATTGGTTTTTCCATTGTATTTGTCGTATTTTGGGAATTCACAATGTTTTGGAAAGGGGATCATGTGGATACTTGTATCAAATGGATATGGGAAAATTTCTTAGATCATGTATCATTTTGAGTTTCCCATTTGCATATCAAGAATTAGTTGTTGAAGGTTCTTCATTTGGTGAGTTAGGGAATCCACTTGTTCAGTTTCTTTTCCAGATTGTTTTGGAGGTTCTTTCAATTGATTCACATCAAAGTCTTTGGGTAATTTCACACCTTGTTTAGCTAGCACAAGGAGGCACTTCTCCCCATTTCTTTCAAAAATATTTTTTAAGCATTTGTGGAAGTTGGTGTCTTGTTCAGCATGTTGGATATCTTCCTTTATTATTTCTTCCCCTTTAGTGTTATTGAGTCCATGGAAATGATTCTCTTCAGCCTCCACCATGGTGTTTTTTGTTTCACTATTTTGAATCTCAATGATTGGAGTTTCAATGGTTGGAGTTTCAATGTTTGGCTCTTCAATATTTTTATTTTGAAGGTTTGAGCCTTCAATGTTTTGATTTTCAAGTCCTTTTTCCTTAAGTTTTTGTTTTTGTAACTTTGTTTGAACTTGCATACAAGTGTTATGATTTGACTAAAATTTTATCTTTGTTCAGAATAGTGCCAAGGATTACAACTAATTCCACTAGAATGAAAAATTCTAGTGATGAGAATAAGTTGGATTTGATTATATAGCTTCCCTTTGTGATGAAACAATGATAAATCCCAGGTGATGATGAAACTAGGCTTAATAATCAAAGATGTGATAGGTTTGATGAGTTAGGCACTTTGAGATGTTTAGATCTAGGTTTAATTTGGAGAATTCCACTTGTATAGGTCATTTTTGACAAGTTGACTTTGTTGAACCTAAGGAAAATTCTGGATTAAAAAATATTTTAGCTCAAACTGAGAAACAATAGACAAATTTTCTTCCTATACGAGATACTCAAATCTTTGGAAAAGTCTTAGATTTTGACAATAGTAAAATGAGTACAAGTTGGGATTGTTCTTTGAAGCTCTTTTGCAGAAATTGAAGACCAATCTCTCCCTAAATTTGTAGTGTTGAGAAGCATTTTTTATGAGTTTTTGGACTAAGAACTTTAGAATTTGGTTTTTGGATTTTAATATTTCATGAAATAATTTGATAAAGCACATGTTTAGACTCTATTGTACTTAAGGAATGATTTTGGATTGAAAAGGATTCTAAATTCTGGTTCAAACTGTGAAACAGGAGACAAGTTTAACTTTGGGGTTTTTCATTTAATGGATGCGCTAAAATAGGGCCTAGATGTGCTAAAATACTTGATAGATGTGCTAAAATAGAGGAGGGATAGGCCAAAAAGTTGCATAGATGTGCTAAAATATTGATTGTATATGTTGGAACAGAGGACAGATGCACTATATTTTTGCATAGATGCACCAGAGTTTTGCACAAATGCGCTATAACATTAGTTGGATGCATTAAAATATTTCACCGATGCACTGGAAAATACAACAAATGCACTAAACTGGGAAGAGGATGTAATTTGTTGGAAATTTGTTTGATTTTTTAGATTTTCCAGTTAGAGACTTGATTGTTTCAATGAATATTTTTCTGAATTAGGGTTTTCACTTTCAACATGTGATATTTTTGTTTGAAATAGGTTCAAAAACACAGTGGTAAAGACACATCAAACATGTACAACTTAGGCTATGTAGGACTATATTTGTTGAATTCCCACTTGGATTTTACTCCAACTGCACTTACTTATAGCGGATAATTAGATGCTTGACCCCACTACCCCCCCTCCATGACACTCACTTCTACAGGGCATCCAAGCATCAATACCCATGAATCTCCCATGGCATATTTCTCATCTCTACTAAAATCAGCAAGAATGTGGGATGGCTTCAGAATGACCATTCTTGCACCAACAGATAGATTAAGGATTTTTTCCTTGCTACAACAAAGGGTTTTAATATAGGAATTTTATTTGTGGGAGATCATCCATGCGGCAAAAGACCATTGTTTTCCTTCTTGTCAAAATAATCCTCATGATACTTGAACTCTCCCCAAGTGTACCCACATTTATATCCTGGTTGGAAGTCTCTTGGCTTTAGCGTGTTACCGGTTGGGTCGTTCCCTTGGGTGATTAATTTTTCCCACAAGGAAAGCCCTTTATGGATAAACAAAAGCAAACAAGTACATCCATAGTTTGATCAATCTTTGTTTGTTTAAACAACAAGAGAACACACACAATATACTCAACTCACACTCATAAATAAATAAGAATGGGTCTTGCTTTTTGGTCACCCAGTTAAGGGGAGAGCATATGCCTACCATTCATTACACACAAAATACATGGTGTTATTTATCCCTTCTAATTAAGCTAGATGCCTATCTTAACCAAAAGAAAGTATTTAAATGACTCCTACCCTTGAATAAATCATTAGTAGTTTGATAAATTTATCTTTGACCAACACATAAAAGTACTTGCAAGCATAAAACATAAATTAGCTCTTGGACTTTTGAGATTTTTCAAATTTACATAGATGTGCTAGAACAATCATTCAATGCACTAAAAAAGATACCCTATGCACTAAAAGAACTCATGTACATGTGCTAAAATAACTTATGAATGTGCTAAAATAACTTATGGATGGGCTAAAATAAGTAATGTATGCGTTAAAAGAAGTGACGTAATCATTAAAAGAAGTGATGTATGCGTTGAAAATATCCCTGTATGCACTAAAACAGTTGATGTATGTGCTAAAAGATTGAGTGTATGCACCAAACCAGACCCCAGATGCACTGAAAGATTGGTCAGATGGGCCAAAAGAAACCATGGTTGTGCTAAAACGTCACGTCCAACTTGTTTAAATGAAATTTTCTAGCAAACTATTAGAAATGGGGTCTATCCCCACATTGGGCACCATTTTGTGTGTATGTGAAATGTGGAAATTATTAGTAAATCAACACAAACCTTAATGAAATGAATTATATCAAATATTTGAAATAAGTAAACTACTCTATTTTGAAGCTAAACAAATCTTTTAAGAACGTCTCATTGTCCTCTATTCCCAAGGATTTATTAAACCATTTGACCCTCAAATTTCTTTGTGCACTATGGTTGTTAAAATGACAACTTAGGAAATGAGATAATATTCAACATGCAAGCCAACTAAGCTCCTACATGAAACTATACAATGGTAAGGATAATGGATACTATTCAATGAATGGATGATGGTGCTAGATTTTTTGGGGTAGATAAAATGGTATTGAACTAGGATGATTCTACATATTCTCAAATGATAACAATGAATATGCTAGTCTAAAATGAAACTATGATGCAAAGGATGACATAAAATGAAACTATGAAGCGAAGTGTGATTCTAAGATCTAACTATAATGCAAAACATGATATGAAATGTAACTATAAGACTCCAAAATGCTCCAATGCTCAAATGATATTCCTGCATGATTAATCTACTCAAATGTGGATGCAAAATACAATGCCAAAGGGTTGTATTTATAGCCTTTTCCAAGCATCTTGTGAGGTGGCAATGATTGATAGTCCAGATTCAAACAAGAAGGATGAATGGTGAAGATGAAGAGAAACAAGAAGTTGTCCCCCTGACCAAAGACAACATGCCAAATGGATGGAGGAATCTCTTGACCAATAGGCAGCATGCCAAATGGATGGAAGAATCAAGTGTGGGAAGAAAAGACCATGTGTTTGAAAATTGGTTGAAGACATGTGTGAGGAATAATTCATGTGTTCAAAATTGGTTGAAGATAGTTCTAATTTAAAAATTAGAATTATTTAATTTCATGTGACCTTGGTGAGGTAGCACAAAAATTTGTAGACATATGCTTGAATTCCTAATCACAATTAGTGTAACTTAATTAAATAAAGAAAACTTATGGAAATTTATTTATTTAATTAAATTAGAAGAATTTGATTTTAGATTTAGAGAATTAGAGAAGGGTGAACAATATAAATAAATTGAGAAATTATTTATACGTAGTCGAAATATTAATTAAATAACTAGTATTTAATTAATTAGATGTCATGACCGATTTTAGGAACGTATATATTTTGAATTATGGACTAACAATTTAACAATGTTAATCCCATTATTTACATAAAAAATACAAAAATTGTTTTCTCAACATTCAACAACTTTGAAATTTTTAATAATTTGATAATGCCTTCTATCCTAAGACTCAATCTAGACTCTTTCAAGCATAAAATGATCCATTAGGACCTTATCACATGAGAAAACCACAAAAACATTTGAAAAAATGACATTTTTGCCTCTTGGAGGCATGAAACTTGTGGATGCCCTTGCACCTATTCCTCATGGCCACTACATGGTAGATTTCATATTTTCTTCACAAGACATCATCCAAGGTGATATAATTTACATATTTCATGTTTCATGCTTTATTTCATTCATTTCATCATTCGGTTTAATTACCTACAAGGGGTTTTGGTTGTCCTTGTTGACAAAAAGGCTTGATTGACAATGGTGATACAATTGACATGTGTGCATGAGAACTAAACAGATTTGTATGAAATCAATGATCCTAGTTATTAGTGGATACTTGGTATACATGGAAATTGGTAGTGTTGATGGTGCAGTTCATGGTTGTTTTTTTGCATTACTTGTTGGTGTGATATGACAATGGGATGTTGATTGGTGACATATACTTTGTAGTGATACACTTTTCTCTATGTGTAGGACATATATACTATTTGACTTGCTACATACATTTTTTTTGCTTGAAGCTCCTACATTAATGAGTTATTAAAGTAGGGAAGTAAAGGTGATAATGTCTAGGTTGATGAGAATATAGTAAGGGTATGTGCAAGATCATGATGGGCCAAAAAGTGGCAATATGATGGGTATGTGGCTGATGACTATTTTTTTACCCAAAACTGATGAAACGAAAAGGGTTTTTAAAATAGATTCTCAGATTCATGAAGTTTTGACCAAGTTAAGGTGGTCAGACATACAAATTTTTATATTTTTGAAAAATTTGTAATAAAAAATTCATAATTAATTATTTACTTGGAAAAAATTAAAAATATGCATCACATCGGACATGAGTCCTCTACTTATATCTAAAATATTATAAAAAATATTATCATTTTATTGTGGTTAGGGTGGTCAGATAGACACCTACTTCTTATTTTTTCCCTGAAATTTAAGTACCACTGCATTGAAATTTCAAATTTTCACACAATAGTTTTTTTCTTTTTTTTTAAAAACCTAGTAGTTTAGAAAATACATTCAATTTTATATAGATTCTATTCTTACATATTTTTGAAATAATATATATAAGTTATTCAAATTTTTACGTTAAGTTGCCTAATTTTAATTTTTCTGAATTTTTTTGCCATTTAAGGGCCTGTTTTTTCCATGATGATCCTGCACATACCCATAAGTGTTCTAAGTATCATTGTATTGGTCTTTGACTTTGATAAATCATAATATTCAAGGATAATTATCAAAACAAGAACATAATAATTTGAGGGATTCATTATTTTGTTGAAGCGTTGAGATTAGGGTATCATCTATGTTTGGTGGTTATCGACATTTTCAAGCCTGAGCTATCTTAGGGTAGGATGATTATTGTTGGTTTGAGATAGTTTTTGTTTTGCATGAATTTGGACCATCAGAGTTACAGGGCATGATGATTTGGATGGTTTCAGGTGATATCTTTCCTTTCCCATGATAATCCTATTTTTGTGTTAAAATTCTTGCAAACAAACAAATATTTGTTTAGTTTTAGTTTTTCTTAAAACTACATTAATAAAGTTTTTAATCCTACTCAAAAGATTGAAGGATAGAGTATTCTATAAAGGGGTTATGTCGACATAGGTATTTTACTTTGGGTGAATCTTTGAATGTGGAGATCGTGTCTTAATTACCCCTACTACTAGGGCATGGGATTTTCAGATCTTTTTGCTATTTCAAATGTTCCAAAAGCTAAACATGGTTTATTAGGTCATTGAATATGTTTCAAAGGTGTTGACCTTGTAGTGTTTATGTGAATTGTGTTAAAGACTATTCGGTTTCTCTGCTGTTAGCATTATGTTATGGGTTGTGTTAAAGTTTCCTTCTTTACCCTTAGGAATGCATAAAACAAAGCATTATGTTGTTAACTGTTATGGTAAACAAAACTATAATTGATTATCATTTTGTTATTTGTTAAGGAAACTAGATGACAGTTATGGAGTTGAAATTTTGTTTTTACTTCAAACAAAATGAACATTATATATATGATATTGAAGACATTAAAAAATGTTGATGAAAAAGAAACACCATTTTGACTGTTGATTCATACTCTGCTAAGAGTCATTTTTCTTAGTGATGTAAAAGGGAATTGTAGTCAGTTTTATTTCATGAAATGTTTATCTGAGAAAAATTGTATATCCTTCTATAGTAATACTATATACTATTATGTATACTAGAAATTACACAATAATATATTGTATTTGTACTTATGCTTATGAATCTCAAGTGATGTGAGATCAGAAGAAGTTATGAAAGTGAAACTGAGATGATACTCTGTATTTGTATCAGAACTTTGATGGTATGAGGCAGATTGTATTAGCTAGTGAGGCACATGGCAGTGAGACATTGTAAACTTGGAAGTTTTCATTTAAAGCTAGTGAGGAAATTTTATGAGTGGTTTTTATTCCCCGAGAGGGTTTTCCACTTAGGACATTATTTGTGTTATGGGTTTTTATTATCACTGATGTGCTTGATTGTCATGTTCATTTGTTTACCATGTGTCATTTAGTTTTAAAGTTTTCCCAAGTTTATTTGATCTACATGAACACATATCCATGACATACTATTGTTTTGAAATAGTGGTCTTTGTTCATCTTCATTATGGTTGATCAATGTAAATGTTTGAGTTGATCAATGTTCCTGATACTAAGTATACCTATCCTCATAATTTTTATATTTCAAAGTTTTGTAAGGACTATTTTAAGGTCATTTGTAACTGTATACCACTGATTCACCCCCACTCTCATTGGTATTGTACTCCAACAAGGAAATGCTATCACTGAAATCTATCAAGTTTCTTTCATAATTAGAACTAGAACTAGAACAAATCTCACATTTAGGAGTTGGGTGGGGAGTAGACTTACTTGTTCGTATGTCCTTTTCTTTTACCCATTTTCCATGATTGTTCTTGGGAAATTATCCTTCCATTTCCTGCTTTGGATGCTTCTTCATGTCACCACAAGTTCCTCACATTTGTGCTTGAATCTTCTTCACCTTTGTCAACCTTTTCAATTTATTTCTATTCTTTTTCTTTACTTCTTTGATATCTTCAAATACAGAAGCACACTGGAGCAGAGATTTCAAAGTTACCACCCAAATTTCTTGGGACTAATTTGTAGCAATTGTGTTACAATTTATGCAAATTTCACAAGATTCTTGGAAACTCGGACAAGCTTTAACAAATGTGACATGATTTTAAATGAACTTTAAGCACAAGCCTTTTAATACACTAAATGGCGGGAAACTTAACAAAAAAATTGGTAGGACACTTAGCAAAGAGTTTAGCAATGGTTAGCAAAAACTTCAAATAGACTGTCTCTATAGATAAACATCACCATATTTTATAGTGATCTTTGATAAGGAACTCTGTAGAATAAATATTTATCAAACTTACCTCCCTAGTAGAGTTGCCAATCTGTTGGTTATTTTTTAGGAACCAATCAGATCTCAACAAGTACCTATTAGCTTGGCATTCTCGAATACTTGAGAGACAATTGGCCAATGAATGAGTAGAAGTCAGAATGCTTCTTCTCCTACACTTTGGGCTCTGTAAGACCCAGGAGGGTGTTCCCACAATGTGTTTATTACAACCTTGCTACACAATTACCTTGCACATTATACAATTCATAGATACATTCTCTTTCCAATCGTAAATTAATGGAATCTTTAAAAAGACTGGCAATTTATTTAAAAGATCACACTTCTAAAGTTGAGAATTCATACAACACCAACCACAACAAAATATAAATCGATTTAAAGATTATTTATAAACATTTTTTTGAAATTGGATGACCAGAACCATGGGAACTGCATACAACACTTAAGATCAGTGTCATATCTCTGGGCCAGGAGTCAAGACAAAGTAGATTGAACTATAAAGTGAATTTAATCCTAAAAATCCATGATCTATGTGATATTTCCTTGCAATTCACAAATTAATACTCAGAGTTCACCACTACTTATCAGATCCACTACACAAGTATATGAATTCATGATTTAACCAAAGAATTTTAATTGATCCACTGAATCAAAGCCTAAATTAAAGCATACATCAAAGAAAAGTGACAATGAAGATTAATGAAATGATCCTTGATTGTATTTTCATTAATAATTCAGATACAAAGTATAACTAGAGAGATGATAAACTTGAAATATTTTCATTATTGTTCATATATGTTCAGGAACCATATAATTGACAAAATTTACTTGCTAGACTCAAAACTTAAGATATAGAATTTAAAAATGTTCTCTCTGTGTTAACCATTTTCATAATTTGGATCCAAAATTCAATAAGAGGCCCATACTAATGGCCCTAAATTCCCTTTTATGAGAAAAAGGGAGAAAAAAAAGCCTTGGGCCAAAAGTACACATGTCACATTCCAGTAAGACCGCTATAACACATATTCCCTTTGCAGTTATTTTTACATTTTCAATTGGAGGGAACACACATGAGACAAAGATTATTCATTCGCTGAAGAAAATAGTGCCAAATTCAAAAAGTAATTTGTTGGAAAGGAATAACCTTCTAACTATTGTAGCATATTCATTCCATCATGAAAAATGAAATAAATGTGTAAAGGTGGAAAAGGTGAACAAACATCCAAGTCATCACTAGTCAGCACCTAATTGTTATATCTTGAATCAAGAGAAACATATATTTATGCATTGTAATTTATAAGGCTAAAATTATACTATACTTGACCAAGTATATGTATTCTCCATCCCTGTATTCACAAATCCAATTCATCAGTAAATATTCTCTTTGACTACTCATATTATGCATCAGATGGCCAATTGAAATCAATGATTTCATCCATCTTCTTCTTGTATGGAGAGTATTTTTTCATTACTAAATTGGATTCCTTATCGAAATCCTCTAGAAAGATGATGAAGAAAGACAAATTCTCCAAAGCATCTTTCAGTATATCAATGTCGACCTTCTCACAAATAAGAGTTGCTTAAGAGACAATTGTAGTTTCCACCTAGTCCTTCGACATTTGTAGGGGTTTTACCTCATCATAGGTATGTTGAATATCAAGTAACAATGATAAATCTACTTCATCAAGCTTGGCCTTCAATTCTCTTATTCTTTGTTCTAATGGGCTAGCATATCCTTGAAACTTTTGTTCCTTAACTTTGTTAACAAATTTATAAGTTGAGACCACCTTTGGATATCTATCTTCCTACTTCCTAGCCCCAATTGCCATAAATTGTAGATTCTCAGCCCTAGGAATCCATTTATCTAAGATCGGGGTAGCCAATTCCTTATTCCTCTGAGACAACTTTATCGCTCGCAACATCAAAGAGTGGTTTGCATGAACACTATTCAATTTACCTTGAATCTTTTTATTCAAATTTTTCAAAATAGTATGAGCAATCTTGGAATTGTTCTTATACATTGTGTCCTACACTTGTTCAAGCAATTTCTTGTATACCTCAATTTGTTGGGGTAGTTGTTCCCTTGTAGGCTCATTAGATGGAATTGCACCTATTGTGTATGGCTCCTTTACTGCAAGCGGATCTTGACCCATATTGTAAGGCACAATTGATAATGATTGCTCAAGTGGAAGAGGAGGTGACTGAGGATGATTCATAGGAGAAGTGGGAGCAGGACAACTTGAGCTAGTTGGTCCTTTAGACCTTAATGTTTCCCTTTGTTGTTTCCATAATGCTAGCTCTGTTTCAAGTTCAACAACCCTTTGTTGACTCAATGAAATCAACAATTACAACCTTGCTACACAATTACCTTACACATATGTCTGCATATGCTTCTCAAATCGACTCCCAACCTTCTTCAATGTATTTGAAGAAAACACCAACTTGTAGCCATCAACTTTAAGCCAAAAAGTAATGAAAACTCAACTAGGGTAGCATAACAAATCTTCCAAACTCTACTCCCTGCTCCAAAATCCTACACTAGCATCTAAATCTACCTTAATTCACCCATTCCACCAAGTTTGAAGTAATTATACACGTGGAATGGGCGATCAAAACATTTTTTTCACTTTCAAACCCTTAAAACAGGGTTCTCAACCCACCTACAGAAAAATACCTATAAAGTGCTTCAATCTTTAAAAAATTCAATTAGATCAAAATCAAAATTATGTTAACTCATGCCTCCATCACATTCAATAGTTTTTAGAGCATTATACCTCTGTACGGATTCATACAGTCACCTGGAGCAGTAAAGTTTTGAAAAAACACACAAAAAGTAATGGTTTGTATTACTTTTTCTTCAACAAAACTTCAACAAAGAGCTTACATCAAGTTTTTCCATCATATTTAAACTTTTCCCTTCAAAAATTGACTACCAAAACCAAATCAAACTACCTTTTGAGTTACATGACCATTGGTCTTCCTATTTTGCATTTTTTTCACATTTACAATATCGCAATAGGATAACTTTTGAAGGAATTACAAAATTTAACAACATTAATCAAAATGAACCCTAATACATGTAATATGGTCTATTATGACCTTATTGAAAAAAATAAGGCTCAAATCACCTTAAACCATGACACAAGACTTTATTTACATCAATGGACTAACATGGTGCCCTTGCACCACCGTCCCACCCTAACTAGATAACTCGCTCTCCCTCTCTCTCTCTCTCTCTCAGGTCTCTCCCTCCCTCTATCCATCTCACTAGGTACCAAGAAAACTCTCTCTCACTCCAACCCCCTATCTCTCTTAGGTCTCTCCCTCCCTCTATCCCTCCCACCCCCTCTCTCTCATGTGTCTCCCTCCCATCCTCTCTCTCTCTTGGGTCTCTTGCTCCCTCTATCTCTCCCACCCTACCTAGACAACTCTCTCTCAGTCTCTCTCTCTTAGGTTTGTTCTTCCCTCTATCCCTCCCAAACCCCTCTCTCTCTCAAGTCTCTCTCCCACCCTATCCTAGAAAAAATTATTTCCCTCTCTCAAGTCTCTTCCCCCCACCCTACCTAGATTTAATTGTCTTTCACTCCCTCTCTCTCTCTCCCAAATCTCTCCCTCCCTCTATCCCTTCCTCTCAAATCTCTCGCTTTGTCTATTTCTCCCACCCTTCCTAGATAACTGTATCTCTTTTACTCCCTCCCTATCTCTCCTAGGTCTCTCCCTCCCTCTATCCCTCTAACCAAGTACTTAGATAACTCTATCTCTCACTCACCCTCTCTCTATCTCACTATATATGTATATATAATATATGTATATATAATATATAATATATAATATATAATATATAATATATAGTATATAGTATATAATATATATTACATAATATAATATAATATATCATATTTAATATTCTATAGGGATACTGACTATTGAGGACCCTAGGTCATAGGAAGGTCTAGAACAGTCAGCTACCCTAATCTATCTCACACTAAGGGATTGTCTAAGATGAGTTTGATGTTTGACGGGGTGAGAAGGAAGGACAACTAATCTGCCTCTTTTCTTATGCTATTCTAAGGGGTCTAGGGAGTCAAGTGAGTAGGTTTGTAGAGTACACACTGCAACTGAGGCAACTCACTACTAGAGGACTCTAGCACGAGGAATGAATGATAGTGCAACGTGATGGCATCCTAGTCGGGTGTTGGTGATCATATAGAAAGAGAACGTAAAGTATAGTCAACACTCAAGGAGAACCTACCAACAACCTAACAAGTACAATTTGACATAATAACAAAAATTAGAAAGCAACTAAACTACTTAAATAACAATAAGAATACTTTAACTTCATAGATAGATAGATTATGAACAAAATGACAAGTAAGCATAGTAGAAATCTAGCTTATCATTAACTAGTCCACCCTCCCACAAGCTCCACACATACAAAATACCTACACACATAGTGACAAAAAAATGTTGGGATTGTGTATAGAGGATTGTTGCAACCAGTTCCCCACTTTGGTGTTTCCACCTCCACAGAAAGCTAGTATAGTAACAATAGAGAAATATGATAAAGAAAAGTATTAAAATGGGAGGTACTATACACTATGCTAAACAACGATATGCTACAAAATAATAAAATGATGCTAAAGGAAAGGAAATAGGTGATATCACCTCCAACCACGTGCACTCAAGGAAAATGGGAGAAGGCGTGAGCTTGCAGGCTTGTAGATATAATTGTTATTGCAACAATGAGAAGAGTAGAACCAACATAGTATCAACTTGGAGCTTCAATGGTGGTGAGAATGATATTAATGAAGTATGTAGAAGTGAGAATGATCAAGTAGAATGCCAAGAAGATCAAAAAGTGTGAAGAAGATGAATGAGATGAATGAATAGGCCATTTGAAGATTAAATTAGAGGCAAAGAAGTTGCTCGAGGTCGATCAAGGGCACAGGAATATTACACTTCATTGCCAATGGAGAATTGTAAATTCCCAGCAGATTCCAAAGGCAAGAATCTTGAGCTTTTTCCCCAAAGAGAAGGTTATGAAATAACCCTTTAGAATTAAAAAGGTGATAGAAAAATAAAGGATATTGTGATCCTTTGGTTAACGAGATATTAATAAAGAATATGTATAAATACCTTTTGAAAAAGGGGAAGAATAATTATTTATTTAAATAATTATTAGAGGTAACCTTTGTGAAAGGGTGTGATGGTTTGGAAACTAGCCTTTAAGACTTATATAAAGCATTTGTGTGAGATATGGAAAATATTCAAGCATGGACAACATTCAAGGAAGAAGAAACTGGTTGGTGAGCTATGGACATTAGGCGAAGGGGGCACACTGAGTGTTTCCAACTGAAATTATAGAAATGCACTCAAGACCATCCTAGCTAGGGTGGGTATGCACGGGTGTTGAGCATTGTTCCATTGGAACCAACACTCGTGTAGAGTGGCGAAGTATGCTTATTCCTCCTACATTGTTCCATAGTAAGAGCTAGTACCACTGACATCTTCCTAAGGTGAGAGTGGCTTTTCCAAGTTCTATTATTCAAATTGGTATTAAAACCATTGACCCTAAAATATATTGAGAATATTAATCATATGCTTTGGTGTTAATATGGACGTGTTATTCAATTTATGATTACATTAGTTAATCTATATTAGTAATTTTAAATCTTAGTTCTCACATTTATTATATTAAATCTGCTGCTAATACTTAAATAAATAATATGTGGGGGAAAAGTGTCATTACAGATTGTGTAAATAAGTGACATTGGAAATTCAAAGATCTCAAAATAGGGATGGATTTTGTAAGAATATATCCTAATAAATGAGATAAATATATATGAATAAGCTTAGATATCACAAAAATAAGACTAGAAGTATAGAAATGTTCAAAAACAACTGAAAGAGTATACGTGTTGTCATATGATTGGATTAAAACATTCCCTCGATATAAAACTAAAGGAAAATTGACTGAATTTTCAATCTTATCAGCATAATTATTAAGACAAACCACCGTAACTTGTGGCTAAAGACAAGTAATTGTCACGTAAGGAAAAGGGAGAATATATTTAAATTATATGTAAACCATTCAAAGTAATTATTCTGGACATTGAGTATGAATCCAGTATAATTTAAAACAAAGAATAAAATTTTGATCTAAGAAAACTCTAGTGGTTGACGAGAGAATAAAATTCGCTGTAAACAAAACTCTAGTGGGATGGTAGTTGGTGTTTTGTTTTTTTTCTTCAATCTTTAAAGATCAGAGCTTACAAATGAAAATTATAAAAATCTTTGTTTTGTCTGATCCCACCGAATATTGATTTCTTAAATTTTATTTAAAAATATTAATAGTTGTAATAATTTGTGTTTAATTAGATTCCACCAAATATTGATTCTTCAAATTTTATTGAAAAATATTAAATACTATTGTACCAAGTTTGGGACAGTGACGAAGGAGATGCCGAGCACGGTTTTTCATTGTCACGGAATATTTGAAATTTTGTTTTAGCTCGTGCAGGTTGTTCAGTTGTAATGAGAGTTAAAATAATTCGACAATGTGTACAATTATATAGGTACCCTTATACCCTGATAAGAAAAGCAATCACAGCTCTGAAATAAACTGTGATTGTAGCATTGATAGAATATTGGGTGGTAGTAATTATGTTGAGATCCTCCATGTCTTGCACTTCCCCATGGGAGCGCGCACTGCCCTATTACTTGTTCTGACTTCACTGTTTCTCGCATGTGGTGCTGCCTTAGCTTGTAAATTGCTGTTACCAATATCAACCAAGAGGAATAAATGGCCTCCCTGTCCTCCCAGGCTACCGTTATTGGGCAACCTACATCAGATAAGGAAAGGCAAAAATTTTCTATCGACTATGACAGATATGGCCAAGTCGTATGGCCTTGTAATGACAGTGTGGATGGGGCCATCGCCTGTTGTAATTCTCACTGGCCAAAGTGCAATCTGGGAGGCGCTGGTAAACCAAGCCTCCAATTTGGCCGATCGCCCAACGCAATACACGACCTCAAACTTTAAAACCATCATGTTTTCTCCCTGCAATGAACATTGGACTAAGCTTAGAAAGCTTCTCCGCAACAATGTTTTCAGTCCCTTCCACGTTGCAAGCCAGAGCTGTTTTCATCAGGCGAGTGTCACTGATCTCTTCACCACCTTAGCAAAGGAGGCGGCGAAAAATGATGGCGTGGTGAGGCCTTTGCATGCCTTGAAAATGATGGCAATGAGTTTTCTAGCCGGATTATGCTTTGGGCCTCACTTCCAAAACCAGGGTTTCCTCGTCAAGCTGAATGAACTAATTGCCGAGAGTATTAGCTTGGCTGAGGAATGAGGTAGTATGCTCCTGGATTCATTTCCTTCTACTCGCTACTTTATTCCTTCGTCAAGAAGAGCCGGAAAGAAGCGGAAGTCTCTCGGAGCTGCTATTCTGCAGTTGTTATTTCCTTTAATTCAATCTGCTCGCAGTTATCGTGTATACTTCAGGCAGAGTGCTCCCGATTGCTATTTGACTTGTTTGCTTTCCGTGGGCGAAGAAGAAGACGAAGAGCACAAGTTAAAGTTCTCCGATGAAGAAATAGCCTTAAACTTGTTCGAGCTCTTCCTTCTCGCAATAGACAGCAGTTCCACAGCTCTAGAATGGGCTCTCACTTATCTCATAACCCATCCTCACATACAAAAAAGGGCTTACGAGGAGGCAAGAAAAGCTGTGGAAGGAAAAGAGGGCAACTTGTTATGTCTGGAGGATTTGGGGAAGCTTCCATACTTGCAAGCTGTTGTGAAGGAGACGCTGAGAAAAGAATCCATAGCGCCGCTTGCAATAGTACACCAAACTGTGCACGAGTGTAAGGTGATGGGCATCACCATACCAGCGAAATCATCATTGATATTTAATCTGCACAGTGTCTGCAATGACCCTGGAGCATGGAAAGAGCCTGATCAGTTTATGCCGGAGAGATTCCTTGCAGGCAATATGGACTCCGACAAGGTGAGAATGTGGTATCTACCGTTTGAAGCAGGAAGACGAGTATGTGCAGGAATGGATCTTGCTAACATTCATGTTCCCATCACTCTTGCCAATTTATTGGTTAAATTTGAGTGGGCATGTGTGAAGGAAGGAAGTCCTCCGGATCTAACCAGGTATATAACTTCCTTCCTCATGTCTATGAAATATCCATTGGAGGCTCGCATAACCTGCCGTTAGAGAAACTTGTGTACTTATAAGTTCTGTTTCTAGTACTTACAGGTTTTATTTTTAAAAGTTACATGCTCTGTTCTGTTCCGAGTAGTAATCTAAATAAAATTATGGTGTCTCTGATTATTGCTTCCACAATTACAACTGAATCATGTCGATCTTAAACGTTTGATATATTGTGAATGAGTTTCTCTTAGTCAAGTTGAAAGGTTCCGAAGGAGTCTATTAGGAATCAATTTATGTTGAGTGTAAGATTGGCATCATAAAGGATGAAGCTAAGATCGTGCTCAAGTCAATTTTGGTAGAATTGATACCATTCAATCTTTGGTTCTGGGCATAAAAGACTCAAGCTCCTATATTAAGTAGCTCCAACAAAATAAATAAATGAATGTTTGATGTATTGTAGATGAAAATAATTGAATGGAGTTAACAAAATAAAAATAAAAATTATGCATATTTATTAAAATAAATGTTTTTTTTTAAGAGATTTTAGAAATATTTGATGTCAAAATTGAAGAAATATAGAGTGATACATATTTGGTTTGATAGAAGTATTTAAATTATAAATTTTCTTTCACAATTATTTTATTTATATTATTTTAAAAGTGTTATTAATAATTATTTTTTAATATTTATTGTTATGGTTTGAAATAAATGTAATGATTAGTAAAATAGTAGATCACTTAAAGGGATAACATCTAATAATTAGAATGTAACATATTAATTTAATATTTTGAAGTTATGATGAATTGAGAATCTTTTTCTTCCTTATTTATATGGGTTACTATGTAGGGAGACACCACTTCAGTTTAACTATCATCTTAAGTAATATCTAAAATTAACAAATGAAACTATTAAGACAAAGCATGTCACATGTGTTTATCCTTATTATACCTAGGTTTATAGAATATTAGTATCATAACATTACTATCTCCTTTAAAAAGATATTACGCTTAGTAGCATTTATATGTATTATTCATCATTTCATGTTTTACTATGGATGAATATATCATTAAAACATACCAACACCAATTTATGAAGAAATTATTGGAAACCTAAATTTATGAGGCTTTGAAAACTTAATTGGATATTAGTACCACAAAATAAGATAACTAGGTATAGATAATGTTCCTCATGTGTTTTAAATACAATCAAATTTGGATCCTTGTACATTAGTTCAAGATGATAATCTAAATATAAATCTAGCTTAGTAAACAAAACTATATTCTTTAATTCATCTATGAGTTTATTGATAATAAAAATATGAAACTTAATTTTATGAGTGAAATAACAGAGAATGGGATAGGTGCTTTCATATGGTTTAGGACATAGAGCAAACCCACTTTCCAATTATTTCATTTAAGGAAAACACTAGAGATCTCAACCTCAAGTGTCCAAAGGAGAAAGAGATCTTGCAATAGGGTTTCCCTAGGGGTTGGTTGTAAACTATTGAGGAGTTCACCACCAAGCTAGGGCTTGGAAAGACAAATGAAATGTAAGATATAATGCTTAACCTAATTATGACACAATCTTCAACTCAATGACCTAAAAATGCATATAAAACAAAACAAAAAGATACAAGATGAAATGTGTGCACCTAGAAATCTGAAATGAGTGGAATGAGCTCTAAATTGCTAGAAAATCTACAATTTTGGCGCACTGGGACTCATACACCAATCTGGGCATATCTGTCCCAGATCTGGTTTTTGGTGCAGGAACAAGTTTTTGGAAAAAAGGTATTTGAATCTACAAAAAATTGAAAAAATGTCTGTAATGTGAAAATGTATTGAAACTTTCATAAGAATGTCAAGAAATTTTGATCTTGTCCTTCAAGATGAAAGATAAGAAAATAAGTCAATCATCAAGCAAATCCAAACTAAAGTGTGATTTCACAATTTCAACTCTAATCTCAAGAATATAAATGTTCTTAGGCCACAACCACTGCTTCTCAATCATCTCATAATGGGTAAAAAGCTTTAGGGAACTTAGTTCACAAATAGTTGAAGGTAACGTCATCAAATGAGAACATTCTCTCATATCAAGCCCCTCAATTTTTTGAGTTGTCCTATTTCCTTTGGAAGTTCTTTCAAGCCCTCTCATACTGAAATATCTAGATATTCCATTTGTCCAATTTTTCCAATTGACATAAGAAGCAGTTATAGGAATCGTAATGCTAATAAACTTGACATTCTTAGTTAGCACATATTTCTGAAATCATATGGTAAATTTTGAAGCAGATGGCGGGTGGTAATAGAGCATGACACAGTGAAGGGAATATTGCAAAAACTGAGGGGAAACTCCTCCAAATCACTATTGTGGTCTAGGTTAAAATTTTGGAGTTTGGTGAATGTAGATATATTTCCAAATCTTTCACATAAGCTCAAAGATAGCTTCTCTAAGTTTTGTAGTGCTTCAGTGCTCTATTTTTCATCAAGGGGTGAAATCAATCTCTCCATGAGGACAATCTTGAGTTGAATGAGTGATGGTATGACAATTGAAAATTGAAAACATTTGAGTGTTGCCTCAAAAAAAATCTAGATATTTTGAATAGTTTACATAGGTTGTTGATTTCATCCACTGAACAAGGGATTAGAATATCAAATACATAGTACTAGCTTCTCAATGTCAACTAGAAATAGATTTTGTGCATGACAGACAAGTTAAAGTAATAACATAAACCTTATAGTATTGATGTAGATAAACACCTCTGCACTTGCAAGTCAGCTCTAACAAAGTCTAAAGAGCTAATTTTATATATTTAGAATGAAAATGAAGATAACGGTTCCACGCTACCTTAGAAAATAGAAAAAAATAAACAAGAAAACAAAATTCTACTCTATATTAACTTCACAATACAAACAATCTCAGTGAAGTTGTTCCTCTCCTTTTGCAACCCTTCACACCTACCAAAAATAGAGCCTTATTCTCCTATAAAAATGAGAAAGTCACAGCCCCCACATAACAGCACAAGCACCACTAACTAACAACTCGAAAGTGGTACAATAAAACAACCCAAAACAGAAAAAAAAGAAAAAAAAGTTGTAGGAATCTAATGGGGTGGTAAAATGCCCCATCAATTATGGGAATCATCCATTACATTACCTTCCCCATCTTTGAAATATTTTGAACCTCCTAGTTTAGTGGACTTTGATCTGGAAAACTTCAATAGATCTGCTTTAGTGACCCAAGTGTTTTTGGAATTAGGTAAATTGACCCATTTAACCAAATATATTTAATAATTGCATAATATTATAGCAACCACCTTAGAGTCCACTATCTTCTTAATTTTTTTCCTCTTCTTTCAAGGTAAATGACTAATCAAATCTCCCAGCATATTCTCATGACAAAAATTTTCACTACTAGAATGGTAGGGGTAAAGGTTTGCCACATTGAAAATAGGATTAATATCAAGACCTTTAGGAAAATCTAACAAATAGGCATTATTATTAATCTTCTTCAGTATTTTGTGTGGCCCTATTTTCACTAGTTTTAACTTGTTCTACATGCCATGGGGAAATAATTTTTTACACAAATAAACCATAACTTGATTACCTTACACACTTTGTCCTTATATTTTGCATTTTGTTCATAAGACGATTTTCCTCTTCCAATCAGCTTCATGGGTTTCTTTGTCCCAAAATATTAAGGTTCTTCTCAACATCAAGTTCTCTCCTGATTCAACTTCAGCTTCTTCTTACCAAGGCTTTTCTTGTTCTTGGGCTACCATCATCCTTTTGGGGTTTTGAGGTCAATCTATGGCCTTATGAGCTTCATCGCAAATAAAACAATTCAAGTGCTTCCACTGTCCAAAAAGTGGTTGCCTTCATCCTCTACTTCCAAAGCCTCCCCTTCCTCTATAGTCAGCCTTCCTATTCTTGCCTTCTTCTGACTCTTCACTCATGATAGGTTCTAGAGAAACTTCTTTCCCTTTATTTTGATTGCTATCACCTTTTTAACTCACTATTTTGTTTTCTCAATTTAGTTTCTCCTTTGCCTTTAAGACACATTCGTAAGTGTCATTGTCATCAACAGTAAGAACATTCACCAATGCAAGCCCTTCTTGAAGTTGAAACTTTAGTCCATTCACGTACTAGGCTATTGCTTGTTCTTCACTTTATTGTATATCCATTTGAATTTGAATCTTCATAAATTGTTCAGTATAAGTTTGCACAGATTGATCCCTTTATTTTAATTTCTGAAATTCTTTTAACATTTTTTGTTGGTGATCCAAGGGCAAGAATCGAGCTCTTAGATGTTTCAAC
The DNA here is from genome assembly GCA_007258455.2 of Sequoia sempervirens. NCBI lineage: Eukaryota > Viridiplantae > Streptophyta > Pinopsida > Cupressales > Cupressaceae > Sequoia > Sequoia sempervirens. Next base: position 573,042,081 of record VDFB02105785.1, on the reverse strand, counting down.
GTATTAGGCCAATCCTTGTCTTCTTCTCAAACTTTGCACATTTTCCCACCATAGGGATGCATGTGACTTCAACTTGGAGGCAACAATTTTTACTCTTTTTGGATCTTCTAATTCCATGTCTTCAATCTCAAAGTATTTCTCCAACTCTTGGATCCAATCTAGGAATATATCAGGGTTGAACTTGCCTTTAAAATCTGATATCTATTCTCCTTTAGAAATCTTGCTCTTTGCCCTTTCCCAAAACTATTGTGGTTTCCAATGCAAAGAGCTTTTAATCACCTTCAAAGCAAGTGGCAGACCATCACATTCTGCTCAAGTACCCACACTAACTTAAAAATAAAAAAAGATTTGTAAGCAAATAATTTCAAACAACAAGAAAATCTAATTAATGAATAAATAATTTCTATGAGAATCAGAAAACAACAATTATTTCAGAAAAATCCATACCTTATGAGCTTAGATTTGCATCTATTGTGATTATAATTGACATCTTTCCAAAAAACCAGAAGCAGAAAAGCGACAGAACATCCTTAATCAAAACAAAAAGACTGCAGGGTACTACACTCCAACTCTCAAGGCTGCCAAACACTATGGAGTGATTGGGTTGATCTAAACCATGGAGTTTTCTTTGCGGACTTTCTCTTAAATTTCTATATTATTTTCAATTTTCTTCAAGGAATAAGTAAGGAATTTAATTTAAGTGTTTCTTATTATCAGTTGGTCAGCGTCACTTTCTCCACAATAGAATTTTATTCACATTTAAGTGTCTAGATGGCTATATAGTCCAGAAAATTTAACGATGGTTAATTTCTATGGCAAGTCAGTCATCCATCTTGAGAAAGTTTGTATGTTTGGGGTATGAAGCCAATACAAAAGCTCAAGCTTGTAATCATTATAGTAGCCAAATAATTTCTATAATTTGTAATTACAAGTTACAACACAGGACTAGAAAATATTAACTTAGGTTCATTTGGATTAATCTGCATACTACATTTACAGAAAATGAGTACACTCTAAACTCCTGAGTCAAATTTAATTGCAGTATGGACAACTCCCACATCCTTGCTTTAGACAGAACAAAGAAATGTCTTCATTATGCATTTATAAACCAGTTCAAAAATTTTACTGCACTTAACTTACAACAAAAATTGATCATAATCATAGGCTGAAAATATAGAGGAACTTATATTGATTTGTGCCAGAGCGTATGAAAATGTATTGAAACTTTCACAAGGATGTCAAGAACCTTGGATTTTTTCCTTCAAGATGAAAGATAAGAAAAGAAGTCAATGATCAAGCCAATCCAAACTAAAGTGTGCTACCACAATTTCAACTCTAAGCTCAAGAATAGATGTTCTTGGCTCACAACCATGCTTCCCAATCGTCTCATCACAGGTAAGAAGCTTCAGGGAACTTAGCGCACAGACAGTTGAAGGTAACATCGTCAAACATGAACATTCTCTCATATTGAGCTCTCCCAATTTCTTGAGTTGTCCTATTTCCTTTGGAAGTTTTTTCAAACCCTTGCATACTGCAATATGTAGATATTCCAACTGTCCAAGTTTTCCATTGACACAGGAAACAGTTCCAGGTGTGGTAATGCTGATAACCTTGGCATTCTTAGCTAGCTCATATTTCCAAAATCATATGGAAAATTGTGAAGCAGATGGCTGTTTGTAATAGAACATGACGGGGTGGAGAGCATATTGCAAAAACCAAGGGGTAACTCCTTCAAATCATTGCTGCAGTCCAGGTTAAAATCTTGGAGCCTGGTGAATGTGGATATATTGTCAAATCCTTCACATAAGCTCAAAGATAGCTTCTCTAAGTTGTACAGTGCTTCAATGCTCTGTTTTCCGTGAAGGGGTGAAATTAACCTCTCCAAGAAGAGACTCTTGAGTTGAGTGAGTGATGATATGATAAACAATTGAAAACAGTTTAGTGTTTCCTCCAAAAACAGTCTAGAAATTTTGAATAGTTTACATAAGCTGTTGAGTTTGTCCACTGAACAAGGGATTAGAATATAAAGACATAGTATTAGTTTTTTAATGTCAATTAGAAATAGATTTCGTGCACGATAGAAAAGTTAAAGCAATAACATAAACCTTATAATATACAAGAAAAAACATGCTTGAACTTTTATTCTATTCCACAATTTGACATTAAAGGAAAACTTTAAAAATAATGGTTATTATTTCAAAAATATATATATTTGGGCAAAATCCATGTTTAAGTAACTCACCGGTGAAAATGGAGAGAATTTGAGTATCAAATACACTATCATTAAGCAACTCCCCTTCACCAAACAAACTAGACTCCCTGTTGTTGTTGGCCAAACTAGATCTCACATTACAGCAAGCTAAGAAAAGTATCCATATGGGATTGTTTTAGTTCCCCTGTTACTGCTAGCAAATCAGCTTAGTGTTGATAAATATGGTAATAGAAGATCCAATATATAAAAGGAAAGGCAATACCTTAGAATGCCGTCAAATTTAACAATTTTTGGCTTGCAAGTTCTAGGTGACATAGCAAAAGCATCATGCCTTTGTAGGTTTCAATCATAAACCCAAATAACCAATAGAGCATCATACTGATTTTCTTGTCCTCTGGAAATAACTCCAAGCCTAAAAAAACACTAATCTAAGGAATCAATACCATCACATTCTGCTTGCACACGCACATAAAATGTGAAACAATTTGTAAGCAAATAATTTCAGAGAACAACAAAATCTGATTAATAACTAAATAATTTTTATGAGAATTTAAAAAAACAATTATTTCAGAAAAATCCGTACCTCCTTTACTAGATTTGCATCTACAGTGCTTAGAATTGGCATCTGTCGGAAAATCCATAAGCAGAAAAGTAACAGAACATCCTTTGGGCCCAATAATGGTAATTAATAGAACTAGGGCTAATGTAAAAAGCCAACACATCTGCTTCAGAATTTACCAAAACATGGTAGCTCTTTAAGCTCTTCCCCAACCGACATCTGCTTCAGAATTTACCGTATGATCTAGGAAATATGATCCATATAAGCATATAATGATTATTGTAACAGTCCGGAAAGAGCTTGTAGTATCAATTGGAAAAGTTGGACAGTTCGAATATCTAGATATTTTAATATGCGGTGGTTTGAAAGAACTTCCAGAGGAAATAGGAGAACTCAAGAAATTGAGGGAGTTTGATACAAGAGAATGTTCTCGTTTGAAGAGGTTACCTACCACTATTTATGAACTAAGTTCCCTGAAGCTTGTTTTATGTGATGGGAAAATTGGGAAAGTGGTTGCAGCCAAGAAAATTTCTGCTCTTGAGCTTAGAGTTAAAATTGTGGAAGCACACCTCCACTGTAAACTGCCAGCACATTAAGCACATAGTGTCAGTGTCAATGTGACGGCTTTTTTTGGTGAGCCGTTGGTAATAGACCATGACAGAAAATAGGACATATTTGAGATACCAATAGGTAACTCTTCAAAATCACTGCTTTGATCCAGGTTAAAATGATGTATGATTGCTTTTGTTGAATCCTCCAGATGACCTCAAAGATATTTTCTCAAAGTTCTATATTCTTCATAGCTCTGTTTTTCAACAAGGGGTGAAATCAATATCTCCAAGCGGACACTCTTGAGTTGAGCGAGGATAAGACATTTAGACCTTTTACTGTTGCCTTCTTCGTATCCCAATTGAATACCATAAAAAAATTTAATTTTTTCATGGATTTCAAATATGGGGGAAGATACAAGAAAGTATTCTGTCCCACTAAAGAGTAACAGAGCCTCTGTCTCATGGAAATTCATATCATGCCAGTGATTTTCCTTCATATGGTCTGCATGAATAAATCACAAATGAAATCCAATTAAAACATTTTGCATTAATTATGACTATTAGTTATATAGGTTAGATTCTCGTCATATTGAAGTTGAATCCAGTAATGGAAATAAGGGGTAAAGAAACTTATATTTGCGATGCAGAAAAAGAAGGTGCTTAATGTTACAGCATGAAAAAGTCTGAGGGGTGAAAGCAGCAATGTTGCATATTGTTAATTATTAGGAAGTAGGACATTTAGAGCATCCAAAAAAGTAGTTTTCAGAGGCAGTTGAGCTTACCCACTGAACAAGTGATTAGAATATTAAAGCCTTACAATAGGCTGTTAGAGCAGTGATGCAAACCTTATGATATGAAGAAAATCATGTTTGAAATTCAATTCTAATCTACAATTTGGCATCAAATGTGAACATAAAAATAGTAATTAATATTTCAAAAAAAAATTGAGGGACAAAATGTTTAAGTAAGAGTTTTTGAATAACGCACCAGTGGCAATGGAGAGAATTTGAGTATCAAATGCACAATCAGTAAGCAACTCCCCTTTACATAACCTCTAGCTGTCGACACCATTTTCTTGTTACAAGGTCAAATCTAGCATTAAATCATACTGAGAGAAGTATAGTTCGAAGGCATTTCCATATGGGATTGTTGTACTTCCCCTATTTGGTGTTGGCAAGTCAGCTTAGTGTTGAAAAATATGATAACAACAGATAGAATATAAAAGGAAAGACAAATGACCTTAGATTGCTATTTAGATTTCAAGTTCAGACAAGATAGCAAAAGCATCACACCTTTGCAGGCTTCAAACATAAACGCCGATATCCAATAGTGCATCACCACAGATTTTCTTGTCCTCTAAAAATAACCTTTAAGTCTAAGAAATATTCGTCTGCAATAGTGCTACATCTTCTAAGGAGTCAATACTGGTCTGCAACAACCTAAAGAGCCCTTTTATGTGATAATCTGATGCATATTCTCCTTTAGAATTCTTGTTTTTTTTCCCTTTTCCAATCCTCTTGGGGTTCCCCATGCGAAGAGCCCCAATCACCTTCAGAACAAGTGGCAGACCATCACATTCTTCTTGCACCTGTACACCATAAAATGCATAGAAAAATATTAGCACATCATAAATAATTGATAAATTATTTATTCGACTCAGAAAAAAACTACTATTTCAGAAAAATCCACACCTCTTTTAATATATTTGCATCTGTATCGCTTGAAATTGACTTTTGTCCAAAAGCCCAGAAGCAGAAAAGTAGCAGAGCATCCCAACAATGGTAATTAAGAGAGTTGTGTAGCGGGGATTGTGGATTTATCTCTGGTAGTTATAGGAGTTTTGTATCCGCGACCTTCAAATAATAAAATTTCCATACATTTTCAGCGGAAAACATAACAAATAAATTAACTACTAAAAGAAATATTTCCTACCAACCACACAATACAACAGAACCAGTATATCAAGCGAGGGAAAACAAACAATACGACCACAGTTTGGTATGTTCTAACTCATCTTTATTTATACACACAGCATTCAAGGAGAGAATATCCCAGAATTTAATAAACGCTTAATAATGGTTTTCCCGAAGTTGCAAGGAAATCGGCATTCCCAGCGTATACGCGCATAAATCTGTAATAGGTTTTTTACCCCTCGGTTTCACAGTCCCTTGTGGCATTAGTTTCATATTAAAAAGTGATTAGAGGAGGACACGTAACTGGCAGAACAAATAAATTTCGAAGTTGCGTTGGTTGATCTTGCTTGCTGGTCAACCAACTACTTCCATTTGTGCTGCCAGGAAGCTGACGTTTCATAACTACTCAGACAACGTCTTAATTCTTCTAAATTATTTTACTAAGTCGTCAACTTTAAATATTTATATAAAATATAGTTTCTTAAGAGTATATATATGTCACGTTAAATTATAGATTTGTGGTATATCTTATGTTTAAGAGTATTGTATACTATTTATTAAAACTAGTAATTGCAGCTTTGTGTGCAATGGGTACGCCGAAGAGTTGTGGAAGGTCAGTTACTAATAAAATTGGCTGATTTTATACATATATTTTGCAGTATATGAGGTCAATTGGTAAGTAATTTGGTAAATGATGTTTATTCAAAATAGGTCTTAATGGAGAAGTGATAGCTTCAATCAACTATGAACTCTCTTATAGGAATCCAAACACAATTGAAACAAAACCTCTAAATGAGGAAGATAATCATGCTCCATTATCAATAGACTAATGTTATGTTTGTAGTAGAGAGGGAGAGATAGGGATAGAAAGAGTGAGAGATAGAAGGGGAAGAACATGACAAAGAGAGAGAGGTGTAAGATATTGAAAAAATAGAGGCATAAAGAACAAAGAGAAATAACTTGAAAAAGAGAGGGAAGAGGAAGATAGAGAGAGACACACATATAAGAGAGAGAGAGGGGGAAATAGATATTCAAAGAAGAGATCAATAGTTAAAATTACATCAATAACATATAAAAAATTCCCCTTTCATCAATTAAAGAGAACATAGGCAAAGCTCTTTGAGACTGATTTTGTACATGATGATTGCATTTTCTTGAAAGTTTCCAAGGAATTTTGAATAATTCCATTTTGTACATATTCTATGATCGTAGAAAGCCATTACAACACATTTTTAGGGAACTATACTAAACAATTTTTTCCCATAGAATTGGATTCAAGTTGACAATGTAGATTTTGTTATTTGTCTCCAAGTAGTGTAGGTTGCATGTTATAAAGCTTCATTACTTCTTACCCAAAATATTAATTTTACCAAAAAAAATAATGGTAAGCTATGTTGTATAGTACATTTTAACTTGATACTAATACAATTTTGTGATGGTAGAATGGATCCTATTTTTGTAATCAGATGAAATGTTCAATTTTTAGTATGCTAAATTCTAGTTCATTGGTATCTTGATACATTTGTACTAGAAGATTTATTATCTATCAAGATTAGAAATTACTTATATCAAATCAACTCTTAGGAAAGCAGTGACCATAAAACTTGTTCTTTTGAAGTGAAGATTTCTCTTTAATGTGGGGAATTTGTTTTAATATATATGATTTAATTTACATATTATATTAGATATATATTATATTAATTATATATTGTACTATATATTGTATTTTAATTTATATTATATTATATCAAAATATATTAATTATAATTAAAATACAATAATTTATGTTAATTTAATGTGTATTATATAATATTATTATAATAAATAGAATTATGTTACATATAATTTAATTTGTATTGTACAAATATAAATTATATATTGTGTTATATTTATATTTTAGTTTAATTTGTATTAAATCAAAATTTATTAATAAATAAGTATAATAATTTTTAGTTTGTGTAATAATTGTTATTATAGAATATAATATATAATATTTAAACAATAATAAATATAATAAATATAATTATATATAATGTGATTTTTATGACTTGATTTGTCATAATCATTTTTTGTTCAAGTTTGTCTTTATTGCAATATGTAGAAAAGCACGCCAGTATATAAGATTTAGTTGAACTGCTTCCCAAAAAATTGATTTCAATTTTTGCACCCAATTTCATATCAATCTCTATACAAATAAGAGACTGCTAGATTAGATCAACAAACTGGTTAACAAACTCTGCTTGTACTTGACATTAAGGATTTATTGAGCTAATCTAGTTATCCTTAGTATTCATTGGTCATTTGTTTCTCATCTAATTAATGGAATATGGAGTGTGATTAAAGACAATTTCTTATAAGCCCTTCAACTAGATGCATAGAAGATAACATTTTTATTTCTCATCCATTTAATGGATTATGGAGTGTGATTAAAAATAGTTTTGTCTAAAAGTTCTTCAACTAAATGCATAGGAGGAAAACATTTGAATATCAAGGGCTAAACTGCACTAAATGAGCCCAATATGAATTGGGCTTAACCACACTTGTATGCATCTAACTTCATATTAGTCGATCTCTATAAGCCTAGATAAAATCTGGGCATAAAACAATTTATATGTTTTGGGCTGGAACTTATCAAAATTCATACAAAACATGAATTGGGTGTGGCTAGATTCATATGTAAGGATAAATATGAAATGGGTGTAACTGTAACTCTATACAGCCAGAAACAAAGTGATATATTCTACACTAGGTTAAAATTGTTAAGTTATTTTGGTTAAATAAAACTCTTCCTATGCTCTTTCCAGTGGCCGTACAAATTTTTCTTTATTTTAGTGAAGCTTTCTATGTTTATTTTGTAGCTGTCGCTAGAGGATTTTGAGGCTTTTGAGCCCCCCATTTGTAGCTTCTGCCATTTCTACACAGCTTCAAACCCAAGTCCACTCAATAGCTTCACATTTAAAATAATCACCAAAAGACCAACTAGTAAACATCTCAAAGAACATGCAGTGGTATGTTTCCTTGAATTTCTAAGACTCAACTTTCTAACACTGTGTTGTTCATGAATTGGATCAAAAACAATATCCACCTCCTTATCAATATCATTGAAACTTTTGTCTTGTTCGATTTTGAAATGTTGATTTTAGCTTCTTTTTTTCATCAAAATCTCACTTGCATTGGGTCTTCCAAAGCACACCCATATCCATTGAATTCATTTTTTTTAGTTCACTTTCTAAGTCAAATCTTAACTTGACTATCGTATTCTAGTCAGATTTACGACTTTTGGAGGAAGAATTTCTATCCTTCACAAAATTAGCAATTAGCATAGTACAAACCACTATATTGAAATTAACTCTTATAATACACCTCAAAGATAAAATATAATCATGAATATTGAGATTTTATAGTATATTTATTTTATATTATAATGTATATCATTTATCTATTATTTATCATATTTATATATTATATTGTACACTATATAAATAAAAGAATATATATTGATATATAGTATTTATATATTAATATTTAGTGAGGATTATAATTTACATTGTACTCAAGAATTGAAGACCTAAACATAAGTTTCTATTCATTATTTACCTCTATTTAAAAGAATTTGTGTAGGAAAGGAAAATTCAATAACAATGAGAATCTGCTAAGAAGAATATGAGGCTATTTTGGCTCTGCATTTTGGAGGATACTAAGTTGTAGAAATAGGCTTATGCCTTGGAAACTTAAGAAAATAGCTCAAAACATAACTTAGAGACTAGATAATATCAAAGATATTTTTTTTCTCATAAATTGGTCAAACTTCAATAAGATCTGAGTCACGACTTCATATATATACCGACATATAATGCACTATACATCTACCTACAAAGCTCATAAATTCTTATTGCCTAGGCAAATACATAATTTTGGGTATCAATTCTCCCTAAGAAAATGAACATTTCTAATCTAAGGTTTTAACTACTCCCTATGACAAAGGCAGATTCAAAGATTCATAATGACTATAATACAAACATAATGGGGCATCATGACTATAAAAGCAAATCAAAACTATGTGCCATTGTCTTTTGGGTTTTTCATTGGGAGAATTTTCTATATTTAAAAGTAAGCAAAAGAGGTAGGCACCTGGCTCATGGTAGTTGGATGTGGCATCTACAGAACAACTCACGTGCCTCATCTGTTCTTCCACATTTAGCATACATTCCTACTGATGGTTGTCCATGGTGTGTTCCAAAGCTCGCATTTTAGCAATCCTTTGATGCATTTTCAATGAATTTGAATCAAGAATTTTTTTGTGTCCTCCAATTAACTCTACACTTTTATGTGTTAAGGATCTACAAATCATCATTCTAAGAGTTTAATTTAATTTTGATACCTTCACTATCACTGAGCTCATCCATTGTTGCAGCTTCATTTTCACTTGTCAACAAATGTGTAGGGGTGGATGGACATGGAAAAACACACACAAATTATACAGCACAAGATAAGACATTATAACAGAACAAAGTTTGATTAATATCTTGAATAATACAGAGTTGCCAATGCTCATGCCTGCCTTCATACATCCATCTTGCCACCAAATGCTCAGACCTGCTGCATAATGCCTCTTTTAAGGAGGAGTTGAGAACTATCTAGAACTATCTAGCACGTTTTCAAACCATGTGGAAAATCCTTCGGGTCAATGGAGAAACATCTAGATTGTCAGTGGGAAGGTTCTACATTAAATGGTCAATTTGACTTAGTTGGGAAAAATTAATATTGTCTAACACTCCCCCTTAATTTTTACCACAAACCAATTGCACATGCCATAATCTAGTAGAGATAGGTCCTAGCTTACAACCTTGTTAGGTACCCATTTACAATCACTAATTGTGTCAATAAAACATCATTCTTTGCAAATTCTTTTCCTTTGTCTCTAACAAAGTCTACAGACTTCCTCAAATTCTTTTCTTCCATAGCTTCAAACAACTCTCAATTCTAATGCCATTCTCTTGTCAAATGTTGTGGCATTCTCCAATTCCTTTGTTGTTCATTTGCCATTGACTGCGGTCATTCTTTCTCTTCTTAGTCTTATGGTTGCAAGCAAGTCTTTAGACTTCTCAAATCCTTTCTTTGCCATCTTGATGATCTTCATGCCTAACGATGCCTTTGTCTTTGTCCAATTTCTGCGGTAGTCTCTCAAACCTTCAATCTACAACTTCCTAAAAATTTGCCATCTATAGATGCCTTGCCAAAAGTATTTGTTGGGCCTTCAAACTTGCCATGAATGCTATCAACTTTTACATGAGAACTTTTATACTTGAACAATTTTTTTATCATGCCCGTAATCTTTTGCCAATTTCATCCAAAAATCCATCCACAATCCATTTGTATGTTTCCTGTATTTTTGTTCTCTCTTTTCCAACACATTTTCTCTGAATGATTTCTTAAACCACAAATTTTGCATGGATGTAGATCCCAACATGTATCTTTTATATGCCCTTTTCTATTACAATGTAAACACTGAATACAATGCATTTCTCAAACAAATTTTGTTGAACCTGAAACATTTTCTTTACCTATCACATATCCAAGGCCTTCATATTTTGACCTCATAACTGGTTCAATCAGCTCTTTCATTCCATGCTCATGCTTACCTAATCCTCGACCTTTATATCCCATTATCTTCATGATTTACAAACCAACATTATTCTTATTAATATGATTTGTAGAATTAGTCACATTATCGACTTCATCTTTACATTCTTCATCATGAACAAATTGAGCAACATTACATAAACCACTTGATTCATCAATTGAACCAACCAAATCTTGTGTACCATATAAAACATAACATGTTGATTTCTTTACCTTCAAACATTCATTCTCTTCATTCCATCTTGATATTTCATTTGTGTATAAACTAGTTTCTTCTTCTAATTTCTTTATTTTCTCTTCCAAATCATTATTATTTTGTTTAACTTCATCAAACATCTTTAACTTCTCATCAATCAACTTCCCTCTTTGTTCTAGTTCTTCATTTCTTTTATTAATCTTATCAAACAATTTTAATTTTTCTTCAAGCTCTTTATTCTTTTCTTTAAGTTTGCATGATTCCTTCATCCGCCAATTATGTACCTCTTCCACAACCTTTAACCTATCCTCTAGCTCTTCAATTTCCTCTGTATAATCACTAATTTCATTTAAGAGTTTACATTTTTCTGTTTCCATTTATTTTCTTAATTTTTTCAATTCTTTTTCTAAAAAAACTTTTTCACATTTTAAACTTGTATTTTCTTTTTTCACCTTTATTAATTCTTCTTCTAATTCTTTTGTTTTCTATTTCTTTACTCTATCATCTTTTCCCATTGAATCAAATGATTTAAAGTCACCTTAATTTTGTAATCTTTGCCTACCTTCACTCTTCCACAATTTCCAAAACTATCTTGTGATTTACTTCAATACTTCTTATATAGTTTCTAGCATATTTTGAGCAGTGCCAAAAATTGCCTACAAACCCTAGCATAGAGATCTCCAAGCTTTTCTTTCAGACAACTTACATTCTTTGACAGGAAAAATTGTGAACAAAGTGATAGCAGCCTTACCTTTGGCAGTTTTGATTCCTCTAGAATTCTTTTGTGGTGACTCCAATCTACTACAGCTTCCTCTACAATTTTGGTGATAGCTCATAGAACATCATCAATTACAGTTTTAGTGGCAACGATCTCCTACCAGATTTCTACACGCATTCTTTTGTAGCATCCACAATCACTACTTTATGATCTGGCCTTCCTTAAAAAAAAACTGTTATCTCCATTTTTTGTTGGCAGCCTTTCCTCAAACAACACATCAACAAATTCTTCCTTCTAACAATGATCTCAGATCTCTTATACTTCTAACGGCTTATTTAGCAATTCCAATAGCAGGTGACTTCAGACATTCACAAACTATGATTCTTGCTTGGCACATATCTTCCAATGATCTTTGTCTTCAGCTTTTCAGATAGCAGCCAAACATGATCATTACAGCAGTGTTCCCAAATAGAAATTCTTGGCATACTCAGCGCAGACTTCACCACAGCATTCATAGGCTTCATGAAGTAGCTCAGACACAAAACCCACGATCAATCTGCTATCACCATTGGCTCTAATACCACTTGTAGGGGTGGATGGACATGGACAAACACAAACAAATTATACAGCACAAGAGAAGACATTATAATAGAACAAAGTTTGATTAATATCTTGAATAATACAGAGCTGCCAATGCTCATGCCTGCCTTCATACATCCATCTTGCCATGAAATGCTCAGACCCGCTGCATAATGCCTCTTTTAAAGAGGAGTTTAGAACTATCTAGAATTGTCTAGCACGTTTTCAAACCAAGTGGAAAATCCTTCGGGTCAATAGAGAAACATCTAGATGATCGGTGGGAAGGTTCTACATTAAATGGTCAATTTGACTTAGTTGGGAAAAATTAATACTGTCCAACAAAATGTGGTGCCCTAAAAAGGCCAAAATAGGGGCCAGGACTGTCAGTCTATAGTCCTTATAAGGCCAAGTTAAAGAGGGCAGTGGTGGTGTTGATGGACAATAGCATTATGAATGAGAAGTAGAAGTAATCACAGGCCATTGCAGTTGTGAGTAGCCTAGCAATGGCCTTGGTAGCCATGGTGATTCCCAAGTAGAGTTTCTTTTATTTTCCATTTTCATTTTTATTGCTACACATTTGAATTTCTTCGGAATTCATGGAGCAAGTTAAAGTGGAGAATTTTAGGTAGCAAACCATCACTTTACATTTTACTGAGAGTGCATTTGATTTGGTCCCATTATCCCTGCTGCACCAAGAGAACACCCATGTTCTAGCATAACCTGAAATATGTGCATTGCACGCTCATGTTGGCCAGCCCTGCAGTGACAGTCTATGTGGGTATTCCATGTGATGTCATTTGGCTCAATGTCCTCTGCCATCATTCTCTTGAATGCCTTCACTGCATGTTCCAAGTGGTTGTGCTTGGGAAAAAGTGTCAATGATTACATCATATACATGTCTATCAGGAGAAATCCCAACCTTCTTCATGCTGGAAAGCTTTCTGGCATTCCCCACAAATGTGAAATATGGTCAAGAGTTTCACATAAATGAAAGTAGTGGGTTTAAACTGAAGAGTCTCCATTTCCTCCACCACGGTTGCGCTCTCTGGAGGCTCCTTCACTTTTGTCCTTTTTAAATTAAATATTTCATTCACTTTGTTTTTTCTGAGGAAAACTCCAATTCATGCTAGAATTTCTCGTGCCAGATCAGCTTCAATATGGCCCATTCTATAGTGGAGGAGGACGTGTCCGTTCCTACAGTGAAGAGTTCCTACATGCATTTATTTCGTAGATGGATTAAACACAACCATAAATAATTGATTGCTCATTTCTCCTGTTTGCTCACAACAATAATTAAAGAAAAAACATTGCATCTGTCAAGGCAATGAAACAGTAAACCTAAATGTGCTCATTATTAGGATTTTGGCCATAATTTTCATTTTAATAAACATACTCTAAAACCGTCATCAAAACCTTATTTTCTGGCTACAGCTTGCCAAGTTAGAGAAGTGAAAGATCAATACGAGCGAGGAAGATTTTGGAGGAGCGGAAACCAATAGCGGCGGGGAATGCAGCCAGCAAAAAATAGTCGATAAAATGGCAAAAAATGATGAACGGTTGAGATTGCTTTATCGTTTTGCATTGAGATTCGCTTTATCATTTTGCATTCATATGGGCCAGAAAGTAAAGTGGACGGTGTGAAAAGCAAATGGTGTGAATAGAATATCGAACGATGGGCAAACATTCATTCATCTCCAGCCTTCTTGTCACTGTGGATTTTGAAAATTAGATCGATCCTCCTCACATTGGATACGCCTTCGGCATAAATAATTATAGATTTAACTAAAACATAATATTAGACATTTTATTTAATTATTTATAAAAATAAATATTTTTTTGCTTATTTCATAATTCTTTTTGGTTTATGATTTTTTTATATCTATTATTTATGAATTGGAAATTCAATGGATTGATTTTATTTATTTTTATTAAATGAAGCTGAGATACAAGGAATGGAGTAGCCCAAGGAAAGGAACTGCAAAATAAGAAGAGATAGAAACAAAATGTACAAAAGCATTACACAGATTTTCTCAACATATAACATAAATAAAGTATAGTAGCAGCCAAACAACTAAAGGAAATTGCTCTCCTAACACCTCTACATAGAAATAGTGAAGGCAACACTTAAATTCTAAATTTAAAAAGGCCTTGTAGCTGTCTAGAGCACCAAATATCGTGCTCATGAAACTGTAAAAACTAAAGTTTGATGGCCTCCAAATGTTGTACAACTTCATTTGCACCATCTTTTAGCTGAAAACACAAATACACAAACTGCAGAATGATATCATAGTAAAGCTTTAGAATCCCAACTTCTTGTTGAACCATATGCTTAGAGTTGTTCTAATTGTTAGTGTAGTGAAAGTGCATTTTTTGGGATTGTATAAAGGAAATGGAATGCTATCTTTAGCCATTTTCCAATAATTTTTGGTCATGTTTTGTATTGGAAGGAGGTTGTTTTGGGTGTTGGTATGCAAAATAATGTGGTTGTTGATTCTATACGACAAATTATATATCAAAATCATGGATTGATTTCTTTGATTACCTTGTCTTGTATATTTTGAATTTGAATTAATTGATTTCATATTTCTTTATGAGTACTTAAATGAGAGTAGGGTGGAGAAGGAATTTAGAAAATTGAACTCCTATATTAGTTAACTCTATCATATTTTAGGTATGTCAAACAACTTAAATGTCACATATAATTATGTGACAAAAGAAAATCTTTCATCTATTAAGGATATCAAACAATAATAACTTAAATGTCACACATGAATATAGCATTCCAAAAGATAACAATACAACTATTTATATCTACAAAATATTGTTATCCATGAACAATATACTTTCAATGCATTAAAAAAATAAATCAATTATCATTTATATTGATGAATTAAAAATATAATAAAATGTTTCTAATTAAGTAGCCCACACAGGTAGCATAGTTGGCTCAAGGGCAGTAGGTTTTCTCCCCATTGTCTTGGGTTCGAATTCGCTCCTGGGTTTAAGAGGTGGGACTTGTTATGGGCAGGGGATCTCACCCACAGGGGACTACTCTCACTCCAACTTGCCCTAGGGACCCAAGATACGAGTTGCTTGGTTGGGTTGTGGGGACACCCCTGTTGTATATATATATAAAATGTTTCTAATTAAGTGAAAATAGATATAATGTATAATCTTGGTACCCAAAAAGTAATATATACTAACCTCATGTCCCCATGTTGTTGCTTAAATGAATTTCTTAAATTTAAGTAGTTGGAGTGTTCCCATGCATAAATTTTATTATGGGAAAAGGATAATTTGGAATCATTCCCTATTTTAATAGAGCACCTATTGTTTAGGAATTTAAAATAAGCTATGAAAATGGTGGGGAGCATGGAGGTAGGAGCTAGAAATAAGTAACAATTGCATATTACCAAAAATCCACCCAACTCCACAAATTTCTTTCCCTCTTTTTTAATATTTTCTTTTGATTTTATTTCCCCAATTTTTTATGGAGCTAGCTAACTACTAGACAAAAAGAACCTATGTACATACAAAAACACATAAAAACATACATAACAATGTATACATAGTAACATACATAACATGACGAGACGTGGTAGTGTGGGGCCCACCAAATAGGGGATAAAAGTGACGAAACCAGTAGACGAGACCAAACATCTGGGAGATGGTAGGTAGGAGTTAACGACATCGTCAAGTGGGTATTCCCACCTCCTACTGACTGATTAATGCGAGAGTCTTATCTTTGCCATGAAGTTTCACTTTCATCCACTTTTTTTAGGTGCAAGAAAATTGGAGAGTTATGTCTGCTTTTTTGTTTTGGAGAAATAAGGGTGGATACACACTTTGTTTCTAGTATGTACATTGAAATTTGAAGGTTTGAGTGCATGTGGAGGAGTTTGAGGAGAAAACCAACCAAATCTAGCTGCTTATTGGTAGTTTGCACATTTTAAGCTAAAGTTTGGAGTGCATGTGGAAGAGTTGGAGGAGAAAACCAACCAATTTGAGGTGAGGGGTGCTAACCAATTTGGTTGTAGAGGGTTTTACAACACTTTGTAATTTGTAATGTGGAAAACACAGTGTGTGGGATTTCAGTTATTTGAATTTCCTTGTTTAAATGTATGAATGTCTTCAAAATCACACATTTCATTGTTGTGTTTAAATTTTGCATGATTGAAAAAAAAAGTGCACAAAATAATTGTAATTTGGAAAACACAATGTTGGGTTTTAGTTATATGAATCTCCTTGTTTAAATGTAAAGGGTTGTCTCATGGTGGGTTGCTTGCTTCTTAAAACCTATGGTTTTGCAACATGGAATGTTACAAAACAATATGAATGTCTTCAAAGTCACACATTCCATTGTTGTGTTTAACTTTCACATTATTGAAAAAATAAAGTGCAAAAAATAATTATAATTTGGAAAACATAGTGTTGGGTTTCAGTTATTTGAATCTCCTTGTTTAAATGTGAAGGGTTGTCTCATGGTGGGTTGCTTGCTTCTTAAAACCTACGGTTTTGCAACATGGAATATTACAAAATAGTATGAATGTCTTCAAAATTACAAATTCCATTGTTGTGTTTAAATTTTGCTTGATTGAAAAAATAAAGTGCACAAAATAATTGTAATTTGGAAAACATAGTATTGGGTTTCAGTTATTTGAATCTCCTTGTTTAAATGTGAAGGGTTGTCTCATGGTGGGTTGCTTGATTCTTAAAACCTACGGTTTTGCAACATGGAATGTTATAAAACAGTATGCATTTCTTCAAAATAACACATTTCATTGTTGTGTTTAACTTTCGCATGATTGAAAATATAAAGTGCAAAAAATAATTGTAATTTGGAAAACACAATGTTGGATTTCAGTTATTTGAATCTCCTTGTTTAAATGTGAATGGTTGTCTCATGGTGGGTTGCTTGCTTCTTAACACCTAAAACCATATGAATGTCTTCAAAATTACACATTCCATTGTTGTGTTTAACTTTCGCCTGATTGAAAAAATAAAGTGCAAAAGATAATTATAATTTGGAAAACACGGTGTTGGGTTTCAATCATTTGAATCTCCTTGTTTAAATGTGAAGGGTTACATCTCATGGTGGGTTGCTTGCTTCTTAACACCTACAGTTTTGCAACATGGAATGTTACATTTAAACAATATGAATGTCTTGAAAATCACACATTCCATTATTATGTTTAAATTTTGCATGATTGTAAAAAAACTACACAAAATAATTGTAATTGGGAAAAAAGCTTGTTGGATTTGAGTTATTTGAATCTCCTTGTTTAAATGTAAAGGGTTTCATGGTGGGTTGCTTACTTCTTAACAATGATCATTTTGCAACATGAAATGTTACAAAATATAATGACTATCTTTGAAATCATATATTCTAATGTTGTGCTTAAATTTCACATGATTGAAAACAAACTGGGTGATCCCATAATAGTGGTTTACAATTTTTGGCCAAACAGGACACTGGAATTTTTATTTTTAACTAAATCTTCACATTCGGACACCTATAGCGGCTAAACCATAAGGAATTTGAAGATGATGAAAACTAGAGTCTCATCACATTTTGTCTGTAGATTCTAAAAATATTTTTTTCAAAATTTCAAATTGCACTTCTTTTTCCATCTCCCACAAAAACTGGTTTTTTTCAAAAAATAACATTTTTAAATAGTGATGCACACCGTATAATGTATAACTTTTTTTCCATGAAGGATAAAATTATAATTCTTTCGAATTTAGATTTGTAACTCCGATATCTAGTGTTTTCACTTGGTTAGATAGTTTTTTATTAAATATTTTTTCTTTAATCAAGTTTCAAAGTCAAACTAGTGATAATTTAGACACAGTGCAAACGTATAACGCGTAACTTTTTTTGTATATATCGAAATTCATATTTTCTTTTTGTTGGATCAAGGACTTCAATATCTGGTGCACTCATATTTTTCAATTTTTTTTTTGATAATCTGCTATTTTTCCACATGTGCAGAATAGAGACCTTCATTTTCAATGAAAAACCTATGTTTAACAAAATTAAAAAAATAAATACATAATAAAACCAAAACATATTAAAATTATCTTCATTGGATAACTCATTTCAAGGACTACCTGACTCCAATTGGGTTTGTGAAGATTCCCCCATTTTCATCCTCAACCTAAGCGTCAAAGCGTAAAAAATTAGGTTTTTTATGTGAACAAAGTCAAAAATTAGGGAAAAGGGGGGTTCGCTAGAACTAGGGGAGTTCTAGCCAACCCCTAGGGGTTCTAGCGAACCAGGGTTCATTCGAACCCCCTCAATATGCATTTGCCCTTTTGTTTTTTGGGCTAGAAATGTGGGCCCCGTGATTGATGGGTTCGGTCGAACCCCTTTATGGTTCGATCGAACTTGTAGGTTCATTCGAACCCCTAAAACCAATTTTTTTGCCATGGGGCCATTTTTTCTCAATTTTCCTTCCTCTATCAAATTGTAAACCACTATTATGGTTTCACCCAACTGCACCAAATAATTGTAATTGGGAAAACACAGTGTTGGGTTTCAGTTATTTGAATCACCTTATTTAATTGTAAAAAGTTATCTCATGGTGGGTTGCTTGCTTCTTAACACCTACGGTTTTGCAACATGGAATGTTATAAATGTATGCAGCATAAAATGGTCACCTAGACTTTGAGCCCCATTTATTTAATTTTTCAACATCAACTTTCTGAATCAATGATTGTCGCATTTTCAAATCAAATTTTTTAATCAATTCATAACTATTTCAAATGTTTTAATTTTTCCTAAGGTTTGAATGCTTCATTAATTTTATTTAATCAAAAGAAATAAATCCCTTTTAATAAATAAAATAATGTTTTTTAATTGAAGTTAATATTACTTAAATAAAATGATGCTATTTAATTAAATCTATTTTTAATTAAATTATTTTATTTTATTTTATTAATATTCATTTCTAAATTACATAATCTTATTTTATTTTATTAAAAGAGATATTATCATCTTAAATTAAATAAAATAAATGAAATATCCTCTCAAGAATATCCTGTGATGAAAAAAAGGAAACAAATCAGTTAAAAGGGAAATAAACTAAAAAAAGAATTTCAATCAAGATTTGTTTCTATTTTTCTATTTATCCCACATTGCTTCTGAATTTGCCTTCAATTCCACTTTTGCCTATAAAATGAGCCCTCTCATTCTCATTTTAAAAAAAGAGAATCATGAATTTTTACATCAGACTTATGCTACAAATTTTCTTGAATTTTATCATTTGAGATTACACATTAGTTTGATTTTATAAGCATCTTAGTTTTAGAGCATATAGTTTAATATTACATTTTAGCTTAATCTTTATAGTAGATTAATTTGCAAAGTAATTCATTTATGGCATTGCATGTAGATCAATTTTCATTTCAATAAATTAGTTTTGTTTATTGCATTTTAGAGTCATTTAGATTAGTTTTTATTGTTGCATTGCAAGAACAGGATTCATGGAGATTGACATTCTTGCTTCTCCTCTTTGAATCTCTCGTTCTGAGACTGTATTTGCAGGGGTAACTAGGTTAATCTGAGGGCCACAATATCAATCCCTGCTTTTCTCGGATAGAGAGCTGTGAATTGATTTGCAAAGACTCATTATTGAGTATCCTCGCATACAAGGATTCACAGAAGTATAACATATTTTCAGTTATACATTTTGGCATCCACCATTTTTAATTTTTAGTTTTTAATTTAGTTTAGTTTTTAATTTAGTTTTTAATTTAGTTTTTAGTTTTGCTTCATAAATCCAGCTTCCACTCAGCTTTAGGAAAAACAATTTCTGGGTTCTGTAGCCAGGGTCGAAATCCGATCTGGGTATATTTTAGTTTTTTGATTTCTTTCACAGATCTGAAGAAAATAGCTGCACAGAAACCATCACGCATCTTTTTTTCACCTAGCTAAAGGTTTAAAAAAATTATTTTTTTCATCTTCTACTTGCTGGATCAAAAAATGATTTCTGGGTTTTTTTTTTTGCTTCAAAAAATTTTTGGGTTTCTGTTTTTATCTACTCATTATAAACAGATTTTTCAGAAATCAAATTTGAAGATTTTTATGCATGTTTTTAATTTAGTTTTTAATTTTTAGTTTTTAATTTAGTTTAGTTTTTAATTCTAATTTAGTTTTTAATCTTAATTTAGTTTAGTTTTTAGTTAGTTTGGTTTAGTCTTTAATTTAGATTTTTAAATTAGATTTTTTTAGTTTCTAAAATTCAAATTAGATTTTTTTAAACTTTGTTAATTTAAAGTAGATTCTTTAACTTTGTTAATTTAAATTAGATTTTTTTACTTTAGATTTTTTTAACTTTATTAATTTAAATTAGAATTATTAATTTAGATTAGATTTTTTATTTATTTTTATTTAGATTAGATTTTTTAATTTTATTAATTTAGATTAGTTTTGTTTTAAATTTTTAGTTTAATATTAGATTAATTTAGTTTAATTTTAGTTTTGTTAACTAATTCTTTTTAGATTAAATTTTGACTAGATTAAATTTTCACAGCATAATAGTTTCTGCAGGACGCCAGTCAGAGAACTTGAAACACACTAACGGTTTGATTGCAAGACGCGTGACAAAGACTTGAAAACAAACACTTACGCTTGTCAAAGATCTTATTTAAAAAAAACATTGTGTTTGTTTTCCTGCTTTTCAATTCACAGAGTCTAATTAGGGTTTCGTTAAAATTCTTAGGAGTTTTGATAGTGAGTAGGGAATTTGGCTTTTTGTTACATGGAGGTGATGACCATGGACAAATCTAGGCTCCTGATGATCTTACTAATATGACGAACTCTTAGGGAGTGGAGTAAGGTAGTGAATCTTTAGCACTTTCACTCGTCAGGGGATTATGCTCTTCTCTCATTGAGAGAATCAGAAACCCAAAAGTGTGTGGATTTGGTGAAGTGAAACTAGCTCGGTGATTAAGGTTGTTTAGCGTGTTTGGGTAAAGAGACAGGCTAGAGAAGTATGCTCTTCTCCTTTTGGGAGAATCAGAAAATCAGAAACCCGAATCCGAGCCATGTCCAGTGTCACCTTTAGAGGGCCTGTCGGAAGTTGAACCTCCGAGAATGACCCAAGTGAGTACACACCTATCGCCGGTGATTCCACCTCACTATAAAAAAGAACGTCTTGTTGAGTCTAAAGACTCCAAGACCATAGTAACTTATTTTCCGTGAATTGGACGATCATCATGGAAAAGCTCTATTTATTGCACTGAGCGGCGCCGCTCCAAGCCCTAATTGCAGGGGTGTGTGATTTTTAGGTGTTGGTGTGGCTGTGAGGCCCGAGCTCTGTATCAGAGGCACCGAAGGTTATTGTGAACGGAAGCCAAGTAAAAACCTCTTAGTTAGTTGCCTACCCGGTTCACCTCCGAAAGGAGTCATAATCTTTGCGCAAGGAGGGGGAAGAATCTCTCCGTATGTTGATCATACACAGATTCCCATCATAGGCATACACGTAGACGTTTGGAGGCGGTTGCGACACTGGCCCCTACTACAAGGGTAACCTTTGAACGCACACTGTTGAGTCCTTGGAAACACCAAAAACATGGGTGCCCTCTAGGGGGTGACATGGCTGTGTGAGGTGCACGTATGCGCATAAGCAATGGGGAAAAGGTTTTGGCTTCTCACCATTTTCTTTGGTAGGGATAGCTATGTGTTTGTTTTTTAGTCTTAAACATTGTCCAAACATCTTCAAACAAGACTCCCCCGATACTATCAAGTTGCTTTTTCCTTGATAGATCTGTTATCGACTACTTTTTGTATCACAACTTGTCTGATTGAAACCTATGTGCTTGATCAAAATCTATTGATATACTTGCTTGATCTTTGAAAATAAACAACAAATTGAAATACTGAGTTCTTCGAGTAGGTGACTTGTCCCAGTTTTAGAGACCTATTCTATATTTAGGGTTTATGTGTCCTTGACCTTTTGAATTAGTGATCCTTGATCTCATAAGCGATTTTGCTTGAGATTGGAAAATTAGGAATTGTTCCTGTCAAATAGATAAATTTTTAGACTCTTTGATAACACACTTGGAGAGTGCTAGTAGTCTCCTTGTCCACCCATTTTCATACAATTCAAACTCAGTACACTTTGTGTAAGTCATCCTCCTAATCCATATGTGCTAGGGTGTTCACCCAAGAATTGAGCACCTCTGTGGCAGTGTTGGTTTGCACCTATTTGCAACAGTTCTATTTCACCATCTCTCTCGGACAAGAGAAAACTTTTACTATCCTAGTCTGGTATTGACATTTCTTAGAATTGTCTATTTACCTAAACTCTCCCTTTCATGTCACTCACAACAAGATATCAAGTGAGCCAAGGAAAGCAACCTCAGATAGTCTTTAACCAACTACCCCCAGTTCAGACTCATCGAAAGAGAAAGGAAAAGGAACCAATATTTGACTAGTCACCTAGGAGTCAGTCTGAAACCTATTTTGACCCAAAGAGCCATTTTTGTGACTTGAGTACCCCCTCAACACCTTCCCACTCAGGTATGGATATGAATTATACTATCACTCGGCAGGAGAGGGAAGCCATGGATCAAAATCTTGATGATATCTATGAACAACACAGAAACAACATGATATTTGGAAATTCTTCTCATGATGATCAACCTGGTTCACCCCTCATTAATGTAAGATATTTGGATGCCCATCAACGGGATGAAGGGTATAAGAGATGAGCTCACCAAGAACAATGGTCACAACACGAAGACCAAGAAAATGAACCTCGTGATGCTCATGTCAATACAATGTATACCAATGACTTGTTCAAATAGTCTAGACCGAGCTCACCACTTCAACATACCTCAAGGTTCACAAGTGATAGGCTCAAAAGAATTGAACGCGAAAAGAAAGCCTTTCTAGATGAACAAGCTACAAAGCAAGAAAAGTTTAGACAACTTGAGGAAGAGAGCCAAGCTTTATTGGAAATACAAAGGAAACTCGCTCAAGAGGAGCAAGATAGGAAGTTAGCCCACCAATTAAACAAACAATACAATACAAGGGGTGCTAACAGTGGACATAATTCTCCTCCCTCCACCCCTTCCAGAACACCAAGAAGTAGAAGGCGGTCAAGGACCCCTTCTAGATCTCCTAGTCCTAGAGGAAGAAGGGCCTCTCAGTATGCTCACTATAGGAGAAATACTCCTCCCAAAAATTCAAGACCACACTCCCAACATGTACATCCTAGTTCCCAACATGGAGGTGGTAGCTCACATTATGATTTTGATACTCAAGACTTCATGCGAATACAACAAGAGCCTATCTTCCAACAGTATGTGGAGAGGTATTTGGAACAAAACAAAGATAAGTTCTTGGAAAGTCTAATCAACAAGGGTGCCAGAGTCCCTTATAACTTTGATGTGGACAACAAAATACAAAAGCAAAATCCCTCTCAAGAGGAAGAAATACGCCAAAAGAAGCAAATGATGGAGAAAATGATGCAACCTAAGAGCTCATTCTCACTAGACTCAATTTATCCTAATCCATTCGAGAAGAGTGTGAGTATGAAAGATTTTCCAAAGAGGGTGGAATTCCCACAATACGATAAATATGATGATAGTGGTGATCCACACGACCATGTGCGTCAGGTCTATACTATGAGCTTTGAATTCCATCAGGATGACTCCTTTTTGATGAGGTTGTTCCCTAGGAGTCTTAAAGGACGAGCAATGGAATGGTTTACCAATATCACTCCTCCTATCAAGACTTTTAGAGAACTTGTTCATAGATTCGTTCAACACTTCGCATATAATCTGTCAAGATCTGTTACTATGTTGGACCTATGCAAATTGAAACAAAATTAGGGGGAACCCTTTGTTACCTTCTTGCAAAAGTGGAGGAGACAATGATCTCGGTATCCTAGGACGATCCATGAGGATGAAAAGATTGACATACTTGTTAGTAATTTGGTGCCTGAAATGAGATACGAGATCAAAAAGATAGTCTTCACTTCCTTTGATACCATGATTGAAACTACATGTCGCATTGAGGATGTTCTAAAAGAACAAGGAATTTTGACCAGACATAACAATAATATCAACAATGGTCAACATAACAATAAGGATAAAGGGAAGAACAACAATTGGAAAAAAAACAAACAAGTTGTCAATGATGGAGTTGTAGATTCTTCCCAATCAAGAGATCAAAGTGTTCTTAATTTGACTAAGGCTGTGCAATCAATGAAGCTTAATGCACCTCCACAACAAGAAAGTAAACCAAGATATCAGGAGAGGCCCAAAAACTAGAAGCGGCAATTTACCAAATTGGGTGACTCATATGAGGATATTCTCAAAACTCTCATTGCTAACAACTTGGAACATCCTCAGGATCCTGCAAAATTTCACATTCCAAATCCTAAGCCACATTGGTGGGATGACAAGGCATTCTATAAATTTCATAATGGCCCTGGCCATACTGTTGAAAACTGTTGGAGATTAAAACATATCGTCTAAGATTTTATAGAAAGTGGAAAGCTTCAAGTTGATGGCCTAAATACCAATGCTGATCATAAGGCTTTTAAGGAACCTTTTCCTAATTATGACAAGGGGGAAACCTCTAAATCACAGAATGGCAAAGCTACAATCAACTACACCTATACAGTGGCAGAAAATGTGATAAACATGCTTGAAGTTGTGGAGCTAAGTGTTAATATGATAAGGAGTAAGGACCCGCATGGTTATGACTCTCCCCCTATTTTTGACAACCAACCTGTTGTGGTGTTGAGAGGTCCTCATTCTAGGTTATCTTCCCAAGCCCTTAATACTGTTACTAGGAGTCAAGCCCCTATTATTCTCAGAGGGCCTAGTTTAGGTCCATCCAACAAATCCAAGCAAGTGGCATCCAAGAATGTCACTATAAAGTCCACCACTACTCTCAAACCAAACTAAAATCTTGTAGATCAGTTACAGAAAACTCCAGCACATATATCAATCTTAGAGCTTCTAGAGTTGTCCCCTAGACATAAGCAGATCCTTGAGGACGCTTTGCACACAGCAAATGTCCCCAACAACATTGATATAGACCAATTCCAAGGCATGGTGAATCACATTACTAGCCCACATTACCTCTCTTTCTTTGAAGATGATGAAAAATCCCTAAGCCATCCACACAATCTTTCCTTTCACATTGAAGTCATGATTCATAAAACCCGTGTCAGGCGCGTGTTGATTGATGGGGGTGCTGGGTTAAATATCTGTACTTTGAATTTGTTAAAAAATTTGGGCTATTCAGAGCAAGTGATCGACACTAGAAAGAAGATCACCATAAAGGCCTATGATGAGGCAGAACGAAGTTCTAAGGGGTTGGCTGTCCTTCCTGTCAGGATTGGCCTAGTTGAAAAAGATATCTTGTTTCAAATTGTTGATACTGGACCCCTTGCATACAACATTTTACTGGGTAGACCATGGATTCATGATATGCAGGCAGTGCCATCTACCTACCACCAGTGTGTTAAGTTCCCCTACAATGGAACAAAAATTTGCATACCAGGGGATAACACCTTATCAATTAACTCAATCTCAGCTAATGTTCATGTCCCTCTTAACCGAGCAGCAGAGGATTATGAAACAACTTTAGCAAACTGTCAAAACAAATTTAAGTCAGTAGACCTTGGCATGGGGGGGTATCAACTTGACTCTTTTACAAAGATGCCTGTTTCCCCTAGGACATATGGAAAGCCTTCACAGGAGATGAAACCATCATCTTCAGCAATGACACTATTTGACAAGTTTGTTGAATCCTCAGTACCAATACAAGATGAAAAAGAGGAAGTAGCTATTCGAGACTGGATATACAAAGAGGAGAAATACCAGCACAATGAAAATTTCTCCCCCTCTCCTAAGTCCTATGGGAGAGGATATACTTTTGTCAAGAAGATGGGTTATCCAGGATATGGCCCTCTTAGTCATAGGTTAGATGCTAGAGCTGAACTACTCAATCATGATCTTTTTGCACGTAAGTCTAAGAAACCGGTTGGCCTAGGCTTTATGAACAACAATAAATGCACTGTCCCCATTTCTGATAGGCGGGATAGTAAAAATGACACAGAATATGTACCAGATTTGACCAATCAACATGACATAACAGATGATTGGGTACCTTCAACAAATCTCCTTTGGGAAGATTCAAGAGATTTAATAATTGATAGTCCTCCTATCTCATTTGCAATAGATAGTGACTATATGAATCCAAGATTGACTATGGATAGTGTCTCCATCCCAACTGCAATGGATGGTGATAATTCAGATAATTTTGTGATTGAGTAAATTGCTAGAGGAGAAGAGCCTCTTCCAAATCTTGAGGCTTCTACATAACGAGGCTCCAACAATAATTTAGAAATAGACTCTCATGAGTTTGAATGGGATTCACTCTCAGATGCAACAGTTGACTTGGATATGGATGTTGTCCACGCTTATAGTTCTCAACCTAATGTAACTGACGAGTCATGTGTTAGATTAGAAGATTGGAACCCACATGTCACATTAGTAGACGATTCTTCACTTGCCAGGATAAATTATGATTTAGACACTTTAGAGGGAAACTTGACAGATTCCAATTCTACAGTCACCAGAGATGACATCACCTATATCCTTAATCTTGAACCGGTCATCAACCTACCCCTTGTTCACCCCAACCTTATTGATTGGTCTCAACGTTACCAAGAGCCTTAACTCTTGACATTTCACAATGACTATGAGATCACCTGCTATCTAAATGCCATTGAAACTATAGTCTCTTCCACCAGTGAACCAGCTACCAGTATGATAGAACCTGACATCAAGTACCTTAGTCACAAGATAAAAAGAAAAGAAAAAAAGAAAAAGAGTTCTGATGGCGAAAACCACTATGTGGCGGTGTCAGAACCAAAAAAAGTAAAAATAAAAGATGTATCCAAAGGTGAAAACCTCCAAGAGGCACCTACAAATGAGGTACTTGATAGTCTCCCAACCTATTTCCAGGACAGATCATCAGTATTGGTTGAACCTACAGAAGCTGTTAATTTGGGCATAGAGGAAGTTCTAAAAATTGTACACTTGGCTAAATCTTTATCACCTGAAGAAAAGAAAGCCTATACTGAGTTCCTCCAAAAGAAGGAAATTAACTTTGCATGGACATACTCAGACATGCCAGGGTTGGACACTAATCTCATTATGCATCATTTGTCCATAGCTCTAGGTGTGAAACTAGTCAAACAGAAGTTGAGAAAAATACACCCTCATATAGCTCTTTTAGTGAAAGCTGAATTAGAAAAGCTCCTTGGTGCGGGATTCATTAGAGCCATAGACTATGCTGACTGAATTTCCAACATTGTACCTGTTTCTAAACCTAATAAAACCATTCGAATCTGCACAGACTTTAGAGATCTTAGAGCATGCCCAAGGATGATTTTCCACTTCCTAACATAGACATGATAGTGGACATGACAATAGGGATATGAGATCTATTCTTTGATGGATGGTTTTTAAAATTATATCGAGATCAAAGATAGCTCCACGAGGGATCAAGAAAGAACTACATTCACATGTGCAGAATTATTGTTGGAATGTCATGCCTTTTGGATTAGAGAAAATCACGGGGAGCTACTTACAAAACTATGACAACCATCTTTATGACATGATGCATAAGAATATGGAAGATTATGTGGATGACACCCTGGCTAAGTCTAAGAGAAGAGGAATACATTTGGCTGATTTAGAAGTGATTCTAGATAGCATGGAACAATTTCAACTAAGATTAAACCCAAAAAAGTGTGCATTTGGTGTTACTTCTGGCAAATTATTGGGATTCATCATTTCAGCTAAAGGAATAGAAGTGAACCCTAAAAAGGTTCAAGCCATTATAAACATGCCACCTCCCAAAAATGTCAACCAAATGAGGAGTCTTCAAGGGTGCCTTCAATCCATAAGGAGGTTTATTTCACAATTGGCAGATAGAGCACAACCTTTCAACAAAAATTTGCATAAAGGTGTTCAATGTGTTTGGAATGAGGATTGCCAAAAGAGCATGGATCAAATTAAAGAATACTTGGCAAATCCTCCCATTTTAATGCCTCCCATTCTAGGAAAACCTCTCATTTTATATGTCTCAGCTACTGAATCTTCACTGGGGGCATTGTTGGCTCAATTAGATGAACAAGGGAAAGAAAGGGTCATATATTATATTAGTCGCACTCTTGTTTCTTATGAGGTTAATTATACTAGTATTGAAAAAGCTTGCCTCGCAGTAGTGCTTGCTTCTCAAAAATTGTGACACTATATGCTCGCGCACACCATACACCTCATAGCAAAAATTGATCCTCTCAAATACTTGCTCAGTAAAGCTGCTCTCACGGGTATACTTGCTAAATAGATGATGATTCTTTCTAAATTTGACATAGAGTATATTGAGTGCAAAGCAATCAAAGGCCAAACTATTGCAGATCAACTGACTAATTTCCCTATTCAAGATAATATGCCCATTCAAGTCAACTTTCTAGATGAGCATCTTATGTACATGACTGAAAGATCCTGGAAACTATTTTTTGATGGTTCTTGCATGCAAAATGGTTCTGGAGCTAGTGTATTGTTTGTTTCTCCTCATGGGTATACTATTCCTAAATCTTACAAGTTACTCTTTCCATGCACAAACAACATAGCTGAGTATGAGGCTTTGACAAATGGACTAAAAATGGCCATCGAGTGGAATATCACAGAACTACATATCTATGGGGATTCTCAGCTAATCATCAACCAAGTCAATGAACAATACCATACAAAAGATGACAAGTTGGTACCTTAAAAAAAAATGGTTGATTCATTAAGACGATATTTTACTTTTGTCACCTTTCAGCAAATCCCTAGGGCTGAGAACAAAGCAGCTAATGCTATGGCCACCCTTGCTTCACTTCTTCAGTTAGAGGAACATGAGTCCAGATATGAATTCCTAGTGGAAGAGCTACGATATCCCATATTTGACTCACCCGAAAGCCATGTCATTTGTACCCTTGTCAATCATGAATCCTCCCGCTATGGTGCTATTTACTCATATCTTCGTGATGGCATCATCCCCGATACATTTAATCGATCTGAAAGAAGAAACCTTATCCGCAACGCCTCTCGCCATTCCCTCATCTCTGGTGATTTGTATAGGAGGGGTCTAGATGGAACACTTCTTAGGTGCTTAGAAAAGGAGGAATCCGATCAAGCGCTAGTTGACATCCACGAGGGCATATGTGGAGGACATTCTAATGGTCTTTCCATGCCTAGAAGGTTGTAGGAAGGGTACTATTGGCCTCGATCACGGATAGATCGCGATGCTTGTTGTAGTCTTATGAAAATGCTTCGAAACATGGACACGATACATGCTCGAAGTAGGGGCTAATTCCTTCTATATCTCAGCCCATTTCGGCAATGGGCCTTTGACATGTTGGCGGTCATCCCAACTCATCGGTGGGCATAAGTTCATTATCACCTCGACTACTTCACAAAATGGGTAGAGGCTGTTCCACTTCCTATTGCCTCGAGCAAGATAGATAATCTTTATTTATTTTGAACCATATCATGCATTAGTATGGAGTGCCATCGAGATCCGTCACTAACAATGGAGAGTTAGTTCAAAAACAAAGGACCTTAAAGAACTCTGCAAAGATTCAAGATAAAGCAACGTGGTCCTCCATTTGCGCTTCCCACAAAGAGAATGAATTGAGGAAGGAAGCTTCAAACAAAACCATTCTCAAGATTTTGCCTGAGCGAGTTCATAAGAATGGTGAGGTGACACCCTCTGAGGATAAATCCGATACAGTAGATTCTCGACAGTATTAAATTACTCCAAATTTGGGGCTACTCCTTTGCCCTCATGCAGTGAAGCAGTGTTACCTTTAGAGGTTGAGATTCCATCACTTCGGGTCTCCCTCAAAGGTCTAGTTATAGATGAAGACTATCGTGCCATGAGATTGCAAGAATTGGAACTTCTTGATGAGAAGCGTAAAGCATCATTTGACCATATGAGGGTCTATCAAAAGCGGATGTCCAAAGCCTTCAACAAAAAGGTTCGCCCTAGAGAATTCCAAGTAGGAGATCTTGTCCTGCGAGAGAATCCTAAGAACCAACAGAATCGAGAACAGAAGGGCAAATTTGAACCTAATTGGCTTGGACCCTACATCATCACAGCAGCTTTTGGCACAGGTGCCTATCTACTATCTATTGAAGAGGGGGAGTAGCTCCCTGAGCCTATCAATGTTTTGCACCTGAAGAAGTTCTATCCTTGATGCCCGTTCTGTCTGGGGGCATCCTTTGTATATAATTATGACCCTGAAAAAAGTT
This sequence comes from Sequoia sempervirens, assembly GCA_007258455.2. Taxonomy (NCBI): domain Eukaryota; kingdom Viridiplantae; phylum Streptophyta; class Pinopsida; order Cupressales; family Cupressaceae; genus Sequoia; species Sequoia sempervirens. The sequence goes on along the minus strand of VDFB02105785.1, from coordinate 573,011,374 downwards.
CCAAAAAAAATTGATATATGATACTGAAAAAATTACAAAAAAAAAATTTGATATATTGTCAAAAAATCCAAAAAAAAAATTCAAATATGATGCTGAAAAAATACAAAAAAATGAAAAATACAAAAAAAGGAAAAAAGTGCCTTGGTGAAAACCTGGAAATAGGCGCCTTGGTAGCAAAAATACAAAAAAAATATAAAATATAAAATGTCCTAAAAAAAAAATTGTTCCAAGTGGTGAAAACCTGGAAACAGGTGCTACTTGAGGCCTTTGCATCCCTATTTCTTAGCATGCATCCTCGACACTTAGCCTTTCTCCATCATTCCTTGTCCTTATTGCCTTGGTTTGGAATTGGTCTTTGTCTTTGTCTAGGGGCATCACTGTGTTAGCTTTGGTCTCATGGATATGCTTGTCTTTAGGACACCTCGCAAATGGTGTTTTTCAACACTAACCCAACTGTGTTTTTCAACACAACCCCTCATATCGTGTGTTTTTCAACACTTATCAGTTTGGTCTTATCCAGTTCGGTCATGTGATCTTACCTACTTGCAAGCATTCGATCCTTATCCTCGAAACTCAGTATCAGTTTACACACTTAAATTTTTTTTAATTGCAACACTTAAATGCTTGAGATATGCCATGATCTTTTCTTTGTGTGCTAACTGATATTGATTTTCGTTGAGTGTCCTTGTCTAATAAGTCTCTCCATGATGCATAGTTAGAGTACTTGGGGCATGGGGCATGTTTTTATTTGCTTTCTGCTTGTGGGTGTTGTCTTGAACCTCTTCAGTGTCTCTTGTTGTCTCCTTGACACACTTAAGAGATTTATGGCATCATCCTTGAATGTTTTTGCACAACCATTCTCATGGTAATCCTGGCGTTTATGTCTTGATGCGAGCATGGTTTTGCTACATTAAATTGGGTAAGCTAACATTGTAGTCATCTTGACCTTCATGTCTTCGATGCTCATGTTAGAATCTTTCCACATTCCAAGCTGATATAAATCATATTCATATCTTCATAGTTGCGTTTGTGACTAGTGATGATTGTGTGATTGTCCAATGTCCGGTAATAATGGCCCAATGATGAAAATAAGTTCTCTTACATTCTCTAATGAATGATGAACACACAAAAACCTATGTTACCTTATTGCAAGTACACCTTTGCATTTTCATGTAGCTTGCATTATTTAGACTTCATGTTAATTTGCACTTTTAGGTTGTATTATGGGTTTGAGAGGGTTTCCTTCATCTTTCCTATGGATTTTTCATCAATTGTGATCACGTTCTTCATTTCCTTATCTTCTTTCATGATCTCAATCGAAATTACCTATCTTAAACAGTTGATTGATTTTGATGCATCCTCTTTTGAGGCAGATTCTCTTCCTTCTCTCCATTTCTTTCCATTTCTTCCAAACTTCTATCTTGCATTCGATTTCACCCCACTTCTTTTCTTCTAATTCAACCTTAGGGCATAATTTTCTTGCTGATCTACCTGGGTTTTGTGATTCTTATATTTTTCATCTTACATCAAGAACCTTATCTTTTGTTTGATTTGATCAAATTTTTCAATTTATTATTTCTCCTCTATCTCATTTTGATTTCAATCACGAGGGGGCAGTACCTATCAAACTAGTACCTATCAAACTTCAATTCTTGATTCAACTTTATCAATTTATCAATTGCTTCTCTTGGGGCAACCTTGCTTGAGATTCTTATCTCTCACTTTGGATGTGATCCCGAATCGACCTCATGGTCAAAGGCCTTTTTTTTATTTTTGTCTAGATGTGATCCCGAGTCGACCTCACATCTGAGTTGTTTTGTGATCCCAAATCAATCTCACATTGCAACTTCATTCTTTGACTGCATGTGATCCTGATTCGACCTCACATTAGTCAAAGAGGGGCAAATGTATGCAACCTAAAATGGTCACTTAGACTTTGGGCCCCATTTATTTAATTTGTCAACATCAACTTTCTGAATCAGTGATTGTCGCATTTTCAAATCAAATTTCTTAATCAATTCATAACTATTTCAAATGTTTCAATTTTCCCTAAGGTTTGAATGCTTCATTAATTTTATTTAATCAAAAGAAATAAATCCCTTTTAATAAATAAAATAATGTTATTTAATTGAAGTTAATATTATTTAAATAAAATGATGCTATTTAATTAAATCTATTTTAATTAAATAATTTTATTTTATTTTATTAATATTATTTCTAAATTACATAATCTTATTTTATTTTATTAAAAGAGATATTATCATCTTAAATTAAATAAAATAAATGAAATATCCTCTCAAGAATATCCTATGATGAAAAAAGGAAACAAATCAGTTAAAAGGGAAATAAACTAAAAAAAGAATTCCAATCAAGATTTGTTTCTATTTTTCTATTTATCCCACATTGCTTCAATTTGCCTTCAATTCCACTTTTTTGCCTATAAAATGAGCCCTCTCATTCTCATTTCAAAAGAGAGAATCACGAATTTTTACATCAGACTTATGCTACAAATTTTCTTGAATTTTATCATTTGAGATTACACATTAGTTTGATTTTATAAGCATCTTAGTTTTAGAGCATATAGTTTAATATTACATTTTAGCTTAATCTTATAGTAGATTAATTTGCAAAGTAATTCATTTATGGCATTGCATGTAGATCAATTTTCATTTCAATAAATTAGTTTTGTTTATTGCATTTTACAGTCATTTAGATTAGTTTTCATTGTTGCATTGCAAGAACAGGATTCATGGAGATTGGCATTCTTGCTTCTCCTCTTTGAATCTCTCGTTCTGAGACTGTATTTGCAGGGGTAACTGGGTTAATCTGAGGGCCACAATATCAATCCCTACTCTTCTCGGATAGAGAGCTGTGAATTGATTTGCAAGGACACATTATTGAGTATCCTCGCATACAAAGATTCACAGAAGTATAACATATTTTCAGTTATACAATAAAATAGTATGCAAGTCTTGAAAATAACACATTTCATTGTTGTGTTTAACTTCTGCATAATTGAAAAAATAAAGTGCAAAACATAATTGTAGTTTGGAAAACACAGTGTTGGAATTAGTTATTTGAATCTCCTTGTTTAAATGTGAAGGGTTGTCTCATGGTGGGTTACTTGTTTCTTAACACCTACAGTTTTGCAACATGGAATGTTACAAAACCATATGAATTTCTTCAAAATCACACATTCCATTGTTGTGTTTAACTTTCACATGATTGAAAAAATTTAAAGTGTACAAAATAATTGTAATTTGGAAAACACAACATGTTGGGCTTTAGTTATTTGAATCTCCTTGTTTAAATGTGAAGGATTGTCTCATGGTGAGTTGCTTGCTTCTTAACACCTATAGTTTTGCAACATGGAATTTTACAAAACAATATGAATGTTTTCAAAATCACACATTCCATTATGTTTAAATTTTGCAAGATTGAAAAAAAACTGCACAAAATAATTGTAATTGGGAAAACACACTGTTGGGTTTCAATTATTTGAATCTCCTTGTTTAAATGTAAAGGGTTGTCGAGCATCGTGGGTTGCTTGTTTCTTAACACCCATGGTTTTGCAACATGGAATATTACAAAATAGTATGAATGTCTTCGAAATCAAGAAAGCCAAATGACATTTGGACTGTAGCAAAGAGTTGTTCAAAATTTTGAAAGTGGACTCCATTACATTTTTGGAGCATAACAAAATAAAACTCTTTATATTGAACTAACTGAAATGGGATAGTGTGTTTTTCAACATTGCAAAACAATCTATAACACTGTGCCTTGCAGGTTTCATAATACCCACTGTTTTCCAATTTCATTACATTCCTATTATCTAAATCACAAAAGGTTCTCCAGACAATCACAAAACATACCAAATTGAGGTCAAGGGTGACTAACCAATTGGGTTATTACTTCTAAAGGGTCTTAGAATAGTCAAAGTTTTAGGGGACATTGTGTTTTCCAAAATAATAGTGTATAAAATGGAGGCAAAAATGGGATCTTGTCTGGGCTTTTTGCTATTTGCAAATTATGATTTTGAATGCCACATTTTGCATGTTTTTGTCCATTCTGAACAAGAATGTGAACAATGGCGACGTTCTGGGTTTTATGTGGTTTTCAAAATAAATCATTTCATTGCAAAACCTATGTTGCGTTTTCTAACCTCATAATATATTATGTATGGTTTATGGTTTCTATAAACGTTAGTTAGTAATTTCACTCATATTTCCACAATGGGTTGTCACTTATTCCATATGGTAATGGAAAAATTTGAAAAGCAGAATACATGTGGAAAGGATTTACAAAAATTAGAAAACCGTCGACAAAAAAAAAATTAATAGCCTTGCATTTCAAGTAAATACCCCTTTTCCCAACAAAAACCTTGCAATGTTCAAAATAAGAATTGTGAACAATGGTGGCGTTATAGGCTTTATGTGGTTTTCACAATATACCATTTCATTGTAGAACCCACATTGTGTTTTCCAACCTTGTAATATATTTTGCATAGTTTTCAGTTTCTGTAAACATTATTCAGTTATTTCACTCATATGTCCACAATGGGTTGTTAGATATTTCATTAAGCAAGCGCAAAATTTCAAAACTAGTAGACGGGAGGAAACGAAAATTGAAAAACCCTCAACAAAAAATCACAAAACCATAAACCCACAAAGAATAGGTGTTCACTTTTTTAGAGTTCCTAGGTAGGATGGAAAAATGGCAAATATTAGAAGCGGATATACATACTTGCTAGGGAGTTTGAATGTCTACAACTCCTTCCCATTGCTCTCCATTGAAACATCACTGTAGAAAATGGGACCTCGTCTAGGCTTTTTGATATTTGCAAATAATGGTTGCGAATGCCACGTTTTTGGGGTTTTTGTCCATCCCGAAATATGATTTTGAAAACCTTCCAATGTTGACACATTTTATCGGTGATGGGACAAACAATGGCAGGACGAAGTTAATGTTGGACCGTCAAGTCTTTCTGTTAGGGCTATTTGTCTGTCCGACCACCTTTTCTGTCGGGGCCGATTGTCCACTGCGTGGGATGGCAGATGGGGGGTACGATATCATTTTAGATACATAAGTGCTTTTTGTCTAGGAGTTAGCTTTTTCCATTTTTTACTAAATTATTATTAATACCATAATACAAATTGAAGATGACTGCTTAAAAATAAGAAGAAAAATTAAATATTCACCAGACCACAACTCCATAAATAATTCTTAAATAAATTGAGCAGTGACTACTAAACAATCACATGGAGACCTGCCATCATTGAAGTTTTCTCTAATATGCTTTAATCTTAATTTATTTTTACATTTTTAATTTGATTTTCAAAAAATGTTAAAATATTTTTCTTAGTATCAAATGTTCAATGTCAAGTTCTTCCACATTAAAACTCTGCTATTTCCTCCACGAAATCTATGCCTAATTTTTCTTGTAAATCAATTGTCTATCTTCATAAGTGTTCTAAGTTTGACGGCATGGAATCATATAATTCTGCAGTTCTCTCTTTACAAGAATCAGCTCTTTAGATGTTTTTATATTCTTGACAATTCAATAATGGATTCACACCCAATTCTATTTTTTTGATCATTATAAAATTATTGAAACAAACAGTAAAATATATTATTCAACAAAAAGCTCAACAATTCCCTTAAAAATCTAAAACCTAACATGACACTTAACTGGAACTATGACACATCTACAACTCTTATCAATGATGATTCAATTACTGTTTATTCTAACATACACTATAGTAGACAAATTCAAGAAAGTAATTTCTAACTATAAATTTTGACAATTTTGTACATACAACACAGTACTGAAAACTGGAAACTTAAAGTGCATTTGGATTAATTTTACCTACATCCACAGAAAATAGGGGAGATTAAATTTAATTGTTGTGCAGACAACTTCCACCCATTTACAAATTTAATTGATTCTCTTGGTATAGAGAATACCTTCATTATGTACTTACAATCCAGAAAAGAATGTTTACTGCACTGAACTGCCATAAAACTTGATCATAATCATAGGTTGAAAATCTACAGGACATTTATTTATTTGTGCCTGTGAACATGAAAAATGACAAAAACATTACAAAGTATAATAAGATAATTTGATCTTGTCCTTCAAGATGAGACACAAGAAAAGAAGTCAGACATCAAGCCAATCCAAACTAAAGTATGCTTCCACAATTTCAACTCTAAGCTCAGGAATAGAAGTATTCTTAGCCCGCAACCACTGCTTCCCAATCTTCTCATCACAGGTAACAAGCTTCAGGGAACATAGTTCACAAACAGTTGAAGGTAACGTCGTCAGAACGGAACACTCTCTCATATCAAGCTCCCTCAAATTCTTGAGTTGTCCTATTTCTTTTGGAAGTTCTTTCAAGCCCTCGCATAGTGAAATGTCCAGATATTCCAGCTGTTCAAGTTTTCCAATTGATGCAGGGAGCTCTTCTAGGTATGGTAATGCCGATAACCTTAACATTCTTAGATAGCTCATATTTCCAAAATCATATGGTAACTTTTTAAGCAGATGACAGTTGGTAATAGAGCAGGACAGAGTGCAGGGCATATTGCAGATACCCAGGGGTAACTCCTCCAAATCATTACTGTGGTCCAGGTTAAAGTCTTGTAGCTTGGTGAATGTGGATATATTTTCAATTCCTTCACATAAGCTCAAAGATAGCTTTTCTAAGTTCTTCAGTGCTTCAATCCCCTGTTTTCCACCAAGGGGTGAAATCAGCCTCTCCAAGCGGACGCTCTTGAGTTGAGTAAGTGAAGATAAAACATCTAGACCTTTCACTGTTGCCTTCTTTGTACCGCAATTGGCTATCATCAGAAACTTCAGCTTTTTCATGAATTTCAGAAATGGGGGAAGAAAGTATTCTGTCGAAGTGAAGAGTAACAACAGAGCTTCTGTTTCGGGGAAATTCATATCATACCAACCATTTTCCTCCATAGGGCCTGCATGTATTAATTACAAAGTAAATCCAGTTAGAAAATTGTCCTCTAATAGTGACCACTAATTATACATGTGAAATTCATGCACATGCCAGCAGAGTTACCTAAAAGAGTGATGTGAGCCTTATTCTATTCAGAAAATCAAATTTGAAAATTCAATTATTTTCTATAATTGGACATTAAAAATTATGGTTAGCATTACAAAGTAATCTTTTTGACCAAAATGCTTGTGTAAGAGTTTTTGAATAACTCACCAGTGAGAATACAGAGAATTTGAGTATCAAATACTCTATCTCTGAGCAATTCGCATTTCCAAGGCAAGCAACCGTTTTTTCTTTCTACGAACAACCTCTTGCGTCGGAGTATGTTGTCATGGTATCCCAAAGACAAGGCTAAATCTGTTATTCCACGACGCCGGGAAAAGTATAGCTCTGAAGCGTTTCCATATGGGATTGTTGTACTTCCTCTGTTAAGTGCAATCATATCAGCTTAGTGTTAAAAAACATGATTAAAAATAAATCTACTATATAAAAGCAAAGGCAATTACCTTGGATTGCCAGTTAAATTTAACTGATTTCTGCTCGCCAGTTCTGATAAGATGGCAAAAGCATCAGGCCTTTGTAGCTTTCGAACATAAACCCAAATGTCCAAAAGTACATCAACACAGAATTTCCTGTCTGCGGGAAATAATCTCAAGTCTAAGAGATATTCCTTGAGTACATCATCTAAGGACTCAATACAGATCTGTGGCAATCTAAAAAGCCCTTTTCTGTGATAATCTGATCTATATTTTCTTTTAAAAATCTTCTTCGTTGCCCTCTTCCAAGCCTCATGCGATTCCACATGCATAGAGCTTGCAATTATTGAAACCATTTGTTAAAGTATTTACAAAATGGTCAATTTCTTTCCAATTTGAAGGTTAGTGCTGTCTAATCCTTAGCGCCTTGTCCTTACAGTGTTTCTTTTCTGTGATTTCTTCTCCTTGCAATGCCAATAGAAGTGTATTCTTTATGTAAGGGCAAAAGTTGACCCGGTTTTCACAAGTTGCAATGAAAACGGCATTCTCAGCGTATACGCGCAGAAGTCTGAAAAGGTGTTTTTTGTCGCTCTGGTTTGATAATCCTTGTTAAAAACGCTGTTGGAATTCAATTCTTGGACCGCATCCTCGTCAATTCTACGAGTGAACCCCCGTATCTTCCTTCTCCCTTGTGCTTTCATTACAGACTTCATGGAAACTAACGCGAATACTTGAGGACGCCTCTATTACTTCTAAAAAACATATATATACGCCAAGAAATCTGAATAGATCTCTCTCTCTCTTTCGCTTGAATCTGCCTAGATGAATATTTCCTCGCAAGAATCTATAAAAGATTTTTCGTAGCAACCGTTTCGTATTTGCTTTTCGCATTCCTTTCACCTTAGGAAGCTGACTTCTCATTTCCGGCCAGCCGCCCGTCCGTCCGTCCGTTCGTTTGTAAATATAAAAACATAGAGAGTCTTTTATGATAGGATCTTATAACATTACTTTTTAAGTGGGTCCATCTTTCTTTTTTAAATTAAATTTTTAAAATATAAGTAAGTATATTTAAATATTATATTGTTGAATTAAACTATCAAATCATGATATGTTTATTTAAAGCAGTATTGCATATTGATTTTTCAAACACTTATTTTAAGTTCAAAATTTTAAATATAAATTAGAGTGTCTTCTAGTTATTTATATGTTTACATCAATTTTTATATTAGTGAGTAAAATTCTTTAAGTTGAGAATAAGAATGGATTATTAACGCTTTTGAAATTGATGTTTATAATACAAGACATAACAATGTTGAAATTATTAAAACCTCAACACCTATAAAACACTCTTAGCCAATGCTAATGATAAAGCAAGACAAGTGGTAGTGGCCCTATTAGAACTTGTTTAGCCTTCTAGTTAGCTCTTGAAAGAAGCTAGTACGATTTGTTACTCAAGAAAGAAGTGTTTCTCCTTTTTGCAAGCCCACTCTTGATTATATATGGCATTTTTGAAACCTTAAGTCATGTTTCCAAGATTACATGGTGGTCTAATGCTACAATTTGCAGTACTCATTTTATGGGGATCTATTGCTAGTCATTAGCTATAATCCACCACAAATCCTATTTGACCATGCTATTATAGCTCAACTAGTTAGCTAAAACTAATTCCCTTCCATAAGCTTTTACAACTTAAGGTGGCCAAACCATGCTACTAAGTGCATGTTGTGGAGCTGTGTACATGCCTAAAGGAGCTCATATCAATCCTAGATTTTATTATTGAAGATTGAAAATAAAAATTTGAATGATTTCTTTTAACCCTTCTAGGCACACAACTTAGATCAACATATATGATCTTTAAAAGAAATAGATAAACACATTTATGATCTTTCTAAAAAATTAAAGGTTTTTTTTGACACTATAACATGTGCTCAAACCTTAAGAATCTTCACAATCTCATGAGGTAACTTTCAAACAATGCTTAGATGTATTCCATTGTAACCTCTCTTCAATTTAGTTAGCGTCTTGTTAAAAAATCCTTTCTAGAAACAAGACCTTTATTTTGATGTTTCTAACATAATTAATGAAAAGGAATCTAATTGTGATGACTTGCCCCATGAATTCTACAAAATTTTCTTTGATGTTGTTAGCCATGATTTAAATAAAGTGTATATTGAAGCTTGTGATTTAGGATCTCTACAGTTTCTCATGAATTAATATAATATTAAACTATACCTATTACTAATAGTCTCTTGAGTTAATATAATAGAATTGGATGGTCCTTCATTTTGGCCATGCTTCATAAAAATCCCCTTGACCCAAATTTATCATATTAGTTAGGGTGTTATCCACTAATGCTTCTAGTTTTCTTATTATCAATGATATCTAATATAATAAAATTTATTTTCATTTTTATTTGAAGAGAATAACCTCTTGCACCATCACTATATGTGTTGGCAACTAAATTGATGAGGGCACTCCCCTTACAAAACCACACAGACACAACTAAGCAACAAAGATGAACAAAAAATGTACAAATAAACACTTTCTTTCTATTATCTAGATGAAGTGAAATTAAAATACTCAGAAAATAACATACTACAACCACATGGGCCTTCTCATTACAAAAATCCACAAGCCAAAGAGCATGATGTGCACTACCAGAGCTCCTTTTTTTAGTAACCCTTGTTCTCCCTCTTTATCCAATAAGTGTAAATACCTAAGAATATTTTGGAAGGTGTAACCGCCCTAGAATCTTCTAGAAAGTGTAACTTCCTCAAGAAGATATTTCAAAATTTTATTAATTTTGGAACTACAACTTTGCGGGGCCATAACTTTTGATCTAACCGTCAAATTTTCAATTGTATTATATCATTGGAAAGCTTGTGAAGAGATATACAACCATATTTTTCCATTTAATCAAGTACTCTACATAATTCCTATTTCTTGTGCTTCTACCCACACGAGTGTCCAAAATTTCTTCTATCTCTTCCTTTTTTGACGTAGATGCTAGAATGTTCCATTGTGCTTCTGTCAATTTGAACTCTCCTTAAATCCTTCATGATATTATACCAAATCAAAAATGTTAAACACAAGTGAAACATGAATTTCATTAGGAAACTCTACCTCATATGTATTTCCTGAATCATGCTTATTTTAGGATCTTGCATGGTCCAAACTTCTTCATATTTAACTTGTTGTATGTACTATCTGGAAACCTTTGCCTTTACAAATGAACCATGAATTCATCTCCTACCTAGAACTTCTTATACCTCCTTTTCTAATCTACCTTAGCCTTATATTGAGAGTTCATCTTATTGATATGTTTCTTCACCTCTTCATACAAATTCTTTAGGTTGCTCAACAAAATCTTCAACTTCAACACTAATCTTCTCTCCCTTATCTATCTTTCTCAGTTCAAAAGCAGTTCTTGGAATACTCCCATACACAATATGGAATGGTGATTTAATAATGCTCATATTGATAGAATTATTAAAAGAAAACTTCTCCTTTTATCAAATCAAATCCTATCCCTTGGTTTTTTCTCTTACTAAGTATCTCAATAGGTCACCCAAACACCTATTCACGACCTTCATTTTTCCATCATTTCATGGATGGTGTGTAGAGCTAAACTTTAAATTAGTCTTCAACTTCTTCTATAATGTCTTCCAAAAATACTCAACAAACTTGGTATCTCAATCTAAAACTATGCTCTTGGGTAGACCATGTAGTCCTGCCACCTCTCTGAAAAATAAAACTGCATCATGAACAACACCACCCATCTTATGACATAGAATGATGTGTGCCATCTTCAATAATCTATCCACCACCATAAATATGGAATCATTCCATATTTATGTCCTCAACAATCCAAGAACAAAATCCATACTAATGTCCCCCCATGGCCTCTCAAGTACAAGTAATGGTTGATACAATTAAGTATTTTGACTTGCCTCTTTCACCATCTGACATACTCTACAAATTTCCTCAAAATTCTTCACATCTTTCTATAAATGTGGATAATATTAATGCTCACCAAAATTAGCAATAGTATTATCTTGACCAAAGATTCTAGCTAGTTGTAGTAATCTACCCCAATATATTTTTTTCTTACCCTTGTTGTTGCTTGTTGTTTGAGAGTTTTGAAGTGTTTTTTTGCAATGTTTTTGAAGGAGTTTACTTTGCATGTGTTATGAAAATGATGAACATAAACATAAATAACATGGAGATAGATATTGTAGCAAAACAACACCTTTTTAAAGCAGTAATAATCTGATTTCTTTTGAAAGTTATTACAGTCATACAACAACAAACTAATACTAGGTTTAAATCTATCTCAAACCTAGAAATTAGTATCACCAATAGTAATAAGATGTTCCTCTTGAAGCCACACACCATCAAAATCATCTACCAAGTGTACACTAGCTATATGGCACCCCAAATACCTAGTAATAGGATGTGAACAACAATATAATGAAACCTCTTGAAGGTTGCACTCTACCCTAATCCTCTTCCAAGATTCTCCCAACTATATGACACCTAAAATACTAAAGGATGTCTCCAAGACAACTAAAAATGATGCCTTCAGCTCACCCCAAATCCTCTCTCCACACCCAATAGGTTGTCCCTCTTAGAAAGGGAATTTTTCTCAAATAACTTGAATTCTTCACAAAAAATCTGATCTTGTGGTTGAAATGGTTGCCCCTAGTAGAAGAATAGATATTTCAAATACCCATTTTGAAACCCTTAATTCATTTTTGAAAGATGAGAAAAATATAGGTTCCCAGGTACAAAATAGAAGCTCCTAAACAAGGCTTGAAATCACCACCAACCGAAAGAGATATCACTCACACCAAAAAGAAACTAAAAATCTAATAAGAAATATTGATAAATCTTCCTCATTTAAACCTAGTAGTGATCTCTATATGAAATCATCCAACGCAAGTCTGAGCAAGTCTCTCACTATCGAGACAAGTCTTAGAATCTAAGGGGCTATGTCCTCAATTCTATGCTTCAATACCCTAGAAACACACCAACAACATATCCATGTAAATATCAACTCCAACATATCCAAATGAGCCTCTAAAAAGAACTTTTATCATAAGCAAAGCTAGGGAAAAGCCCCTTATCCCAAAACCCATGCCTCTTGTCAAATTTGTGAGTTTTAATTTAATTTTTAATTCTTTTCCTTCTTACTTGGGTGCCCAATGTGAGATATTAAATAATTTAACTTTAAAAACAACTTAAATTTGTTTAACTAGGCATCTGTGGTCACCTTTTTAAAAGACCCCCTTATGACCCCTTCTTAAAATTAAAATATAAAGTCATTTTATGAAGCACATATTTAGAGGCATAATACAAATATTAAAATAATTCCCTCAAGTGACCTTATCAACTAAATATCTTGCATAGACTATTCCGACCAAGTCCAATTTCCAAAAATTGACTTACCATTTTTAGTAAGAACTAAAAATAGTAAGTTACTATCCAAAGCTCAACTGGACAGAAACTGATGTCACACCATGACTCATTGTAGATAGTGAACATCCAACTACCCTTGGTAAGAATGTAAAGTCTCGGCTAACCCTAACTGACTTACTATTTTTAGAAAGTCCTAAAAATAGTAAAATGTTCCATGAAATCTGAGCTAGAGAGAGACTGAGATGCTCAAGAAGGCTCACCAAAGGCTAAAGCATTGAACCAAACCCCCTATTAATAATAACACTTACTAAAAATAGTAAGTGTTCCCAGATCAACCCTAATTAAAAGAGGGAGTCATAAAAAGGGGACATTACACTAGTCCTACACTGTTATTCTCCTCGATTAGGTTTTCTCTCATGGAACTCCTTGGAAAGAAAATGGTTTCCCTCAAAACAACATATACCATCTTGTTCTATCTAAAGTGATAGGCTCTATACAAGCTCTCCAAACCTCTGCAAAATCAAGATCCTCAAGATACAAGCTCTTGACTTCATTGAACCTAACAACTTCAATTTGCATTTTTGTGAACAAATTTTTCCTTCTACTTAAGGAATTTGAAACTCTATTAGATGTTCCACTCCTATGCTTCAAAATAAATGTATAACTTTGCAAAAATTCAACCTATTTCAAATGTATTTGATTCAACTTCCCTTGACTATTCAAATATTGAAAAGCTTAATGATTAGTAAATAAAACCAACTCTTTTGGAAATAAATAGTGTCTCCATTTCTTTAAAGCCTATACTATAGCATAAAACTCCTAATCATAAAAAAATACTTCTTCGAGCCAGATGCATCATTTAACTTTTCACTAAAATAGGCAACGAGATTACCTTCTTGACTCAAAATAGCTCAAATGGCATTGCCACTAACATCACAATCTACTTGAATTACCTTGTTGAAATTTGGAACTTCCAAAATGGGTTGCTCTATAACTTTCTTCTTCAACTTATCATTTTTTTTGTTTCTCCTATTGTCCACTTAAACTATTTTCTATACCCTCTCATTTTTTTGGTTAGAGGTGCACAAATACTATGGAAACCTTTGATAAAATTTCTATAAAAACTAGCCAAACCATGAAAAGATCTCACCTCAATAGAACTCCTTGGTGTATGCCATTCAATGGTAGCTTTTACCTTCTTTGGGTCCATCTAAGACCTTCTGTTGAGACAATGAATCCCATGTATACCAATTCTCTTTTCATAAAAATGCACTTCTTCAAATTGATCAACAACTTCTCCATTCTTAGCTTCTAAAAAAAAAATCTGATATGCATCAAATTCTTCTCCAAAATCTTACTAAAAAGTAAAATTTCATCCAAATAAACAATTTTTTTTTGGAAAAACTCTTTAAGTACCTCCTTCATGAGCCACATGAAGGTGCTCGGTGCATTGATTAGCCCAAAGGGCATGACTGACCACTCATACAAGCCCTCTTTGGTCTTGAAGGTTGTCTTCCATTCATCTCCTTCTCTAATCCAAATCTAGTGATAACCACTCTTCAAATCTATCTTTGTAGAGTACTCAACTCCAATCAAACAATCCATGATGTCATCCATCCTTGGCAAGGAAATCTATACTTGATGGGGATCTATTGATGGCTCTAGAATTCATACACATCTACCATTACCCATCCTTCTTTGGTGCTAGTATTGTAGGTACTATACATGGACTCAAACTCTCTCTAATCAATCCATTTAACAATTCTTGCACTTATTTGTTCAACTCTTCACTCTCTCCTAGAGTCATGTGATGAGCTGCCTTATTTGACACATTGAATCTAGGAATCAGGCCCATTTGGTGGCTAATCTTCCTTACTAGAGGAAAACCTTCAAGTACATTATCAGAAACCATATCCTAAAACTCATTCAACAAATCTGAAACCTCTACAGGTACCTCATTAGTATCTTCTTTATCAACTCTAGGGATCAATGCAAAACACATATGCTCATGTATCATACCTTCTAGTAACTTTCTTCCATCAAGCAAACAAATCCTTGCATTACTACATGCCTTTTCTTCTGCCCCCTTTAGGGGTTTCAACTTATGACGAGCACCATTCTTTGTCGAGGAATAGGTGTTGGCATGTCCATCATGCATTTCTCACCAACCATTTGACTACCACGATATGCCTAACAACATGTGATATCCATAGGTATAATATCACACAAAACCTCATCTTGATAGTTACAAATCTTAGACTTTACCAAACATTGTTCATTGACCAAAGCCCTATGGTCCTTCTACAACCATATAATTTGATATGGATTTGGATTCCTTCTCCTCTCCAAATTTAACTTAGTAACCATTTCCACTAAAACAAGATTATTAGTGCTACCTCCATCAATGATAACATTACAAAAATTTTCTTTGCACTTACATCAAGTGTGGAATAGGTTCTTTCTTTGATTTGGTTCCTTCTCCTCATTCAACAAGGCTCTTCCAACAACAAGGGCCTCTCCTCTTCGAGCGTCTTCAGAATGTGAAGACTCAACATCTTCATCTACATGCGCGACTTGTGCATTTCCTTCAAGTCTTCTATTTGTCCTCCCTTGATGTTGAGGACACTCATAGACTCTATGTCCTTCACACTAAAAATAGGTTCCATGAAATCCTCCTCTTTCTGGTCCCTATCTAGATCATCCTCTTCCTCTTTGGTCTCCATTATCTTGATCTTGAGGATGGTAGACCTTATTGTCCCCCTTCTAGTTCTAACTATTACTGAATCCTTCAATCTTCTTTTGATCTTCACTTCGACCTCCATATAATTTCCCAATAGTCTTTCCACCATGCACTCCATTCGTTTGCTTGCTCTTGAACCTTTTGTTCAACTTCTCTTCCACCTATAGGGAAAAATGATATGCATATTCAATTGTGGTCACCCTCTTCAAAATCAACTCTTCTTGAATACTTAACTTCAGCCCATTTATGTAATGGGGAAATGTCTCCTTGTTGGCCTCATAATGGCATGTTCTGATCAAGACTCAGTAAAATTCTTATGTATACTCCTTAACAAATTTTCCCACTTATTTCTACCCTTGCATATTCTTCAACAAATCTAGCTTATAGTCCATAGGAATGAACTATCTCTTCAATTTTTCCACCGTCTAATCCCATCTTATTATTTAATCTTTTCCTCTTCTATTTCTCTCCAACTAGACTTCTTTCCACCATATGCTAGCATGGCCTTTCAGCTTGGCCTTTACAATTTTGTCCCTCTTTAGATCCTCTATTTCCTCATACTTAAACTACTCTTCCATATCATTGACCCAATCGATCAACTCCTTTGGATTAAGGTTTCTAGAAAAGATAGAAAAGATAGAAACTTCTATCTTCAACCTCTTTCCAATCTTGGAAATGGCCCTAATTAGTCTAACTTCTCTAGGATCCATTACATTTTGTTCTTCTTTAAATGGATCTTCATTTTTAGCCTCATCTTCACTTCCATCTCTTCTTCTGACATCAACTCCTCTACACAACTCCTCTTCCAATGCTTGAATTTTTCTTTGGAGGGCTCTAAAACCCTCATCTGTTACTCCAACATTTAGATCCCACCACAGTTTCTTAGTGGAGGCATCTTTTCTCACAGATCCACAACCACAAGTCCTGGTGTAAACTACCTCACGTTTGGTGATCTCTTCTTGCATACTAAGGAACTTCTACTCTGATACCACTTGATGAGGACACTCCCTTACAAAACCAAATAGACACAACTAAACAAGAGAGATAAACATAAAATGAAGAAAGAAATACTTGATTTTTATTATCTTGATGAAGTGAAATTATAATACTCAAAAAATAACATACTATAGCCACATGGTCCTTCTCATTACAAATAATTGCAAACTAAAGACCACGATTTGCAGTATCAGAGCTCCTTTTTTTTTGTAATCCATTTTCTCCCTCTTTATCTAAAAAGTTTAAATGCCTTAGAATATTTTGGAAGGTGTAACTGCCCTAAAATATTTTGGAAAGTGTAACTTCCTTAAGAAGATATTTTAAAATTTTATTAATTTTTTAAATTCAACTTTGTAGGGCCATAACTTTTGATCCGACCATCAGATTTTTAATTGTAATATATCATTGGAAAGATTGTGAAGAGATCTACAACTATCTTTTTCCATTTCATCAAGTACTCTACATATTTTCCATTTCTTGTGCTTCTACCCACATGGCTATCCAAAATTCTTCTATCTCTTCCTTTCTTGATGTAGGTTCCAGAATGTTCCACTCTGCTTCTATCAATTTATTCTCCTTAACTCCTCCATGATATACTGTCAAATCAGCAATGTTACAGATAGGTGAAACATGAATTTCATTAGGAAACTCTACCTCATATGAATTTCTTGAATCATTCTTCTTCATGGTCTTGCATGGTCCAAACTTCATCTTTAATTTGTATGTACCAACTGGAAATCTCTCCTTTGACAAATGAACCATGACTTCATCTCCTACCTAGAGCTTCTTATACCTCCTTTTCTGATCTTCCTTATCCTTATACTGAGAGTTCAACTTATTGATATGTTTCTTCACCTCTTCATGAAAATTCTTCAAGTGTTCAACAACATCTTTAGCCTCAACACTACTCTTCTCTCCCTTATCTATCTTTCTCAATACATAAGCAGTTTTTGGACTACTCCCATATACAATCTAGACTAGTTATTTACTAGTACTCCTATTGATGGAATTATTATAAGAAAATTCTGTTGTGGTAAAATCATATCCCATCCCTTAGTTTTATCTCCTACTAAGATTCTCAATAGGTTACCCAAATTCCTATTCACCACCTTTGTTTTTCCATCAGTCTATGGATGGTTTGCAAAACTAAAATTCAAACTAGTCTTCAACTTTTTCCACAATATCCTCCAAAATACCCAACAAGCATGGTATCTCAATTTGAAACTATGCTCTTCGGTAAACTATATAGTTTCACCACCTCTCTGAAAAATAACTTTGCAACAAGAACAACATCACTACTATTATGACACGAAATAAAGTGTGCCATCTTCAAAAATCTATCCACCACCACAAATATGGAATCATGCCCTCTCTATGTCCTCAACAATCCAAAAATGAAATCCATACTAATGTCCTCCCATGGAATATTAGGTACAAGTAATGGTTGATACAATCTAGTATTCTGACTTAGCCTTTTCACCATCTAACATACTCTACAACTTTGCACAAAATTCTTCAAATGTTGTTGCAACTGTGGCCAATAGTAATGCTCACTAACAATAGCAATGGTGTTATTTCAACCAAAGTTTCTAGCTTATCCTCCACTGTGTTTCTCCTTAATCATGTTCTCTCTCATGGAACTCCTTGGAATGCACAATTGATTCCCTCGAACACCATACCATCTTAGATTGTAAAATCCAATGATATTGTCCTATCCAAAGTGATAGGCCCCATACAAGCTCTCCAAACCTCTACAAAATCAGTATGTCCTCCTACTTAAGGTGTCTACAACTTTGTTAGATCTTCCACTCATATGCTTCAAAATAAATGTATAACTTTGCAAAAATTCAACCCATTTCAAATGTATTTTATTCAACTTCCCTTAACTATTCAAATATTAAAATTTTTGATGACCAATAAACAAAACAATCTTTTGGCAATAAATTTTGTCTCCATTTCTTCAAAGCCTGAATTATAACATAAAAATATTGATCATAAACATAATACTTCTTCTTTACATCATTCAAATTTTTACTAAAATAGGCAACATGTTTACCTTCTTGACTCAAAACAACTCCAATGGAATTTCCACTAGCATCACAATCTACTTGAAATGCCTTGTTGAAATCTGGAATGACAAAAATTGAGTTGCTCTATGAATTTCTTCTTCAACATATCAAAACTTTTTCTTTCTCTTGTAGTCCACTTAAACTCTTTTTTATCCCCTCTCATTGTTTCAGTTAGAGTTGCATGAATACTATGGAAACCTTTAATAAACTTTCCATAAAAACTAGCCAAACCATGAAAAGATCTTACCTCAATAGAAATCCTTGGTGTAGGCCATTCAATGATGGCTTTTACCTTCTCTGGGTCCATCTTAAGACCTTCTGCCGAGACAACAAATCCCAAGTATACCAACTCCCTTTTCACAAAACTACACTTCTTCAAATTGATCAACAACTTCTCCACTCTTAACTTCACAAAAAAATTTTCTGATATGCATCAAATGTTCCTCCAATGTCTAAATAAAAATTAAAATGTCATCCAAATAAATGATGAAAATTTCACACAAAAAATATTTCAGTACCTCCATGAGCCGCATGAAAATTCTCAGTGCATTGGTTATCCTGAAGGGCATGACTAACCACTCATACAAGCCCTCTTTTGTCTTGAATGCTATCTTCCATTCATCTCCTTCACTAATCCGAATCTAGTTATAACCATTCTTCATATCTATCTTCTAAATGTACTTAGCTCCAATCAAAGAATCCATGATGTTATCCACCCTTGGGAAGGTAAATCTATGCTTGATGGTGATCTTGTTGATGGCTTTGGAATTTATACACATCCACCATTCCCCATTGTTCTTTGGTTCTAGTACTGCACATGGATTCAAGCTCTCTTTAATCAATCACTTACGCAAAAACTCTTGCACTTGTCTATTCAACTCTTCACTCTCTATTGGAGTCATATGATGAGTTTCCTTATTTGGAAAATTGGCTCTAGGAATCAAGTTCGTTTGGTGGCTAATCTTCCTTACTGGAGGAAAACGTTCAGGTACATTATTAGAAATAATATCCTAAAACTCATTCAACAAATCTAAAACCTCTACAAGTACCTCATTATTACTTCTTTATCAACTCTAGGGATCAATGCGAAACACATATACACATGTCTCATCACTTATAGGAACTTTCTTCCATCAACCAAAAAAATTCTTGCATTACTGCATACCTTTTCTTTTGCCTCCTTCAAGGGTTTCAACTTATGATGAACACCATTCTTTGTCAAGGAATAGGTGTTGGCATGTCCATCATGCACCACTCACTAATCAAATTGCCATAGTCTTCCTAACAACATGTGACAAACATCCATAGGTATAATATTGCACAAAACCTAATCGTGATAGTTACCAATCTTAAAATTTACTAAAAATTGGTTATTGACCATAGCCTTATAGTCCTTTTGCAACAATACGATTCAATATAGATTTGGATGCCTTCTCCTCTCCAACTACAACTTAGTAACCATTTCCTATGAAACAAGATTATCAGTGCTACCTCCATCAATGATAACATTACAAAATTTACCTTCACACTTTCATCGAGTGCAAAATAGGTTCTTTCTTTGATCTAGTTCCTTCTCCTCATTCAACAAGGCTCTTTTGAAAACAAGGGCCTCTCCTATTTTAGTGTTTCATAATGTGAAGAATCAACATATTCATCTACATGCACAACTTGTGCATTTCCTTTAGGTCTTCTATTTGTCCTCCCTTGATGTTGATGATGCTCATAGGCTCTTTGTCCTTTTCCGTGCACTAAAAATAGGTTCCACAAAAGCCTCCTCTTCCTAGTCCTCGTCCAACTCTTCCTCTTCTTCTTTGGTCTCCATTATTTTGATGTCGAGGATGGTAGGTATTGTCTCCCTTCTAGTTATGACTACTATTGGATCCTTCAATCTTCTTTTGATCTTCACTTTGACCTCCATATGACTTTCCATTAGTCTTTCCACCACGACCTCCACCCCTTTGCTTATTCTCAAACTTGTTGTTCAACTTCTCTTCCACCTTTAGGGAAAACTGATATGTGTCTTCAATTGTGGTCATCCTCACCAAACTTAACTCTTCTTGAATACTTGGCTTCAACCCATTTATGTAATGGGAAACTTTCTCCTTGTTTTCCTTAGAATGACTTGTCCTAATCAAGACTCGATAGAATTCTTCTATATACTATTGAACAAATTTTTCCACTTGTTTCAACTCTTGCATCTTCTTTAGAAAAGCTAGCCCATAGTCCACAAGCATGAATTTTCTCTTCAATTTTTCCACCATTCAATCCCATCTCATGATTTTATCTTTTCCTCTTCTATTTCTCTCCAAATGGAATTATTTCCACCAGTTTCTAGCATGGCCTTTGAAATTTTACCCTCTCTAGATCTTCTATTTCCTCATATTCAAAATACTTTTACATGTCATTGACCCAATCAATCAACTCCTTTGGATTCAGGTTTTCAGAAAATTTAGAAATTCTATCTTTAGCCTCTTTCCAATCTTGTAAATGGCCCTAATTAGTCTAACTTCTATAGGATCCATTACATCTTCTTCTTCTTCGAATGGTTGTTCATTTTTAGCCTCATCTTCACTTTCATCTCTTCTTCTGACATCAACTCCTCTACATAAATCCTCTTGTAGTGCTTGAACTTATCTTTGGAGGGATCTAAACTACTCATCTATTACCCCAACATTTCTCCTACCATGGTTTCTTCATGGAGGCATCTTTTCTCATAGACCCACAACCACAAGTCCTAGTGTTAGCTGCATCATGTTTGGCGATTTATCTACACATTCAGGAACTCCTACTTTGATAACAATTGATGAGGGAACTTCTCTTACAAAACTATACATACACAACTAACAAGAGAGATAAACAAAAACTATAGAAAGAAACACTTGCTTTCTATTATCTTGATGAAGTGAAATTACAATACTCAAAAAATAAAGTACTATGTCCACATGACCCTTCTAGTCATTACAAAAATTTTGCAAGCCAAAGACTATGATCTTCACTACCAGAGGTCCTTTTTCTTGTAACCACTATTCTCCCTCTTTATCTAAGAAGTGTAAATTCCTTAAAATATTCTAGAAGGTGTAACCACCCTAGAATCTTCTAGAAATTGTAACTTCCTCAAGAAGACATTTCAAAAATTTATTAATTTTGGTACTACAACTTTGCAGGGTCATAACTTTTGATCCAGCTGCCAGATTTTCAATTGTAATAATCATTGTAAAGCTTATGAAGAGATCTACAACCATCTTTCACTATTTCACCAAGTACTCTACATACCGCCTCTTTCTTGTTCTTCTACCCACACAACTATCCAAAATTTCCTCTATCTCTTCCTTTTCTGACGTAGGTTCTAGAATGTTCCAATAAGCTTCTGTCAATTCATTCTTCTTAACTCCTTCATGATATTTTGTCAAATCAACAATGTTAAACACAAGTGAAACATGAATTTAATTAGGAAACTTTACCTCATATGAATTTCCTAAATCATGCTTCTTTAGGATCTTGCATGGTCCAAACATCTTCATCTTTAACTTGTTGTATGTATCAATTGGAAACCTATCCTTTCACAAATGAACCATGACTTCATCTCCTACCTATAACTCCTTATACCTCCTTTTTTGATCTAGCTTAGTATTATTCTGATATTTCATCTTATTGATATGTTTCTTCACCTCTTCATGCAAATTCTTCATGTGCTCAACAAAATATTCAACCTCAACACTACTCTTCTTTCCCTTATCTATCTTTCTCAGTTCAAAAGAAGTTCTTGGACTACTCCATACAAAATTTGGAATGGTTATTTACAATTTCTCCTATTGATAGAATTATTAAATAATCAAATTTCGTTTATGGGTATGTGCATGATCATCATGGAAAAAACATGCCCTTAAGTGGGAAAAAAATTAGAAAAATCAGAGTTAGGAAACTTGACTTAAAAATTTGAATAAGTTGTCTATATTATTTCAAAAATATGTAAGAATATAATTTGTAGAAAATTGAATGTAGTTTCTAAACTACTAGGTTTGTTTAAAACAACAAGAAATCTATTTGTGAAAATTTGAAATTTCAATGCAATAGTACTTAAATTTTAGGGAAAAATAAGAAGTAGGTAATCTGTCTAACCACCCTAACCACAATAAAATGATAATATTTTTTATAAGATTTTAGATATAAGTAGAGGACTCATGTCTCGATGTGATGCGTATTTTTTTGTAATTTTTTTCGAAGCAAATAATTAACTATGAATTTTTTATTACAACTTTTAAAAAATATAAAAAACTCATATGTCTAACCACCTTAACTTGGTCAAAACTTCATGAAATTCAATTTTTATTTTTTTAATCTTATAGTATGTGAAGCATAGAATGTGATGCATGTTTTGGACTCAAAAAGTGTGATACCGTTTGAAAGCTAGAGATTTTTTTGAATTAGTCTATTGATCAGGACTTTAGTCATAATTTGAATAGAAAATAAATAATAATTACTTATTAAATTCAAAGTAAAGCATAATTTATATTGGTGGAAAGTTGTGAATCTCCTTTAAAAACTCTTTTCATTTCATCAATTTTGGGTAACAAAAAAGTCGTCAGCCACATACCCATCATATTGCCACTTTTTGGCCCATCATGATCCTGCACATACCCTTATGGTAAAATCAAATCCCATCCCTTAGTTTTATCTCCTAATAAGCATCTCAATAGGTTACCCACACTCCTATTCACCACCTTCATTTGTCCATCAATGTGTGGATGGTGTGTATAACTTAACTTCAAATTAGTCTTCAACTTCTTCCATAATGTCCTCTAAAAATACCCAACAAAATTCGGAATCTTATTCTGAAACTATGCTCTTGGGTAGACCATGTAGTGTCATCACCTCTTTAAAAAATAACTCTATAACATGAACAACATCACTAGTCTTATGACATAGAATGAGGTGAACCATTTTTGAAAATTTATCCACCACAAATATGGAATCATGCCCTCTTTGTGTCCTCAACAATCCAAAAAAAAAATTCATACTAATGTCCTCCCATGGCCTCTTAGGTACAAGTAGTGGTTGATAAAATCTTGTATTTTGATTTTCCCCTTTCACCATTCTACATACTTTGCAACTTTGCACAAAATTCTTCACATTTTGTTGTAATTGTGGCCAATAGTAATGCTCACCAACAATAGTAATGGTCTTATCTTGGCCAAAGTCTCCAGCTAATCCTCCACTATGTTACTTCTTAATTAGGTTATCTCTCATGGAACTCCTTTGAATGCACAATTGATTCCATCAAAACACCATACCATATTGGATTATAAAATCCAACCATCTTTTTCTATCCAAATGATAGGCTCCATACAAGCTCTCCAAGCCTTTGCAAAATTGGGATCCTCAAGATACAAGCTCTTGAGTTCATTGAACCCAACAACTTCTATCCACATTCCTATTAACAAATTTTTCCTCCTACTTAAGGCATCTGCAACTCTATTAGATCTTCCAATCCTATTATTCAAAAATAATGTATAACTTAACAAAAATTCAACCCATTTCAAATGTCTTTGATTCAATTTCCGTTGACTATTGAAATATTGCAAATCTTGATGACTAGTAAATAAAATAGACTCTTTTGGCAATAAACAGTGTCTCCATTTCTTCAAAGCCCAAAAAATAGCATAAAACTCCTAATCATAAAAAAATACTTCTTCTTTACATCATTTTACTTTTCACTAGAAAATAGGCAATGGGTTTACCTTCTTGACTCAAAAAAGCTTCAATGGCATTGCCACTAGCACCACAATCTACCTAAAATACCTTGTTGAAATTTGGAATTGCCAAAATGGGTTGCTCTGTAACTTTCTTCTTCAACATATAAATACTTTTTGTTTCCCCTACAATCCACTTAAACTCTTTTCTATCCCCTCTCATTTTTTTGGTTATAGGTGCAAAAATATTATGAAAACCTTTGATAAACTTTCTATAAAAACTAGCCAAACCATGAAAAGATCTCACCTCAATAGAACTCCTTGGTGTAGGCCATTCAATGATAGATTTTACCTTCTTTGGTTCCATCTTAAGACCTTCTACTAAGATGAAAAATCCTAAGTACAACTTTTACCAACTCTCTTTTTAGAAAACTACACTTCTTCAAGTTGATCAACAACTTCTCCACTTCTAGCTTCTCAATTTTTTTTTTGATATGCATCAAATGCTCCTCCAACATCTTGATAAAAATTAAAATTTCATCCAAATAAAAAATGAAAAATTTACCCAAAAATTATTTCAATACCTCATTCATGAGCCACATGAAGATGGGTAAACCCACAAAATTGGTTTACAATTCTAGTGAGGAAGGAAAAGTTGCAAAAATTTCCCCCATGCAAAAAAAATTGGTTTTCGAGGTTCGAACGAACATCTAGTTCAAGCGAACCCAAAGGGGGTTTGCTAGAAGCCCCCTTTGAGAAAACCCATTAAATGTTGGGTCCCATATTTCCTGGGAAAAAAAGAAAAGGAAAGGATTGTGGAAAGGGGGTTTTCTTGAACCCTAGTTTAGTGAACCCTGGTTCAAACAAACCTCCAAGGGGGGTTTGCTCAAACCCCTGTTTTCCCCCCTTCTCCCCCTTTGGCACCAAAAAAACTCTAGAATTTTTCCCTTCAAAGCTCAAGTTGAGGATGAAAATGGAAGAGACTTCACATACCCAACTGGATGATGGTAATCCTTAGAACGAACTATCCAATGAATATAATTTTAATATTTTTTGGTTTAATTATGTATTATTTTTTTTAGTTTGATTAAACATAGGTTTTTCACTGAAAATCAAGCTCTCTATTCTTCACATTTCAAAAAATAGAAAATTATCAAATGTGTTTTTTTTTTGAAAAATATTAGTGCACTAGATATTGAAGTCCTTGATCGAACAATTTTTTTTTTGAATTTTGATAAATACAAGAAAAGTTATGTTGTATACGGTCTGCCTATATCTGAATTGTAATTTGTTTGACTAAAAAAATTTATTAAGGAAAATATATTCAATAAAACATTATGAAACAAATTAGAAGCACTACATATCATAGTTACAAATATAAATTTGAAAAAAATAGAATTTTATCCTTTATAGAAAAAAATTTATGTTGTATACGGTGAGCAGATGTCACTCCTTAAAAATGGTGTTTCTTGAAAAAATAGTTTTCAAAGGAGATGGAAAAAGAAGTGAAAATCTATTTCCAAAATTTTTGAAAAAAATATATTTAGAATATATAGACAAAATGTCACAAATCACTAGTTTGCATCATCTTCAAATTTCTCACGGTTTAGCCGCTATAGGTGCCTGAAAGTGAAGATTTAGTTAGAAAAAATTAGTTCAGTCTCCAGTTTGGCCAAAAGTTGTAAACTAGTATTGTGGGATCACCCAGGTGCTTGGTGCATTATTTCACCCAAAGGGCATGACTAACCACTCACACAAGCCCTCTTTGGCCTTGAATGTTGTCTTCCATTCATCTCCTTTTCTAATCTAAAACTAGTGATAACCACTGTTTTGATATATCTTCATAAAGTACACAACTCCACTCAAACAATGGACATGATGTCATCCATCTTTGGTAAGGTAAATCTATACTTGATGGAAATATTGTTGATGGCTCTAGAATCTATACACATCCACCATTCCCCATCCTTCTTTGGTGCTAGTACTGTAGGTACGACGCATGGAATCAAACTCTTTTTAATCAATCCCTTTCACAAAAACTCTTGCACTTGTCTATACAAATGTTTATTCTATGATAGAGTCATATGATGAGCTTCCTTATTTAGAAAATTAGTCTAGGAATCATGTCCATATATTGGCTAATATTCCTTACTGGAGGAAAACCTTCAGGTACATTATTAGAAACAATATCCTAAAACTCATTCAACAAACCTAAAACCTTTACAAGTACCTCATTAGTATCTTCATTATCAACTCTAAGGATCAATGAAAAACACATATCTAATGTCTCATACCATCTAGGAACTTTCTTCCATCAACTAAACAAATCCTTGCATTACCACATACCTTTTCTTTTTCCTCCTTCAGGGGTTTC
Organism: Sequoia sempervirens; assembly: GCA_007258455.2. Lineage (NCBI taxonomy): Eukaryota > Viridiplantae > Streptophyta > Pinopsida > Cupressales > Cupressaceae > Sequoia > Sequoia sempervirens. The sequence continues at coordinate 572,984,598 of VDFB02105785.1, read as the reverse complement.
AACTTGTGATGAATTCCATTCTTTATCAAGGAATAGGTGTTGGCATGTCCATAATGCACCACTCATTGATCAAACTGCCATGGTCTTCCTAACAACATGTAACAAACATCCATAGGTATAATATCAAACAAAACCTCATCTTGACAGTTACCAATCTTAAACTTTACCATTCATTTCTCATTAACCAAAGCCCTATGGTCCTTCTATAACCATGTGATTGTATATGGATTTGGATGCCTTCTACTCTCCAACTACAACTTAGTAACCATTTCCTCTGAAACAAGATTATCAATGCTACCTCCATCAATGATAACATTACAAAATTTACTTTCGCACTTACATTAAGTGCGGAATAGGTTCTTTCTTTGACTTGGTTCCTTCTCCTCATTCAACAAGGCTCTTTTGGCAAGGACCTCTCCTCTTTTAGCATGTTCAACATGTGAAGACTCAACATCTTCATCTACATGCGCAACTCATGCATTTCCTTCAAGTATTCTATTTTTCTTCCCTTGATGTTGAGGACACTCATAGGCTTTATGTACTTCTTCACACTAAAGACAGGTTCCACAAAAGCCTCCTCTTCCTAGTCCTCATCTAGATCTTCCTCTTTCTCTTTCGTCTCCATTATTTTGATCTCAAGGATGGTAGGTATTATCTCCCTTATGGTTTTGACTGTTATTGGATCCTTTAGTCTTATTTTGATCTTCACTTCAACCTCCATATGATCATCTAGTAGTCTTTCCACCATGACCTCCACCCCTTTGCTTTCTCTCAATCCTTATGTTCAACTTCTCTTCCACCTTTAGGTAACCTTTCTCCTTGTTGGCCTCAGAATGGCTTGTTTTGATCAAGACTTGGTAGAATTCTTTTGTATACTCAATATATTTTCCCGCTTGTTTCAACCCTTGCATCTTCTTAAACATATATAGCACATAGTCCACATGAATGAACTGTCTCTTGAATTTTTCCACCATCCAATCCCATCTTGTTATGTTATCTTTTCCTGTTCTATTTCTCTCCAACTGGACTTCTTTCCACCACATGTTAACATAACCTTTGATCTTGGCCTTTGCATATTTAACCCTCTCTAGATATTCTATTTCCTCATACTCAAAATACTCTTCCAGGTCATTGACCCAATCGATCAACTCCTTTGGATTTAGGTTTCTAGATAAATTAGAAACTTTTAACTTCGACCTCTTTCCAATCTTGGAAATATTTATTTGGATATTCGATAACTTAATGGAAAATTATTAATCCATCCTTACTCAAATATAATATAACTATATACTTTTATAGTTACAAGGTTGAGACACATTTTTTGTAACATTGTCTCACTTGTGATATTGCTATCAATATTCAACCACATATTTTTTTGAGTTAAACTCATTGACCCCTGTTTCATGAGTAGTGGTTCACAAGAACCCATCTCTCATGATAATGAATGGTCCACTTAGCACTCATTGTATCTAGGTAATTCTCACAGAGGTGAAGCATTGGGCCTTCCTGGGAGGTCTCTCATCCCAATAGTACTCCAGCTCAAGAGCACTTAACCATAGAGTTTTCCCCAAGGTTAAGCCCACTTAGCACCACCTAGATGAAATGAGTGTTAAGTGGACCATTAATTATCATGAGAGATGGGTTCTTGCTAACCACTAATCATGAAAACATGGGTCAATGAGCTTGACTTGAAAAATTGTACGTAGTTGAATCTTGATAGCAATATCACAATTTGACATGCTGTCGAAAATACCTCTTGCTTATCATTTTCTCACTTTCCAAACACCTGGTATGATTAAAGAGAGTATCAAAATTTTTATTTTATTTCTATGGGTTGACATGCTTATAGGCTCTAAATACCATTTGAAATTCTCTACACTAACAAACTTAGTTAAATAATCTACAACATGGGTATGTGTGAGATCATGATGGGCCAAAAAGTGGCGATATGATGGGTATGTGTAGGGTATGTGGTTGATGACTTTTTTTTACCAAAAATTGATGAAATGAAAAGGATTTTTATAGGATATTCTCAGCTTTCCACCAATATAAATTATATTTTACTTTAAATTAAATAAATAATTATTATTCATTTTCTATTTGAATTACGACCAAAGTCCTAATTGATAGGTTGATTGAAAAACATCTATAGCTTTCAAATGGTATCATATTTTTTTAATCCAAAATATGTGTCACATTCTATACTTTTTATGCTATAGGATTAAAAAAATATTGAATTTCATGAATTTTTGACCAAGTTAAGGTGGCCATACATACGAGTTTTTATATTTTTTAAAATTTGTAATAAAAAATTCATAATTAATTATTTACTTGGAAAAAAATTACAAAATAATATGCATCACGTTAGGACATGAGTCCTCTACTTATATCTAAAATATTATAAAAAATATTATCATTTTATTGTGGTTAGGGTGGTCAAATAGACAACTACTTATTTTTTCCTTGGAATTTAAGTGCTACTGCATTGAAATTTTAAATTTTCACAAAATATTTTTTTTTAAAATAAACCTAGTAGTTTAGAAGCTACATTCAATTTTCTACAAATTCTATTCTTACATATTTTAGAAATAATATAGATAACTTATTCAAATTTTTACGTCAAGTTGCCTAACTTTGATTTTTCTAAATTTTTTGCCACTTAAGGGTCTGCTTTCTCCATGATGATCCTACACATACCCATATTCATAAAAGTATCTACCTTATGTACCTTGACCTTCCATTCTTGACCATATATCTATCAAAATAATATTATACATCAATTTTCTTGATCATGGCATGAAATATTGGGTTCTTAGCTAGGAAGATCACACTTTGATTGTTAGAATAAATTGTCACTACACCTTGTTTTTTTTTTATATCAGAACACAATATCTTAAGAAAAATGGATTATTTACAACCATGATTTTCTTCCCATACTCATATTTAGTAGTGAATAAAGAAAAGACATTCTATCACTTACTCATCCAATTGATTGCATAACCAAATAAAGTAAATATGCAAGCATCGGTGGATCATCTACTATAAACATCATGCTTAGTCTGAATCCACATAAGCATGAATATTAAGGGACTGCATGTCTCCTTTAAAATTACTATGATAACAAAAGGAACACTCTATGATTCCCCTTAAATATATAAATACTCTTTTAATTTCATCCCAATGAATTTCACGAGGATTAGACATATATCAAGAAAAAACTCCCATTGATTGGCCAATGTCTGGTCTAATGCTGACATTGGCATACATCAAAATTTTGACCACTCTTTTGTAAGGAAATTTTCTCATGTCCTTGATATTTGATGGGGATGTTAGAAACTATGAAGTATATAACATCATTCCAATTGAGGAACTTACAATTTCCTAGAATTTTGCATGTTAAAACTCTGTAAAGTTGAATTGACATGCTTACTCTAGCTAAGTCATAGTTTTTTGTTCACTCTATCTCTTCTCATTTCCATGCTAAGATTTTATTTAGCTGGACAAGATATTTCATTTCAAATTTAGCTATAAGTTGAGACTTCATTTTTGAAATCACTCCTTTTCCTTTACTGATAAATAACATATCATCAATACTTAATGCAATAAATAGGAAACACTCAACATCAACTTTATAGTAAATACAATATATGTTTCAACACATATGTATGAAATTTCGGACACCATTCCCTAAGAATCTTCTTGAAGTCATACAAATATTTATTTAATTTGTAAACTAAATTACTTTTACCTTTCACCACATAGTGCTCTAGTTGTGTCATATAAATATCCTCCTCAAAATCACCTTGAAGCAAAGTCATTTTCACATCTATTTTTTCAACCTCTAGATCATAAGAAACAACATTGGAAATAAAAAATCTAGGGTAAAAGTAAAAATCTATGTCATACTTTATAAATGAATTTGACAACAAAAAGAAAAATTCGTAACTTTGACTACATAAAAGTGGTCTTTATGTGTTGAATTTCAAAATGATGTAAAGTAATGAAATGTAGAACTCTTGATGAAGTTTACTCTTGTAATTTTTTAATTTAAAAATAAATAAATTTAATATTTTTTTTATAAATTTATGAGCAGATTTTGAATTGCTAAAAGTTTCAGGAAAAATGACATTAAGTTGACATCAAGAAAACAATATAAAATAGTTTTATTTTCCCTTGAATTTTTTCCCAAATAGATAAATTGAATATCTAGTGCATGATTTTTTTCAAAAAAATTGATTTATATTTTCCTCATAATAACATTTTAAAGTTAAACGTACCAAAATTTGATATTTTTCATTTCAGTCAACTATTATCTAATTATTTTAGCATTAAAAAGAAAAATTATACCCTTTTGAAGAGGATTCTCTCCTCTAGCACATCATATATTTTTAAAAAAAAATTAATATATTTTAGTAATTTTTTTAATCTCTATTCAACCACATTTTTTTATTTTAACAACCTACTTGCATTATTTAAAATTAAAAATATATTAAAACTAATCAAATATTACAAAAATATATATTTGGATTCTTGACTCTAAGCACTATAAAAGGGCTTTTTTAGGTTTTTGAAAAAAATCATTTTGACTAAAGAAATATCATGTTCAGATGGAAATTTTTAGAGATTTTTTAAAAAGGATGAGATGGCTACCATCAAAGATACCACATGGATAGTTTTGGGTGAAATTTTTTTTGACTAAAACCATTTTAGAAGAAAACTTACATCCAAATTGTGTCAAATTTTAAATCAACAAAGGGAAAAATATTGTTTTAACATTTCAGGTGAGAGGGTTTTTCCTGAAACTCGTGTATAGGCCATGTACTTTTAGGAAAAAATATTTCAATCAAAATTATTTAGGTCAAAACTATTTTGCTTCAAACTATTTAATTGGACAAAAGTGTGACACAGGTTTGTGCTTTTACCCTCCAATGGATGTTAGTTTTGTGATAGGAGAAAATATCTCAACATATTCAACACCCTTATCCTGAGAGAAACATTTTACAACCAATTGCATTCTTTGTACTTCTCAATACCTCGATCTAAACCAATATTTTTCTTGAACACCCACTTGCAACCAACATGTGCTTTCATCTTTAAGGAAATAATACTAAATCCCATACATCACTATTTTTCAAAGCTATCATTTCTCCATCCATAGAAATATTCCAAGATTCTACATCATTCATACCTAATTCCTCTCTTATAGGTTTGAGTTTATCCATGTTAGTATTCAAAGAAAAAATACATCTCGGGTCATCTGGTAAATACCTTTCAATTGGTTTTCTATGCCTTGTAGACTTTCAAACAAGCTAAGATTAAGATTCTTCCTCTTATAAATATTCAAACCTAAATGAGATCTCCTCAACTTTTTATCTACTGAGGGGTCTTGATTCAACTTTCTCAGATATAAAAGTAAATTGAATCATATCTTTCTATTCACTTTATTTGAGTTGTAATGCAATAGAAAAAATCTTAGTTTCTCTAAAAATCATACTTGCACTATATATTTCCTTTTATGCATTAGGATCCAAAATATCAAATCCTTTCACAACATAGTTGTATTTGATAAAGATATATTTGGGTATGTCCAGGATCATGATGGGCCAAAAAGTGGCGATATGATGGGAATTTGTAGGGTATGTGGCTTACGACTTTTTTTAACCCAAAATTGTTGAAATGAAAAGGGTTTTTAAAGGAAATTATCATCTTTCCACCAATATAAATTATTCTTTACTTTCAATTTAATAAATAATTATTGTTCATTTTCTATTTGAATTATGACTAAAGTCCTGATTGATAGGCTGATTGAAAAAAATCTATAGCTTTCAAACGGTATCACATTTTTGGAATCCAAAAAATGCATCACATTCTATGCTTCACATACTATAGGATTAAAAGAATAAAGATTGAATTTCATGAAGTTTTGACCAAGTTAAGGTGGTCAAACATACGAGTTTTATATTTTTAAAATTTGTAATAAAAATTTATAATTAATTATTTACTTGGAAAAAAATTACAAAAAAATATGCATCACATCTATACATGATTCCTCTACTTATGTATAAAATATTATAAAAATATATTAATATTTTATTGTGGTTAGGGTGGTCAGATAGACACCTACTTCTTATTTTTTCCTTGAAATTTAAGTACTACTGCATTGCAATTTCAAATTTTCACCAAATAGATTAAAAAAAAAACTAGTAGTTTAGAAACTACATTCAATTTGCTACAGATTCTATTCTTACATATTTTTGAAATAATATAGATAACGTATTCAAATTTTTATTTCAAGTTGCCTAACTTCGATTTTTCTAATTTTTTTGCCACTTAAGGGCCTGTTTTTTCCATGATGATCCTGCGCATACCTATTTCACAATGTTATTCTCTAACTTTAATTCACTTCTCCTTTGGCACATGTATGTATTCCTCACAAAAAAGAGAGCTAATATTTATTAGTAAAGGCTTATGACCTTACCATGCCTCCATAGGAATTTTATGAATAATATTTTATGTAGGAGACTTGTTAATTAAGTAGCAAGAAGTGTCACAAATTTCAGCCCAATTTTTTTTTTCTAGACCAGCACCACTAAGCATACTCCTAGCCCTCTCCATTAGTGTTCTATTCATTAATTATGCAACTCCATTCTAATTTGGATAATATAAAGTTGTATTTTTCTATAAATAGAACAATATTTTATAAAATATATCAAATTAATAAAAAAATCACTTCTGTTGTTAGACCTTAAACATTTTATTTTCTTTCTAATTTGCTGCTCAACCATTGATTTAAATTTTTATATCAACCAAAAACTATAGATTTATTTTTTAGAAAATATACATGTGTCCTTAGATACTATAATGATCAATAAATAAAATATAATATGTGGATTTTTTAATGGAAGGAATGTCTACAAGACCAAAAATATCATAATGAATAAGATCCAATGCACCAAAATATTTATGCACAAACTTGAGTAAAATTGAACAAAATTTTGTGTACTATAAATATAATGCTCAAAAAAGTCATAATCAAGATCACAATCAATCGAAACTTCAACAATTTTTTTTCTTATCAAGGTTGTTAGACCCTTTTCTCTAATGAGTTCAATCCCGAGTGCCATAACATAGCCTTCTCTTTAGGTAATTTTGATTAAGAAGAAATAACACCCTTTGGTACAAAAAATCCTTGAACATATATTGAAGATGAAACCTCCACCTTTTCCAATAAATTGGCCAAAGACTTTCTTTCAATAGAATTAATATTAAACTCAAAAGTGAATATGTAAAGATTATACAACATGCCAAATGTGAAACTTCTAATGATCACCATAGCACCTTTAACCATATTTCTTCCAAAATAAAAAATACTACCTACACACCCACATCTATTTGTTTTATCATAGACAATAAATTTCATGCTAATACAATGGTATGAAACACACCATTAATCATATTTTATTCTCTCATCAAGAAACCTAACTCTAACTTTACCATGACCAATAATATTTAAATAAGAATCATCACTAAAGAACCTCTTACCTCCATCAAATTCTTCATATTTAAAAAATCACTTCATTAGAGGTCATTTAGAAATATGCATTTGAGTCAATAAACCATGCATCATTGCATCTATGAGTAAAGTAATATACAATGAATACATCACCATCTTCCCTCTTAGACTCAAAATCACATTCAAATTTCTTACTTTTCTTCTCATTTTCGTATTTACACTCTTTGTGGAAGTATCCAGGCATACTTTAGTTCCAAAAATATAGTTTTACATTCTAAGAGATTTGGATCTCCCCTTCAACTTGGAACTATCACTCTTCTCATTCTTCTCTCCTTTATCCATATGTATTTCACGAATATTTATGGCATCCTTAGTATTGATAGATACCTTCCTCTTCATCTCTTCAAAAATAAAATAACCAACAAAATCTTCAACTTTCAAGACAACATTAGTACTCCCAATAGCCATAACGAGAGAATCATATAGATTAGGCAAAGAAAAAAGAATGATTCAACTTATCTCCTCATCCATTTTACACCAACTAAGGCTAATTGAGCCACCAACATTAAATGCTTTCAAGTGGTCTACAATTCATCCACCCTCTTCCATTCTCAAGGAATGCAATTTCTTCCTCAAGAAAATATTGTTCACTAAATATTTGGCTTGATATATATCTCACCCTAGGACAACCCGATTACAAGATCTCTTTCTCCTTTACATTGAGATCTTTAGGGTTTCTCTTCAATGCGATAATCAAAAAGTGGGTTTGCTCTATGTCCTAAATCATACACAAGCATCACAACCATTTCCGTTATTTTATTTTGGTGAACCTGCATTTAGAACATCATAATTTTGATTTGGATTGCATAATCATCCTAGATCTTGCTTGCATTAACATTGCATTAGGGTTTGCATTAGTTAATTGACATTTTAGGGTTTCTATTGCTTGCATTAGTGAAAGTTCATTTAGGTTGCATTTTTGCATCTCAAACCATTGAAATTCATATAAAATATACATTTGTACTTAGGTTACAAATTATACAACATAGAAAGGATAAAAATCACTTGAAATTTTGTAAAAAAATTTGGAAAAAAATCCTCATAGGACTAATATACCTAGCTGGGCAATTTAGTCCCAATGCAGATTCTGCACTACATTTTACAGAATTTTAAACTTTTTTTTTGTGGTCTTATTTTTTTTTATATATATTTTTGTTTTAGTTTATAAACTTTTTGTTATAGTTATTTCATTTTTCTTAGCTTAAATTGCATTTGCATTCATTTTCATTTAGTATCCCTTTCATGAGTATTTGGTGTCCTATTGCTAATACTATAGTGAGACAAAGCTCAAGACTCATGTCATCCCATGATAGCACAATGTTCGTGGATCTTGGGTTTTCTAGCTCTTTCACTCCTAGTATCAACACTAGTACACTAGGTATGGACTATACCCTTAACAATTCCATGCCTTGAAGTAGTGTACTACATGTTGAAACAATGGTTTCTAGTGTCCCACAAGAAAATATAATCCAAATTCATGAAGACTTAGCAAAATTACAAAATCAAATAAGTACTAAGAACATTTCAACTACTATCATCCCTACCATAGATAGCATCCATCACATGCTTGAAAGTGAAGATGGAGTTGACCTTATGAGGAACATAGTTCAAATATTTGGAAAACACTTCCCCTCAAACAATAGTTGTCCTTTACCTACAAGCAATGCCACAAGCCAAGGAGGAATTCAAATTCCTCCTCCCACAAAAATTGCATTTATTCCTACCTATACCAACCCTCAAGTCATAACAACAATGCAACCAACTAGTAATGTGATTCCTTGGGTATTTCTGCTAGCATCCCTAGTACCTTTGTGGCATTGCACGTCATATTTCCTACCACCTTACTGCCTATAAGAATTCCATTCACTTGTCCCTCAAACACATATGCACCTTCACCTTTTTCACCTCCAACTCATAATACAAGTAATGATCCTCCCATAAATCAACTCTTCCAAACCATTTCATCCCTTCAAAAAAAAAATCCACCATCAACCAATATCAAAATGGCCCACCTACATATTATGTCGAAAGCAACCCATTGTCCTTGGAGATATTGTGAACACTAATTCCATGAGGTGTAGAGGTGCCTAGATTCAAGAAATATGAGGGAAAGGGATATCCTTCTAACCATTTTAATGGTTATACCATGTTATGTAGTGACTTTTTCCTTGTTGATAAACTCTTGGATAAGCTTTTCTCTAGGTCCTTGAAGGATACAACCATTTCTTCTTTATCAAAAAAATCAATTAATTCATTCAATGAACTTGTTGAGGCAATTTTCAACCATTTCCAAGTGCACATGACTCCTAATATGACCTTGGATGATTTAATGAGATGAAAGAAAAAAGAAGAATAAAAGATAACTAACTTTATTTCATGCTACCAATCGCTTTATTCCCAAATTGATGTCAATATCTTTGACCCTCACCTTCAAAATATGTTCATAGAAAATTTTCAAAGTAAGATACAAGATAAGCTTACCATGATGAAATTCTCATCCTTCATGGACTTGTGTATTACCCTCCATGATTATCAAAATTCGGTTAGTAGTCGAAATACAAAAATCCACTTCTAGTCAAACTGAGAAGTTTAATTCTACAAATCAAAACAATTCTCAATTCAACTCCCCTCAACAAACAACTTATAATGTCAATAACCAAGTAGTTGTTGTTAAATCTGTGATTCCCTTTAACTAAGGAGACTTGAAAAGACAATTCACTCCATTACCCAATACCCTTCACAACACAATGATACAACTATTAGAATAGAAGATATACCTTGCCTCCCATTCAAACTCATGATCCTAATAAACCATTACCTAAAAACTATAGACCAAATTCTTATTGTCATTATCATTGACAAAATGGACATGACACGAAATATTGTAAGCATATTAAACATCTAGTGCAAGACCTCATTGATTCTGGTCGTTTTTCTATTGGAGGTGTTAGTGATCAAGGAAATAAGTCTATTGCACTTGCTAACCAAAACTTGCAATTCTTTACCAGCCCTATGACTAATAATAACATTTCACTTGTCAAAGCTAGTGAAACTACAAAGAATGATATGATGAATTTTGATATAGATGATGATAACAATGATACTATAGATAATAATCCTATGGATGATATGGTAGGAGTGATAGATGCCATTCCTCGTAAGGGACAAACTAAAATTCCTTTTGAGATTTATTTCTCCTCACAAGATATACTTAAACATGCACCTAATGGTCCTCTTTACATAACCAAAGGAATCTATGAAAAGACCACTAATGGGATATTAATAGATCTCGTCTGTGAAGAGAATGTCATCAACAAAGTATTCTTACTTTTGCATGAACTCTATCAAGATATACATGATAAACCATAAGCATGGATCAAGACACATAATAGTTTCACTTTCCCTACAATGGGATTGATCACTCCTTTATAAATAGGACCGAAAACATTAGATATTTCATTCTCCATCATCCCACAATTGGACTAATTTCATGTGAAGCTAGGTTATCCATGGCTTCACTCCATGAATGTAGTCCCTTTGGTTGTGCATAAATGCTTAAATTTTCCCTCTGACAATGAAATTTTCACCTTCCATCATAGTGGTTTCAAACCTTTGTCTTCCCATAGAAATTTTTCATTAGATTTCTTTTGGCCTGAGCCTATAGAACCTATCAAACCATGAGAAGACTTCTTTTTCAAGTCCTATCAAAAGTTCAAGGTAAAGAAAATAGTAGAATTATCCCTCCAAAACATGCCTCAACCTATAGCTGAGCCTACCATCCTTGATGAAACCATGATTGAACCTAAAGAAATTACAAATATCCAAGGACAACTGAAGATAAAACCTTCACCTACTTTGTACAAAAGATCAAGAGATAACAAAAAAAATCCTATCACACCTCCTAGAATAAAACAAGTTTCCAAAGTCAAAGATAAAGTGGTCAAGCAACCTCTTGTGGTTCCTTTCATTCCTCCCCTTGGGGAATAAAAGAAACCTATGGTTGATCAATCCGCTCCTACACAAATGCAACTTGAAAACAAAACTAAAAGAAATAGAGGTGCTAGAGATCATAGGTGTAGAATCCATGCTCTTTCTCACAGGTTAAATGAAGAAATAAACAAATAAAATCAAGATCCAAACTTGAATGAAGCAATGCATGATGATTCTCCACCTTTACCAAAAAAAAAAAAATCTTATACAACAATCACAACAAGAGTTGAATCCTTCTTTAGATATTATCATTTGACCTCCTCTTGTGATTAATTTGGATGATGATGAGGAGGTTACTAGAGTTGATGAGGCAGTGCATAATGAATTGAATACATTATTTTCCTCTTACATGAGCTTCAACTAAAATCTGCCTAGGAAGAGTGTTGAACTTGGTAATAACCTTAGTTCAACACTTGCTATTGTCCCCTTGGCTAGTTTTTTTCTTTTGTTATACAATGAACATGATTGGGATGTGGACGACCTGCTTTAGGTTGACTCGCATTTTCCTTACTAGTCTTTTGCATTGTTTATTTTTCATTTTATTTTGTTTGATTGCATGTGTGTGATGTGATCCCCTGTAACATTTTGTTTGTTGTTTTCTCTCTCTTTGCAACATTCCTCTATGTGTATCTTCATTCTTCTCTATGTCATAAATCTTTTATCTTTTCTTTTCTTTTTTTTATTTGTCTTGCATTTTTCCTTTTGGGGATGATGCAAGGCATCAAGACATTCATGTCTCTTGCATGTTGACCTAAAATATTTTCTTTTATCTTTTATTTATCTTATGTTTTCCTTTTAGGGATGATGCAAGGCATTGCGACATTCATGTCTCTTCCATGTTGATCTAAAAGCTTTTCCTTTATCTTTTATTTATCTTATGTTTTCCTTTTTGGGATGATGCAAGGTGTCAAGGAATTCATGTTTCTTCCATGTTGACCCAATTTTTTTTTCTTCTTTTTCACTCTCTTTGTGTCATTCTTCTCATTCTATGATTATTTGAGGAATTATGAAAGTTCCAAGCTCTTTTAAAAAAACATTGCGGCAAGAACATATTGACCCTAGATCCATAGATCCCTTATGTGTTTAGATTTTATTTTTTTGGGGGAAACCCCTCTTCTTTTTTTTTGTATGACATAGCTTCATTTGGAAACATATGACTTCGCATAGGGCTTTCCAGGTTAGCTCATGCCTTCCTTATTGTTAGCATTTATCATTTTCTACTTTAAATCAATCACTCATAGTATGGTGTTTAGAAATTTCTTTAACTTGTGGGGCCATACATTGGCATTATTCTTTTGCATTTTTTATTTTTCATTCTTCATGGTGTACTCTTCTTACTTTATGTGACGTGTTTTTTGCTTTGTGGATGACATTGAGTGTAATGTCCTTCAAGAGCGTGACCTCTCTTAGCATATTATATTCCTTTTAGTGGCTTCATGCGACACACTATATCTACTAAGTTGTGAATCTGTATTCTTTGATTTTTCCACCATTGGATACATTAGGAACAATGTTCCCTAAGTTAATACCTTGTATGAATTAAGCAAGACTCCTTTGAATGTTCCTTATTTTTGAATTTTCATTTTCAATTATATGGCCACCTTGCATAACACATCTTGCATGCCTATGGAGCCATATTGTTTATTCATGAGCTCCAAGCATAGGAAATTTTGCTTGCCTCATGAAGATCAAAGGTCATTTATCCATTGTGCCTTATCAAAGTTATCAAGAGGTACAACTTTGGCATGGTTTGACAGGAAGCTAATCCTAGGCATGACTTTCCCTTAGCCACTCGTGTATGTGTGTGAGTGCATACCAATGATTTGTGTATGTGTCTCACCTTCTTGGATTACTAAACTAGTGGATAGCCTAGAGTTTTCTTGCCTCAAAGTGAGCATTCGTTTGTTTTGGATAGACACTATAGATCTGATCCACATCGTGTTGGACAAATGGTCAAAGCTTGATCCACCCCTTCTTTACTTTTTCTTCTCTCTTTGTCTTTGGAAATCTATGCTTTTTCCTTGTTATTTCTCTTTATATCATTTTAACGTGTGTTATTTTGTGCCTATGTTGGTTTGCCATAGGACCTTGGTCCTAGGGGCTTGCAGAACCCTCTTGATGATGGTTATCCTATCTTGCTAGCATTGGTGCATTTGGACCCCTCTTGATGTGGGTTGGTCTAGTGTAGTGTGAGTTGGAAGCAAGTTCCTCTTCTCACTAAAGTGGGGGCTAGATGTAATGACAAAAAAAAAATCCCTAACATGGCCTTGATTTAGTGTTGTAATATGTCTAACATATTCACATTAGGTCTTGGGACCTTGTGAACTAAATGAGCTTATTGATGCCTTATTTGAAGTTTTTTAAAGTGTTGTAGCACACTTTCACACTTTTCTATGGTTTTATTAAATAATTGGGCTTATTTATGCTTTAATTGGCCTTGTTTAACATCCACAAGCCTCATTTAATGCATGTTTTTGAGGATAATCCCACCACAAATCAATATCCAATGATAATTCAGGTGTTTTTAGGTTGTGTGGCCTAAATTTTGTGATTTGGACTCATACACCACCTTGGGGATATGACTCCCACCTAGGGTTTTTGGTTCTAATCTTTATTTCACACCTTTCTAAGCATTTTGAAGTTGGTCCCATAATTTATGCCTAATGGGAATCATACACCACCTTGGGCATATGAGTCTCATGTGGCCCAAAATTAAAATTAGTTCAAATTCTTGGTGGGATTTTATCATCCTAAATCTAATGTCAACTTGTAGTGTTGTAATTTCAGGATTTTCTTTCATAATTAAGTGTAAATACAAGTTTCCTTCACTCATTTCCACCTCGAGGATCCAAGTGTTCATGCATATAGCAAAGTTGAGTTCACAAGAGCATTTAAGTGTTTACAAGAGCATTGAAGAACATTCAAGGGAATATTATCAAGCATTTTAGAGCATTATTCAAGCATCAAGCATCATGTCAAAGTCTTCATGTATCATGTCTTTTTTTTGCTAATAATTGTGATGTAGGGTTTCATGATTCAAGCTAGAATTTCATTCAAGATCTATCCTATTCAAGTAGGAGTCAAGATCTACATCCATTGGAGCCATCTCATACATTTTTGTAGCCTTTTATTGCTAGGGTTTGGTGACTTGCAACATCTCATTTTTTTCATTCATCATTCTCCATTCCAATTTCATTTCATTTCAAGGTTTGATTACCAAAATGGGGTTTGATGAAGGAAAACCACTTTCCATGAACAAAACAACATTTTTCCCTCTCTTTTTTGTGTGTTTTGTAGGTTTAGATTGAAGAAACATTGAAGAGTAGGTTTTGAGGAAGTTGTTAAAGTGTTCAAAGTTGTCAAAGTTGTCACCTTGTATTGGAGATACTTGGAAGACTTCTATAGACCGCAAATCAAGGTTTTGGATCCAAAAATAAATTGGGAAGTACAAAGTGGACCTTAAAGACTAGATTTAGGCTTTGAAGTTTTAGAAAACCCTAACTAGACTGATATTCCTATTTTGGCATATGAGTCCCAGTTTAGATCAATTTTCAAGTGTTTGCAATTTTAGACACCCATTTTCCAGATTCATGTTTCTACATAGAAACCTAGATTTGAGACTAAATCACCTAATCTAGTGTGTCCCAGTTAGAATTAATATTAGTTTTTTCACCATTCCAAACCTTCATTATATCTCTTTCATATTTCTAAGTGCACACATTTCTTATAGCTTTTTGTTCTATTTTACATGCATTTCTAGGTCCTTTAGTGAGATTGCATCATATTAGGGTTAAGCATTACATCTTGCATTTCTTTTTTCTTTCCAAGTCATAACATGATGATGAATCCCTCATTAGTTTACAATTATACCTTAGGAAAACCCTATTATAATATCTCTTTCTCCTTTGCATTGAGAACATTAGGGTTTCCCTTCAACGAGATGATTGGAAAGTTGGTTTTCTCTATGTCCTAAACTGTACGAAAGCATCACACCCCATTTTTCATTACTTCATTGTTGTATTGGGAATCATATGCCACAAGTGGTGTATCAATCCCACTCTTCTTGTCCATATGGTCAAGACCTGAATATGCTCTCCTATCTCCACTCTTCCTTCCACACTTTGTTTTTAGGTTTGAAACCCTAATTTACAACCTATAGGTGACTTTCTGTGAAGATAACATCCTTCTAATAACTCAGATAACTTTCACCAATGTTGTAATTTAATCTTCAAAGATCCTTAAAGCTCTAAGACACCTAGATCTTGAATGATTTCTTGAGATATAAATCATCAATCTAATAAGAAGTGGCCATATAGAATGTAGATCTTGATCTAGAACTAGATATGAAACAATTCTTGCAAATGGATCTTCAATTGTACATTACAACACTAGCTCAACAACATGCTTGATGCATTATGATCTTGAAATAATGATGGATCTTATATTTCTACAACAAATGATGAAGAATTCTTCCCTTGAATTCCTTAGAAATTCTCTTGTAAAGTCTCTTGATGCTCTTGTGAAGTCTTGGAATGCTTAACTCTTTATTTCTTATGTTGATATCATGAAGGCTTAGTGAAATAGTCATTTGAAAACCTTTTTATATAGGCATTTCATCTAATTTACCATTTATTAGATCCCAAATGTTGGCATTCAAGAAATTTAAATTCAAAACCCTTGTTTGCTCATCAAAACCCTAGAAAGGGGCCAAATGGGACTCATATGCCAGGGTATGTGTAGGATCATGATGGGCCAAAAAGTGACGATATGATGGTTATATGTAGGGTATGTGGATGACGACTTTTTTTACCCAAAATCAATGAAATGAAAAGGGTTTTTAAAGGAGATTCTCAGCTTTCCACCAATATAAATTATGCTTTACTTTGAATTTATTAAATAATTATTATTCATTTCCTATTTGAATTATAACTAAAGTCTTGATTGATAGGCTTATTGAAAAAATCTATAGCTTTCAAACGACATCATATTTTTAATTTGAAACCTATATCACATTCTATGCTTTGCATATTATAGGATTAAAAAAAATAAAATTGAATTTCATGAAGTTTTGACCAAGTTAAGGTGGTTAGACATACAAGTTGTTATTATTTTTAAAAATTGTAATAAAAAATTCATAATTAATTATTTACTTGGAAAAAAAAATAAAAAATTTATGCATCACATCGAGATATGAGTCCTCTACTTATATTTAAAATATTATAAAAAAATATTATCATTTTATTATGGTTAGGTGGTCAGACAAACACCCACTTCTTATTTTTCCCTTGAAATTTCAAATTTTCACCAAATAAATTTAAAAAAAAAAACCTAGTAGTTTAGAAACTACATTCAATTTTATACAAATTCTACTTTTACATATTTTTTAAATAATATAGATAACTTATTAAAAAATTTACGTCAAGTTGCCTAACTCTGATTTTTCTAAATTTTTTGTGACTTAAGGGCTTGTTTCTTCCATGATGATCCTATACATACTCACCACTTGTGGCATATAGGTCCTTATAGATGGGAGTCGTACACCCAAGGTGGTGTATGGGTCTCACCAAGCCTTTTTGGATAGAGGAAATGTTGGGGAGTTGAGAAATTAAGTATATTTGTTGATCTTGTCAGGATTTCAGTTGAAATAAGCTTCAAGATGCATAATATAGGGTCTTAGGGGCCTATTAATGATTATATGAAAGTCATAAATGCAAGAGGGGCCAAAACTCAATGTGAAGGTGTAAATATATAGACTTTAGAACATTAAATTAAGGGAAAATTAGGTCTATTTAACTTAATAGGGGTGCAAAACCTAATGTGAATGTGTAAAACAGATCACATCACTATATCAAGGTGACAGTAGGTGTATTTTAATTTCAATCATCCATATTGTAACTTTGTATTGATCAACCTTGGTGCTATTATGGCGGGGCTTTTTGAAGTGAATTTTCATGTTTATTTAAGATCTAGAAACTTGATGTGAAATCATAGATTAAATTTTAATTTAAAATGGAACATGTGTAAATACTAGTCATACTATTTATATATGTTGTGTACAAGGAAATAAAAAATATATTGCATTAAAAATATCTACTTACATTTAGGGTTTCATTAATTTGCATCTCTTGTTGAATTCTTCTTATATGATTAATATAAAGGTAATGATTAATGTAGGGACTTTTCTATAATCTTTCCTATGACTATCCATTCACTTTTGGTTGAGTGTAGGATCATGGGGGTCCAAAAAGTGGTGATATGACAAAAAAGTGGCTGATAATTTTTTTATCTAAATTTGATGAAATGAAAAGGGTTTATTGAGAAAAATGTCACTTTTACAAAAATATTTAAGATATGGCTTATTTCAAATTAAATAGATAATTAATATTAATTTTTTGCATACATTCTGAATAAAATCATGATTGATCTAGGATGATTGAAAGACATCTTTATTTTTTAAATTATTTAACATTTTTTGAATTTGAAAGATGTATCACATTCTATACTTCCCATAATATATAGGATAAAAAATAAGGGAAATTGAATTTCATAATTTTTTGACTAAGTTATGGTGGCCAAACAAACATATTTTAATATTTTTTAAAAAATTTAATAAAAAATTCATAATTAATTATTTACTTGAAAAAATATTACTGAAAAAAATGTGGCACATCCAGGAATGTGTCCTCTAATTATATTGAAAATTTCAAAAGAATTTTTTTTCTTGTACTTAGGTTGGTAAGACATACACATGCTTTTTTTTTTTTTTTAAATTTCAAAATTTCACCAAATAGATTTACTTTTTTTCTAGAAAAAGAATAGTATCTTAGAAACTACATTCAATTTTCTACAAATTATATTATTACATATTTTTCAAATTATGTTAATAACTTATTCAAATTTTTATGTCAAGTTTCCTAACTCTATTTTTCTAAATTTTTATTGCCACTTAAGGGCCTAGTTTGGGCACCCATGATCCTGTACTAATCCTTTTAAGGTTTCATGCCTTGCTCTTTTTTTTTTGGAAGTTAATCATTCAAGTTTAGGATGTTCTTAGGCATGTAGGGAACAAATTTTAGTGCGTAATTTAATTAATTTCTAGGTTTATAATAATCCCATCATTCATCCAAGAACATTATAATGGATGTAGGTATCCTATTTTATGAAGGACAACTCAAACTATTAAGAGAAATTTGGGTATAGGGATAAGTATATTTAGCATGCACAAAACAAAGGGTCATTTAATTATATTATAATATTTCTTAAAGCCAATTTATATAAAGATTAATCATTATTAATATTTCCTATCATATTCCATACATATTGTAAGATTAAAAAATACCTTTGAAGAATCAATATTATTCCACATGAATAAGAAATATGAGAATATGCCAAACACTAATTGCAAGGTATTTTTTAATGATATTTTATAATTTTTTTAATATAAATTCCATTCTCCAATCACATATCAAGTTTATATTTTTTTCTTGGTAACAAATTTAATATTAGTTTTGTTTATGAAATACCCTAGAGATACTAAATCAAAATATATAAGAGATACTTTGTCTAAATTGAGGTCAACTTCATGTATGATAATTTATTGGAATTTAAAAGTGAAGCCATTAGAATAAAATGTGATGACATTAATAATTTTAGCAACATTAGGATAAATATCCTCTTTAGAAATGAGTTTATCATAAACTATTTATGAAGTGGAAATCAGATGATATAACATCACATCCAAGAATTATCTACAATCCTTGTCATGAGCATCTAACATGCCTTAGAATTTGAATACATTTTTATAGTGCAAAAAAATCCTTAAAACTATATTTAAACCTCATAAAAAATGTGTTTATCTAGGTTTTATCTACTTATTTTCTAGATTTTATCTTTTAAATAAAATTTCAATCCTAGAAGGATTAGAATAGTTCCTTAGAAGTTTGGTTTCCAACCCTCAACTAATGAAGTTTTGATTTGATCTAAGCTTCTCTAAACATGTTCACATCCATGAAATGCACATATTATAATAGTATATATTTCTAAATATGCAAGGGTTTATAGGAGGTTATTTCTTCGGATCGAGACATAGTGATATTAAATAACATGGTCATATATAGGAATTATAGTAGATGATAGCTACATGGTGGCTACATATCCTTACAAATGTGTTGAACAAGAAAAAATATCATTCAACCCCCACAAAATATAGCCATGTCACTTTTGATATGTGACATTGGTCCCCAAACATGTGATACATGAGAAAGAGTTGGCCTATAATGAAATGATGATGTCTTCTAGAAAAGTTAATTTTCTCAAATTTGGGATTTTGAAGATGCTATTCCACTAAATTTTTTATTGGATAGTAGTAAAAATGATAATATACAATAAATTTTAGAATAAAATAATATAATAACTTGTAATAAAATCATAGTCATGCATAAATATTAGAATGATCTCAAGTAACCTTATTATCCTTCTCACTTTAGTACACAAGCTGAACTAGGTGTACCATGCCAAATATGTAGTTTTGAAGCTAAGACAAGATCATTAAGGATAGATTTATTTTCCATGTAAAACCCTACATCTCTTTCATCAACTCTTCATCTCATTGGGATATAACTATATATATATATATTCATTACTATTTAGATGTCCCTTTAGCTATAGTAAAATCATCATTAAAGACACACTACCTGCTATAGTAAAATCATCATTAAAGACACACTACCTGCATCAAACATTTAGTATGCAAGCTACTATAAAATTACTATTTTTTAGCTACATTATTGAAGGAATAGATTTGACAATCTCAAAGGCTTGGTTGTTAATGTTCAACATGATCCACATATGGGTATGTGCAGGATCATGATGGGCCGAAAAATGGTGATATAATGGGTATGTGTAGGGTATGTGGCTGATGACTTTTTTTTCACCCAAAATTGATGAAACAAAAAAGGTTTTTAAAGGAGATTCTCATTTTTCCATCAATATAAATTATGCTTTACTTTGAATTTAATAACTAATTATTATTCATTTTATATTTGAATTATGACTAAAGTCCTAATTAATAGGCTAATTGAAAAATATCTATAGATTTCAAATGGTAGATCACATTTTTAAATCTAAAACATGTGATACATTCTATGGTTTGCATACTATAGGATTTAAAAAATGAATTTCATGAGTTTGACCAAGTTAAGGTGGTTAGACATAGGAGTTTTATATTTTTAAAAGTTGTAATAAAAACCATTAATTATTTACTTGGAAAATAATTACACAAAAAATATGCATCACATTGGGACATGGAGTCCTCTACTTATATAAAATATTTTTAAAAAATATTATCATTTTATTGTGGTTATGATGGTCAGACAGACACCTACTTATTTTTTCCCTAAAATTTAACTGAAATTTAAGTACTACTACATTGAAATTTCAAATTTTCACTTAATAGATTTTAAAATAAATAAATAAACCTAGTAGTTTATAAACTACATTCAATTTTCTACAAATTATATTCTTAAATATTTTTGAAATAATATAGATAACTTATTCAAATTTTTATGTGAAGTTTCCTAACTTCAATTTTTTTGAATTTTTCGCCACTTAAGGGCCTATTTTTTCCATGATGATCCTACACATACCCATATCCTTGTTAGAAGAATCATAGCAATGTGTTTACACTACTATTTTGTAGCCATATTTTTCATCGCATCACCACATCCTTGCTTATGATATGAAACTAAAAAAACTTGGCCACATGATATGATACATGAGAGGGATAAAAAATCAACTATGATGATCTCTTAAAATAAATAAATTTTATGTTGATATTCTTGCACAATAAAGTTTCATTCTTAATTTATGTAACCCATGAATTTACACAAGGATTAGTTTATTTAATATATAGGTCTAATGATATTCTCTCATGGTCCAACCCTTTAAAATAAAACTAATTATTCTTGAAAAATTGGCTTTGGTTCTATGAAGAGAAATCTCCAAAATATGTATGATGTATCTTAGGAAAAAAATATTTTTCTTCCACAATTTATGAAGAGGGTTGTAAAAATGTCAATCACCCTCAAGGGAGAAGATTTTTTGACAAATCAGATACAACTTAAAATGGAAGAAGATAAAACACTTGTAAGGAGTGTGTTCTTGAGTAATGAGTTTTACCAACCTCATTGGAGGGCCCACCAAAAGAGAAACTAGGTTTAGATGAAAGCACCACCACTTGTCTCAATTCACCATTAGCGTTGGACCAAGAATGTGCCACATGTTTTGATACTTTAACAATTCTAACATTAATATGACCCATATTATAGACACTAACTTGAGACCATTTTTTAGGGCTATTACAACCATCTAAACATGCTTTTTTATGTCAATATATCATTCCCCACTCTTGACCTAAGGATTTATATTCACTTATTTAAAGACTAGTTTAATCTTATAAGTAATACAAAGAAAATATCTAACGTTATGTTTAAGATATTATCTATATATTTTTTCAATAAATTAATATACAATACTCTTCAAGATTAAGATATATCACCAATCTATATCTTACATGAAAATATATTCTAAGATACTTTATGTTAAATATTTAAAGGGTGGTTCTATTTAACAAGAAAACCTACCAATAATAGCTTGGAGAAATTGAAAAAGTATTATAAAAGGTTCCTCTATGTTTTTAATATGTTTAATTAAAATTATGTTTCATCCATTAAATAAAACTAAAAGACTTGAAAATTCAACTTCCTAAGAGCATGAATAGAAGTTGGCTAGCAAGACAACTCAATCTATGCAACTATTTTATTAATCTACTCTCTCAGTTCAAAAAGTGTCCTTTTGTAATGAATTCTAATATGAAATGAATGTGAGTGGGTTGAGAGTGGGTTGTGGAGTCAAGGCTTTAACAATTGCATTAATGTTATGTCTAATATTATGTACATTAGTTTGAAAGCTCTTGTTGAAGCTATTACTACCACCTTTATGATTGTCAACATTAATCTATCCTTTCTCAATTTAAACTTCAAAAAATTTACTCACTAATTTAACAATTGATTTAATCTTATAAATAACTAAAGATTAGAAAAATAAAACCTAAAATTAGTATTTGATAAATGAATATGTAATACTTATTTAACATGACAAATATCTCCATTTTAACTTATATAAACTATTTTAAATAATTGAAAAAAAATGTTGAATAACTTTTTTTTTGGTTTTGACTAATGATTGATTTTAAAATTTAATCATTAATATACACAAAAAATTCATATATAATTTAAAATTAATATTAATTCAAATAAAATTAAAAATCTTTAATATTATTATATTTTTTAAAATTGATATTTTTAGTTTATTTTTTAAATATTTATTTTATTTTATTTTTAAAAATTAATAATATTTTGGAATAAAAACATGAAAATTCCATAGTCTATGATATCAAAATATGATAAAAAAAATTACATAATCGAAATCCAAAAATATTTTATCATTTTAATAGATTAAATTTATTTTTTAACTTTTTTAAATTTAGTTTTACTTGTGACTATTAATATAAGAGTTAAAAAGTTTATTTTGAATATTGAAACCAATCTATAATTATTTACAATTTACCTAAAATAAACTATAAGATCTGACGGTTTCTCTCCATCAGTTGTGAATACAAGGGAGAAGTTTTCATCGGTTCATGTATGGCCAGTATCCTATTCTGAAGCCAGCATAAATACCAGGTTGGATGGAGATGTACATGATCTTCACTGATTTTTTTTATTTGGATTTATTTCTCTTGGGGTAGAATTGATTGTATATGGTATCTTTGCTTGGATTGATCCATGGATTATATTATGTAATCTATCATTTGTATCTATTGGAGCTATAACCAGAGGATTTCTTCTCCTAGTTCTTTCATGCCGGTATGCTACCCTGAACCAGGACATTGTATGATACTTTTTCCAAAATTAATAAAATATTCTAGTGGTGCAACCACTTTTATTTAAAAATGTTAAAAATAAACTACATTAAAATTGTAAAGTATTTTTTATTTTTTCTCTTGCTCTAGAAAAGGCCCCAGGCCCTGATGGTTTCACCAATTTTTTTTTTCAAAAATGTTGGGATGTTGTGGGTTCTGACTTGCTTCTAGCCTTGGAGGAATCAAGGAAGTCAGGCAAGATCCTTAAGAACTTTAATGTTACAAATATTGCTCTATTGCTAAAGACAAAAGAGCCTAAAACTTTTGTTGAATTTAGGTTGATTTCTCTATGTAACATGATTTATAAAATTTTCACCAAGGAAATTTATCAAAGGTTGCAACATTTGATTCCAAAAATTATTTCACAAGAGCAAGGTGGCCTTGTGTGAAGTAGAGAAACAGTAGAAGGGGCTCTGGTGGCACATGAAGTTCTTCACTCTATTAAAACTAATCATCTTCCATCATTTATTATAAAGTTAGACATGATGAAAGCATATGATAGGGTTGATTGTAATTTCCTCTTGAATGTTTAGAGCAAGTTTGGGTTTTCAAACAAGTGGTGTAAATGGATTTTATATTGCTTATCAGTAGTGTTCTTTTCTATATTGGTTAATGGTTCTCCTTCAGGGTTTTTTAGAGCCACACAAGGTTTAAGACAAGGTGATCATATTTCCCCTTTTCTTTTTATAATTATGGAAAAAGCTCTAAGTAGGATTATAAAAGAGAAGCACAATTAGGGTTTATGGCAAGGGATACATATTCCACAAGCTACTTTATTAGTTACCAGTGATAAATTTAAGAAACCCCCCTCAAAAAATATATAAAATCCTGGTGAATCTTAGATTTTTTTAGGAAAATATATTATTCTTTATTGGCGAATCTTGCCTTTTTTTCAAAAAAATAATAATTTTATTGGCAATTTTTTTACATCACTAAAATTTTCTAGAAAATTTTGGTGAATCTTGAAAAATAGTAAGAAAATGCATGAATTATGATGGTGAATCCATCCAATATAAAAATAATTCTCATGAAAAAGTAGGGGCTTGAGGATGGAAATTATTGATGGGTTAAAGGGGTAGACTATAATATTTACTTACCATAATTGATTTAAAATATAATAAATTGGCCCTCATTATATTCTACAAGGTAAAATGTAACCATGATCTATAATTCTCATGGGGCTTGGAATTTCTTTTCTAATGACCCTCATTATACTCTACGAGGTAAAATATACCCATAATCTATAATGCTCATGATACCCAAAATTGTGGGGCCCATGAGGATTACAAATCATGGGTACATTTTACCTTGTGGAATAAAACAAGGGGCATTATATTATATTATAAATCAATGGTGAAAATTAAAGATTAGAAATATGGTCCTAAAGCAACTAATAATTATTATATAATATTGGAAAATTAATATAGATCTCTCCTATAATTTATAAAATTTAGGAAAATATGATCTAATCATGTATCAAATATTGTGGAAATTTTGTGAGTTAAAATTTTTAATAAAATAAATTATTTGGTGATTTAAATAAGACTATAATAAAATTTTGTAAAAATGTGGTGATTCAAGTCATGTTATAGCTCGAACTATTATCCAATTTTGGATTCCCAAATTTCAACTATTAGCCAATTAGCTAATATTAGCCACTAAAAAAATCACTATTAGTTACACACAATATTTTTGTAGATGATACTTTTGTGTATGGAAGGGAAAATACTAATGAAGCCAGGAAAATAAAAAGTATTGTGGATAGATACTCTATGTTGTTAGGACAAAAGATAAATGCTCAAAAATCAAAAGTATACATCTTCAACTCTAAAGTAGTTTTAAAAAGAAATATTATTCAAGTGCTAGGTTTTCAAGAGGCAAGTTTACCTTGTAAGTATTTGGGTATTCCTTTCTTTATGGGTGCTAGTAAACCATCCTTTTGGGCTAATGTTATTTAAAGAATCAAGCTAAAAATATGTGCTTGGAAAGCCTATTGGTTGTTTTTATTAGGGAAGATTATTTTAATAAAATTTGTATTGTCAGCAATCCCCAATTATTTTATCTTAGTCCTCAAGGCACCTAGATCAGTAATTGATCAAATAGAGAAAGTGATCAGGGGCTTTTTATGGAAAGGAAAAATGAATGATGTTAAAAAATTTCCTTTGATCTCTTTGGATTCTGTGTCATTGAAGAAATATAAAGGTGGAATAGGTCTGCATGATATCTCAGACCGTAATATAGCCTTTGGTGGGAAATTGGTTTGATAGATGTATACTAAGCCTGATTCCAAATGGTGCACACTTATGCAGGAAAAGTATCTCGACAATCAAGAACCTTCAAGAATTGTCACAATCTGTAACCCACCTCTAGGATCTACTATGTGGAACTTTATGTTATCTTGTAGAAAAGTAATCAAATATTATGTTTCTTGGGAGGTCAATAATGGGGAATTAGTGAATTTTTGGGATGACTCTTGGAATGACCATCCACCATTGAGAAACTATCAAGACCTTCAAGCAGTCATTCCAATTTCATCTTCTTTATGAGGTTCCAAATTAATTGATTATGCATGTGCAGTAGAGATCTCTTCATGAAAAGTAATATGGAAATACTTTTCAAATTCTCAGTTATCTAATGAAAAAAAGAGTTGTCTTCATCAGGTTTTGGCAGCAAGAATAGTCATCTTATTAGCAAAAGTGGATCGTATTATTTGGGATCCTTCAAAAGATGGCAATTACTTAGTGAAATAGGGTTACAACGCAGTCCTTAACAAGGATAACCATTTGGAGTCTCAAAGAGCATATTCATTTTTTTGGACAAATATGGTGTTACCAAAGGCAGGGAGTTTCATATGACTTGTGCTAAGGAAAAGAGTACTCACAAGTGATCATCTAGTAAAAAGAGGTATAGAAAACTTGTTTAATTATGTTTTGTGTGGTAAGTATTTGGAAAATGCTAGTCATTTGTTTCTTCAATGTTCATTCACCCAAATTTGTTGGGAATTTTTCATGCAAAAGATGAGTTTTCATACTCCATTTCCAAACTCAGTATGGGATCTCTTTTCTTCATGGATAGTGCTATATAAGACTTCATTTTTTGCATGTATTTCATGTCTAATTCTAGTTGTTTTCATATGGTCCATTTGGTGGGAAAGAAATAAATGCATATTTAGAAAATTTTCAGCACCAAATCACTTTGTACATACAACAATTGAAAAATTAGTTGTAGAAGCGATCAACACATATGTACAGGATTAGAAAAATGTTAGTTCTCAGTTTAGCTCCTAGGATCAAAGCATACTTAAGGGTTGGCAAGGTATTATTTTTCCTATTAAAGGGAGTAAGTGACTTCCAAATTGAAAGTGAATAGAAGTCTAATCAAATGGAACCCACTACCGATAGGTTTGTTCAAGCTTAATTTTGATGGTGCATCTAGAGGGCATTCAAGCTCTTCATGGGTAGATGTTTGCATTAGAGATTTTTGGGGTAAATTAAAAGCAAGTAGATATATTCACATTCCTTCAAGTGGTATGTGTAAGATCATGATGGGTCAAAAAGTTGTGATATGCTGGGTATGTGTAGGGTATGTGGCTAATGAATTTTTTTTTACCCAAAATTGATGAAACAAAAAGGGTTTTTAAAGGAGATTCTCAACTTTCCACCAATATAAATTATTCTTTACTTTGAATTTAATAAATAATTATTATTCATTTTCTATTTGAATTACAACTAAAATTTTGATTGATAGGCTGATTGGAAACATCTATAGCTTTCAAATAGTATCATATTTTTGAATTCAAAACATCGTCACATTCTATGCTTCACATACTATAGGATTAAAAAGAAAAATTAATTTAATGAAGTTTGACCAAGTTAAGGTGGTTAGACATGAAGTTTTATATTTTTTAAAATTTGTAATAAAAATTCATAATTAATTATTTACTTAGAAAAAAATTACAAAAAAATATGCATCACATCCGGACATTAGTCCTCTACTTATATCTAAAATTTTATAAAAAAATATTATCATTTTATTGTGGTTAGGGTGGTCAGAGAGACACCTACTTCTTATTTTTCCCCTAAAATTTAAGTTCTACTGCATTGAAATTTCAAATTTTCACCAAATAGTTTCAAAAAAATAAAAATCTATTAGTTTAGAAACTACGCTCAATTTTCATAGATTATATTCTTACATATTTTTGAAATAATATAGATAACTTATTCAAATTTTTACGTCAAGTTGCTTAACTCTTATTTTTCTAAATTTTTTGCCATATAAGGGCCTATTTTTTCCATGATGATCCTGCACATACCCCAAGTACAAATAATATGGTGGAGTCACTAACCATTCTTTATGGTTTGCAATTAGCAAGGAAATTTTGAATCAATAAGATTCACATTGAAGAAGATTCACTTGTAATTGTAAACATGTGTAAGGAAAGGCAATGTCATAATTGGCATCTAAGGTATATTTTAGAAAGGGTGTGGGAGTTAATGGATGAGTTTGAACTATTCCAAATTTGACATACATATCGTGAGGGAAACAAGCTTGCAGATTATTTAGCAAATATGAGGTGTAAGAAAATAGAGGTAACAATAATGGAAAATAATGATGATCTAAAAGAATTTCCTAATTTGTAAGAAATTATAGATTGATAAAGATTAAAAAATATACTCTAAGATTGGAAAGCATGAGCATGATATCAGATATCTGGGTGAAAAATAATTTTTTCAAATGTGGTTGCTCGTCATGCCTTTATTCCTCCCGTCCCTCATGTATATTTTCCATAGGTGAATCCTTTGGTCGCTACTTTAGATCAAGCAAGTAATTCACCTCCTCTATGAAAATGAAACATAAGGAAGAGAAGCTACATGAAGAGGTCGGCGGTATCAAATTATCAATCTTTTGGTTGTCAGCACAGTGGGTGTATGATTTGATAAATATTTTCATCCTTTCTATATGGAGTATTGGGATTTTGGTTGTTGGCACATTAGGTGTACACAACATATTGTTCATATGGCACTAGACCTGATAGGTCCTATTGACCAATAATCCTTTGTGAGGTTAGCAATATCGACACATCTGGTGTACACAACATAAGTTGGAGGAAGAGGTCAGCGATATCAAAGTGTCAAGCTTTTGGTTGTCAACAAATCAAGTGTATGATTTGATAAATATCTTCATCCTTGCTACATGGAGTATCAAGATTTTGGTTGCTAGCACATTAGGTGTACACAACATATTGTTCATATGGCACTGGACCTAATAGGTCCTATTGCCCAATAAGCCTTTGTGAGGTTGACGATATCGACACATCGGGTGTACACATTATTTTGTTCATATGGAGTTGGACCCAATAGGTCCTATTGCCCAATATGCCTTTGTGAGGTTGATATCAACATCTAATCCAGATGTCTTTAAGGATTTGTCAATGTTAGCCAATATTATGGGCTTGTGAGGACCCTCTTTGTCAAACTCCAAAGGACTAACTAGTATTAGAGGTTGGACTATTGGGTGATTAGGAAATCAGGTTAAAATTAGGTTAAGATCCCATAAGATATTATAGGCTAAAACTCCAACTAAGGCGAGTTTTCGATAATTGATATGAAAGCTTATTTTTAAATTTTTATTATATATTAATATATATATCGGCTTCTAGCCTTTTTCCAATATATATAACATCAATTTATAAATTATTATGTAATATTAAGTAAAATTTAATTGATACTTAATATCCATTACTAATTTAAATATAACATACCTATATAATAAATAATTATTATTTAATGGATATATTAATATATAGTATTTAATAAAATTTAAATCATATTTAGTATTAATTAATAAGTTGAATATAATATAAATAAAAATAAAAATATAATAATTTATATATAAATAATATAAAATAATATACATAAAGATAATATAGAATATAATCTATAATAATGATCAACTATAATGATTTTATATTTATATTTAATAATTTTTATTGTGGAATATACTATATAATATTAATTATATTCTATTATATAAGATATATATCAGTTATATGTATGCATAAGATATATATTAATTTGTACTATATAAAATATAGAAAAATACATTACTTATTACTTGTAATAACTTTAGGTTTGTATATAATATTTTTTAGTATATAATATAATATATAATAATACAACTTATATATATAATAATAAGTATAAATATTATATATAATTTACTTTGTATTAAATAAAAATCTATTATATTATATTCATATTGAATAATTTCTAATATAAAATATAACATGTACTAGTTTATATATATACAATCATATTATATATATATATATATATATATATATATATAATTTATAAATATTAATAAATTTATATTATCAGATTATTATTATATTATCGTTATAATATGATTAAATGTATCATATTATATTATAATTTTATCATTAATAATCATAATATTAATATATATATATATTATATATATATTAAAATTATATTTAATATATTTATTAATATATTAATAAGTATATAAAAATATAATTGGTATGAGTTTTCCACAATCCATTAAGTTACAATATTGAACATTTGGATTTAATTGTGTATGTTTTTTTTCTCAATGATTGACATTTCGGATCACACTTAGTGATCCATCATTAGGAAGAGAACATAATTAAAAAATCAAAGAAAACAAATATAATATGAACACCAATAGAAATATGTCAAGCAAAATTCACATGGTAATATGAAAAAGAAGAAGAAATACATTGTATTGAGCTAAACACAAATAAAATTTGCTTAATATATTATATTATAAGTATAAAGGAGAAAGGTTAATAAAATAACAACTAGGATAAAAAATAATGATAAAAAATAAAAATAGTTGATATTAAAGTTATTAATAATAATAACTATAATATTCTTAGAAAAAACCTTAATATACTTAGTAATAAACATAATTAATAAAAATAGTTATACTTGAAAAAAAAAACATACACAGTTCAACCCAAAAGCTCAATATTATATATAAAAATAGCTATTAATACTATTATATATTATAGTTATTTATTATATAGTCTTATATAATATTATATTATATATATATGTGGTAAGATTGGATTCTTAGCTAAGGATCATGTTATAATATAATAATATTATTAATAGCTATAATATATATTAATTAGGAAAAAAACTGAATTTTTTTTTTCATACATTTTGTGTAGTACATGAGTTCAATCGTTTATCCCTCTCCCCTCTCTCTTTTTATCTCTCCCTCTTCTCTCCATATCCCTTTCTTTCTCCATATCCATCTCTATCTATTTCTTTCTCCATATCCATCTCTATATATTACTTCCTCTCTATCTCTATCTCCTTATCCCCTTTTTATCTCTCCCTCTCCTCTCCATATCCCTTTCTTTCTCCATATTCATCTTTATCTATTACTTTCTCTCTATCTCTATCTCCTTATCCCATCACTCTCTTTATCTTCTGCCCTTTTTCTCTCCTTTTCTATCTTTATATCTCTCTGTAAACAATAGAGCTAAATTTTCCCTAATTGACCCTCGACGCCTCTTCGGCGTACTTGCACACCAAGGTGCAATTGCTAGTATTAAAAATTTATTTAAAAGATGGTCTATATTAGATAACTTGGAAGACCCGAAACGCTGTTTTTATACGTCTAAGAAAAAACATTTTCCATGACTTCAAAACGAGGACCGCATAAAAGTCAGCCAAGATGTCTGAATGGAAGAACGCCCGTAATCAATTTTAACACGATAACGAGGAAAAATTCTACGGAGACTGAGAATGCAGATTCATTTGCAACTTCAATATAAGCCGAGTCGTTTAAACTATCCTCGTGTTTATTATATGAGCCTCCGAAAGTGAAGAAATCACAGAAAAGAAACATTGTAAGAAGATACTTACATTACGCATCAGCAAGCTTCAAACCAGAAAGTTGTTAACCGTTCGCAAAATACTGTAAGAAATGGTTTCGGTGATTGCAAGTTCTATGCATGGGGAATCGCGCAAGGCTTGGAAGAGGGCAACGAACAAGATTTCTAAACGAGCACACATCTCAGACTATAAGAAAGAAGGGCTATTTAGATTGCTGCAGATCACTATTGACTCCTTAGATGTTGTAGCCAAGGAATGTTTCTTAGACTTGGGATTATTTCCCACGAACAGGAAAATCTGTGCTGATGTACTTTTGGACATTTGGGTTTATGTTCGAGAACTACAAAGGCAAGATGCTTTTGCTATCTTATCAGATCTTGCGAGGAGAAATCTGTTAATTTTAACAAGCAATCCAAGGTAATTGCCTTTACCTTTATATATTACATTTATTTTAATCATCCTTTTCAACATTAAGCTGACATGCCTGAACTTAACAGAGGAAGTACAACAGTCCCATATGGAAACGCTTCAGATCTATACTTTTCTCTGCGTGATGTAGTGCGAGATTTGGCCTTGTATTCGGGACACCAAGACAATATACTCCACCGCAAGAGGTTGTTCATAGAAAGGAAAAACCGTAGTTTGCTGGGGAAATGCGAGTCGTATAGAGATGGAGCATTTGATACTCAAGTTCTCTCCATTCTCACCGGTGAGTTATTCAAAAACTCTAACAAATGCATAGTCCGAAAAAGTAATTCTTTGGAATACTAACCATTATTTTTAATGTTCGTTCTTTTCCCTTACATATTTCCATTCCTGTATTCAACTTCAATAGGATGAGAATTTAACATATATAACTAATAGTCATAATTTCTGCACAAATTTCTAATTGGATTTACTTGGGTAATTAATACCTGCAGGTCCAATGGAGGAAAATCACTGCACTGATCTGAATTTCCCCGAAACAGAGGCTCTTTTGTTATTTTTTACTTCGACAGCATACGTGCTTCCACCATTTCTGAAATCCATGAAAAAACTAAAATTTCTGGTGATATCCAATTGTGGTACAAAGAAGGCAACAGTGAAAGGTCTAGATGTCTTATCTTCACTCACTCAACTCAAGAACGTCCGCTTGGAGAGATTGATTTCACCCTTTGTTGAAAAACAGAGCGTTGAAGCACTGCAGAATTTAGAGAAGCTATCACTGAGCTTATGTGAGGGATTTCGAAATATATTCACATTCAAGAAGCTACAAGATTTCAACCTGGACCACAGCAGTGATTTGGAGGACTTACCCCTTGGTATCTGCAATATGCCCTCCACTCTGTCGTTGTCTATTACCAACTGCCATCTACTTCAGAAATTACCAGATGATATTGGAAATATGAGCTATCTAAGAATGCTAAGGTTATCGGCATTACCAGGTCTGAAAGAGCTTCCTGCATCAATTGGAAAACTTGAACAGGTGGAATATCTAGACATTTCACAATGCGAGGGCTTGAAAGAACTTCCAAAGGAAATAGGACAACTAAAAAAGTTAAGGGAAATTGATATGAGAGAGTGTTCTCGTTTGACGAAGTTACCTACAACCGTTTGTGAACTAAGTTCCCTGAAGCTTGTCACCTGTGATGAGAAGATTGGGAATCAGTGGTTGCGGGGCCAAGAACATTTCTCTTCCGGATCTTAGAGTTGAAATTGTGGAAGCACGCTTTAGTTTGGATTGGCTCGATGATTGACTTTGTTTCTCATCTCTCAATTTAAGGAGAAGATCAGAGGATTTTAACATCCCTATAAAAGTTTCAATAAATTTCCATGTTCACTGACGAAAACCAACATAAGGTCCCCTATGTTGGAGAATGACAACAATAAAGAAATTAAAGAAAAATCTTGTGAAAACAAATAAAATAAAATAATAAAAATAAAGTAATAAAATAAAGCTGGTTTTATTTCTAAGTTTGATAGAGGTGGTTATTTTCAAGATATATATATATATATATATATATATATATATATATATATATATATATATATATATATATATATATATATATATATATATATATATATATATATATTGTTTTCTTGAAGGAAAAATCATTGTAATAAGTTGTAACTGAATAACAACAATTGTGTGAAGATTGTAATCAGTTTGTCTGAACAATAAGAATACAAATACTTTGTCCCGTGGATGTTCCCTTGACATATTGTCAAGATTTTATCATGCAAATTTGTCTTGCCTATTATTCTGTTATTCCATTTTCTAATCTTTGTTATCTCTTTGCAACTAATTTGTGCTGTAATATTATTTAAGTATGTGGGTTTTATGTTTCCATTTCCACAACAAGTTGTATTATAGAAATTATTTTTGCAATGCTTGTGTTAGGATTTGGTGTTTTTCTTGTAGCATCAAATGGAAAAAGTTTCAAATGTAAGGTTCAAGGTGGATAAATTTAATGGGAAAAATAATTTTGAGCTATGGAAGCTCAAGATGTGTGATCTGTTAGTGCAACAAGATTGCAGAAAGCGTTGATAGGGAAATTAAAGAAATCTACAAATATGATTGATGAGGATTGGGAATATCTAGATACAATAGCTCTTTAACACAATTCAATTGTGTTTAGTAGATGATGTTATTTTCAATACTATTGGAGATGAAACAATAGTAGGCTTATAGAGTAGAATGGAGAATCTTTATATGACAAAATCCTTGACAAATCAGATCTACTTGAATAGGTAATTGTATAGTTTTCGAATGAAAGAAGTTATAAAAATTGTTGATCATTCAAATATTTTTAGTACTCTTATATGTCAATTAGTTAGTATAGGTGTAAAAGTCAAAGATGGAAACAAGACAATTACATTATTATGTTCATTGCTTGAATCTTGGAATCAATTAGTCACATCCATTAGTTTTATCACAACTAACACCCTTAAATTTGATTCTATTATGGGAGCTTTGTTGTCTGAAGAGGTTTAGAGGGAATCTAACATAGAAACCTCCACCTCAAAAGCAATGGTGGTTAGGGGTCGATCCATAGAAAAAGGGGGAGATTTGAGAGGTACATCCAAATATAAGACAAAAGGAAAAAAGGGTAAGGGAAAATGTTGGTACTACAATAAATTAGGGCATCTCAAGAAGGATTGTTGGAAAAGGAAAGAAGACAATGATGACTCTAAAGAGGAAACAAAACTAATTGAGACAAGTTCAAGTATGATTGATGAAGTTTTATCTAATTCCTTACAGTATTATGAGGAATGGTTATTAGGTTTTGGTGCTTCTAATCATGTGTCCACATAAGAATTAGTTTTCTTCTTACCAAAATATTGATGGCAGTGTTGGTCATATAGGAAATAATGTTTCTTGTAAGACTATTGGGATTGGGAGCATTAAGATTAAAATTTTTGATAGGACATTAACAAAGGTAAGAAATGTACCAAAACTAAAAAAGAGCTTAATTTCCTTGGGAGTTTTGGATTCTAGACATTATAAATTTACAAGTCAAGATGGATTAATGAAAGTGTCCAAAATCATTTTACTAGTCATGAATGCTACAAATATTAGAAACCTTTACAAGTTACAAGGGAGTAATGTAATTGTGATATCCAAATGTTTCACCTATTCTAAGCAACTAAAATGCAATGGAAAAACACAAAGAAACACTTCAAGACTAGCCTAAGGAATTTGTCAATGCAAAGAGAAAAAGTGTAAAATGATTGCAAGTGGTTATACCTTCTCTTAGCAGCTAAAACTCCTTGGTTGGCTCTTGATTTTGATTTGTTTTGTATGCTCCTTTGATGGTTCTTAATGTGGCTAAATGAAAGATTTAACTATATACTTGGATGCAAATGCAAATAGATGAAATGATGGCTAGATGAGTGCACAAAATGACAACATTTAGTTAAAATGGATAAGTGTTAGAAATGCTTTAGAGGATGGGGTATTTATAGAGAAACTTGAATTCTCTAGAGAATTCAATGGTTGAGATTTATCCAACAAGGCCAAGACGAAGGGCTAAGGTGAGTTGAGGACTCACAAGCCCTCACATTTTGACATGTGGAATGTGGGATGGCTAAGGGTGAGATGATGTGTAGGTGATGTGGAGGAAGGACAAGTACCTTCCAAGTACCTTGGGGAGTGAGAAGATTTCCTCAAAAAGGAACTTCTTGTCCCCAAGTGAGACTGAAAATGACATTTGAAGAATTTTGGAATTTCTCAAAAATCTCCATGGGAAAAGAGAAAGTGGTTGGAGAAATAAATGTGAATTAAAAATTCACATTCGTAGGAGAATCTAATAGATAAGAGAGGGTCTCCAAAAAGGTGGGAATCGGCCACATGTGCATGAGGTGACAAGTCAAATATTCTAGAAGCCTTGGAAAGATAAAATGTGAATTAAAAATTCACATGGGTTGGAGAGAGACATAGGATGAATAAAAATGAATTAAAAAATCACATAGGAAAGAGGGTTAATGCCAAGAAAGGAAAATGGAAAGATTGACTAACAAGTGGTGCTAAAAGTGGCTAATGACTTTGATTAAAGTTGTGCAAATACTTGATTATGATAATTAATGGAAGATTAGAGACAAGTGGCAAATGTAGGAGGATGTGATATTAATCCTTGATTAAGAGGATGCACACCCTAAATATGAATTAATTAAATTAATCCAAATTAGAGATGGATTATGGAGGATGTGACAAGGAGAGAGAAAAGAAGAATTTTAAATTGATTTTAATTCAAAAAGATTAAAATGACTAAATTAAATAAATTGGTGTATTTATTTAATTTAGAGAGGAGAAAGGTACCAGATAAAGTGTTTAATTGTTAAATTAAATACTTTAAAAACCTTATATGGGAAGTGTAATATTAATTAAATAAATTAATATTGACAGAATGGATGAATAAAGAGGTAAATTTGATCATACGGGAGTGATTAGATTTGGTTTTCTACATTTTGCCCCTCTTCGAAATATTGTTAAAATAACAGTGTTTCGAAGAAAAATAAAATGTCGGTGATGAAGAAAGTGGTAGGGCCTGATGCCCCAACATGAAAGAGGTTGAATGAGCTTCCTAAGTAGAGGAAAAAAGATAGGGATGCCCCAGTGACTGTCGCGAAGGGATGGAGGGAAAAAGATAGGGTATGTCCCCTCGAGAGGGTGGTTGGGGAAGAAAAGGGGGCCCTAGACGAATTCTCGATAGAAAGAAATGGAAGCCACTGTTGGATAGAGCACAGAAAATTAAGCAGTTTTTACTTTTGAATGGAGTCTATTGGATGCACAGTTTGCAAATGGCGGTTCTAGGAAGGAAGGGGATTAATGGGGGAAGAAAAAGGTTAAATAAAAGGTAAAAAATAACTTTTAAGAAAAGAGGGGGGAAAAGAAGGGTTAAAAGGTAATTTGAAGAATTACCTTGTCTCATTGTTACTATAGAAGTTGAGAGGAAAAGAGAGAAGAGGGAGAGGAGAAGAAGCAACTATGCCATAGGATTATGATTCAGAGATCATTCACCGGGCAGACGAGCTACGGAGATGCCATACCCACTTCGTGGTGCCCTGCCAGGTGAGTAATAAAAATCCTCTTGTGTATTTTACACATTTGGCATGTTTCAAAATAGTGAATGAACAATGTAAAATGTGGGTTTTGTGGGCAGGGTGGAATAGAAAAATGGGTAGTTTTTAGTTAGTCAGAAAAAATGGAGGAAAGGAGGGATTAGGGGGGGAAATAAGGCAAGTCACCACACAGAGGGGTGGTTCCGCCCCGAGCTGGGGCGGGCTCGCCCCGGCGGGGGGCAGAGTCGCCTTGAGTTGGGGCAGGCTTGCCCCGGTAGGGGGCAGAGTCACCCCAAGCTGGGGGGTGGAGCCACCCCAAGCAAGGGACAGAGCTACCCCAGACTAGGGCGACCTCGCCCCAGCATGGGGCGGAGTCGCCTTGGCAGTGGGCGGAGTCGCCCTGGCTGGGGGTGGAGCCGCGTCGAACTAGGGCAAGCTTGCCCTGGTAGGGGGGCAGAGTCACCCCGGCAAGGGGCAGAGTGGCCCCGGGCTAGGGCGAGCTCACCCTAGTAGGGGGCGGAGTCGCCCTCGCAGTGAGTGGAGTCACCCTAGCAATCTAACTAGCCCTTTTTTCTTATAGTTTGATATGTGTGCTTGTTTAGAAATCTTCTTCGTTACCCTCTTCCAAGCCTTGTGCGGATCCACATGCATAGAGCTTGCAAACATAGAAACCATTTGTTAAACTATTTACAAAACGGTCAATTTCTTTCCAATTTGAAGCTTAGTGTTGTGTAATACTTAGCCCCTTGTCCTTATAGTGTTTCTTTTCTATGATTTCTTCTCTTTGCAATGCTAATAGAAGTGTCCTTTTATATAAGAAATAGATGCGACAAACATTAGAAGACTCAGTTTCACTGAAGTTGCAATGAAATTGGCATTCTCAGCGTATACGTGAAGAAATCTGCATAGGTGCTTTTTTGTCACTCTGGTTTGATAATCCTTATTAAAAATGTTGTTGGAATTCAATTCTTAGACTGCATCCTCATCAATTCTATGACTGAACCCTAGTATCTTCCTTATGCTTTCATTGCAGACTTCATGGAAACTAATGCGAACACTTCATGACGCCTCTATTAGTTCTAAAAAGCATATATTTTATACGCCAAGAATCTGCATAGATTTTATTTGCTCCCATTCATACTCTCTCTCTCTTTCGCATGAATCTGCCTAGATGAATCTTTCCTGGAAAGAATGTATAAAGGATCTTTCCCAACAACCGTTTCGTATTTGCTTGTCGCATTCCTTTCACCTTAAAATTGTTTCAAAACGAAATTATTGAACTGGTCGAATAAATTAATTACTATTTCCACATAGGAAGCTAACTTATTTCATGCTGTTTGTTTGACGTAACGCAACTTATTTCATGCGGTTTGTTTGACGTAACGTGTGGACTTTTATTTTTTCAGAATATAAAAACATAGAGGAGCCTTTTATGACTGAGGCTTCTAAGTTATCATTCTTAAGCTTACCTTTTAAGTGGGTCCATCTTTTAATTTTTTTTAAAATTAATTTTTTTAACTATTGTATATTCAAATATTATATTGTTAAGTTAAATTATGAAATCATGATATGTTTATTTAAAGGAGTATTCTATATAGATTTTCCAAACATTTATTTTAACTTATAATTTTTTAAATATAAATTAGAGTGTGTTGTAGTTATTTATATGTTTACATCAATTTTTATATTAGTGAGTAAAATTCTTTAAATTGAGCACAAGAATGGATTAGGAAAGCCTTTGAAATTGATGTCATAATATGAGATGTAACAATGGTTCAATTATTAAAGCCTCGACCCTTATAAAACACTCTTAGCCAATGCTAATGATAAAGCAAGACAAGTGTTGGTGGCCTATTAGAACTTTCTTATCCTTCTAGTTAGTCCTCAAAGGAAGCTAGTAAGCCATGTTAATCGTAAAAGAAGTGTTTCTCCTTTTTGCAATCCCGCTCTTGCTAAGATATGATATTTTTGGAACCTTGTGTTATGTTCCCAAGATTACATGGTGGCAAAATGTCCTAGAATAGTGTAGTAAACATTCACAGTATTCTAGGACCTTTATTTTGACATTAAAGCTAAATTAATGTTGTCTTGGAGTGGTGTTGTAATGTCTTGTACACATTCACAATATTCTAGGACCTTTATTTAACTAAATCATGCCTTAATTGGTCCTTAGCAAAGGTGTTGTAAAGTGTTGTAACACACTTTCATGTTTTCCTAGGATTTATTTGCTTAATTAAGCCTAATGGACCCCTTTCTAAATAAAAAAGGTTCATAATTTGTACCTTTTCTAGGTGTTGTAAAGTGTTTTAAAGAACTTTCACACTTATCTAGGCGGTCTTAATTCATTGGAGTTATTAAACCCCTTTTTAGGCCTTAATTTTGACACCTCCTGAGGATCTTTTCTGACAATCATAAATTAAATATAAAATTATTTCATTGGGAAAAATTTGGTCCTCGTATGTTCAGCCATAACCCATTCACCATTAATGGCAAATGGGTCCTCCATTAATAGGACCTCCTTTTCTCAGTTGATCTGGAATGGGTTTTTGGCCTTCTTTCAGCTACCTGAAGCTTAGTCCTAGAAACTTAGCTAGGACCCATTCGCCTTTGGTGGCGAATGGGTTCTCCCTTAATGAGACCCTAATTTTTGAATTTCATTCTAATAGGAATTAAACTATCTTTCTTTCTAGATTTGGTGTCAGCCTTAGTTCTTTGAATTTCGGGGTTAATCTCCTAATTTAGTATAAATAAGGGGTTAATTCACATTGTTTCTCCTAACACAAGCTAAAAAGTTTATCAAGCATTCAAGCATTCAAGTGATCAAGCATTAGAGCATTCATAAGGCATTTCAAGGGAGATTTCAAGTGATTATTGCAACAATTCAAGGTCTTATCATCATGTCAAGGGTTTAATGCATTCAGGTGTGTTGAGCTAAGAAGTTAATGTTGCATTGAGGATACATTTGCAAGCATCATTCTACATCCAAGATCTACATTCTTCATGGCCACTCCATGATTTTTTGTAGATTTGATTCACAAGATATAATCCAAGGTGATATCATTTACATTATTGCGCTTTCATGAGTCATTTCCTTTATTTCATCATTTGGTTTAAATACCTACAAGGGGTTTGATTGAGGTAAAACCCCATTCACTAACAGACAACAAGTTTTTCTTTCCCTTGAGTGTGTTATTGCAGATTTTCAGGTTGAAGATTAAGTTGAGCAAGATTTGGAGCAAAGTTGTCAAAGTTATAAAGTTGCAAAAGTTGTCATTCAAAGTGAAAGATCACAAAAGAATCTCTACATAATTAATGATTGGCTTCCAGATTTGATAATTGGGATTTCAAGAGTGCAGACATCAAGGTAGAAGATCCTAAAATTAGTTTTCTAAAACCCTAAAAGGAATCATTTGCCACTAAAGGTGAATGAGTCCTCAGTAGGGCTGGAGCAATGAAAATCTACAATCTGGAGTTACAGATTGAGAGGAACAAAAACTAGAAGGTAATTTTCGAAAGCCCTAATAGGGACCCATTCACCACTAAAGGTGAATGAGTCCTTAGTGGGCACTGAAACAACACGTTTCTGGCAAGGTACACATCATTTTACCCTCTTAAAGCCTACCATTTTGTTGCTATAGCTGTTAGGTATCATTGCTAATTGTTATTTGCATCTTTAAGCTCTCATAATTGGATGTTTAACAAGAAAAATAACTTGTGGTTTATCATCTTGTTCACTCATGGTGGTAAACCCTACTTTTTCTATTAAACGTTTTGATGATCCCGACTCATTGAATATTGCAATTTTTTTATTTTAAAGTCTTTCATTACATCCTAGGCTAGATGTTGCATTCATTTGCATTTAAATTTACATTGAATTAAATATGTCATTTAGGGTTTCTTGTTTTGCATTGCAATCTTGCATCTCATTTAAGGTTTAGAATTATATTGTTTTTCTTTTCTTAAATCTGAAAAATACAAAAACAAGTTAGTCACCTTGCATATCATTTAGATCATATAAATTTTCATTTGAAAATAAAAAATAAAATTGCATTCCAAAAGGTGTTATTTACCCTTCATTTCACTTGCATTAGGTCATCAAATTCTATAAATTTTTGTCACAGGAATTATAGTTTGAAATTGGGCATGAAAAGCACAAAGAAGAATTCAAAATTTGTAGTTTCCACCTCTTTAAAATCCTGATCTATGACCTATTCGCTTTTAGTGGCGAATGAGTCACTGACCAGGCTGAGCCTTTAGCTTTTGGCATATGAAAAGCATCAAATCCTAGAAAAATGCTAGAAAAACCTAACCAAGACCCATTTAGGCCCTTACCAGGGTGAATGAGTCCTTTTTAGCTACAAATTTGCATTTTCAAGACATTAAAATCTTAGTTTTTAGCTTCTATTTGGTCCTATTATCTTATTGTTTCAGTTTCCTGATTTGTTGTTTCATCAATTTCATTGCATTTAGCTTAAATTGCTTCATTGTTAAAAGTTCAAAATTACATCATAACATTCCATTTTCAGCTTATTAAATTATGTAATCAACCTAGAATCTAAAATTTGCATTTCATTCTAGGTCAAATTGCATTGCATGTCACAAATGTTAGTATCCATCTTTTCTAGTTTAATAAAGAAAAAGTTAGTCAATACACATGTTAGTCACTCATTCAATATATTTCCTAGTTATGAGAGTCTCTTAGTACAAGAGATTGAAAATTTTAATGCTTTCCTTAAACCTATACCCCCTCCTATCTCTCTTATTTGTGGGAAGGATGTGATAGAAGAGGATACAAGCATAGATAACCATGAAGATTATAGTTGTTCTTCTCCCAATACCTCTCCTATTAGTGACGAGGTATCTTGGTGAAAGAAGATGCAATCGTTGAGAATCATGAAAGTCTTTCTTTCCCTTCTCCTCCTCCCCCTTGGAAAGATATTATGACACAAGATGATGATATCATTTCCACTACTTTACTTAGTCTAAATTCCTCTCCTAACACCTCACCTACTTATGAGAATGCTTTAGTGAAACAAGATGTAATAATGGTCAGTCATGAAAATCACATTTATGAGAAGGACATGTTGGTGTTAAGAGATACAATGATTAAGAGCTATGACAATCCTACCTCTCCAACTTGGGAAGAGATTATAGGGTATGGGGATAACCATGACAATCAAACTTGTTCCTTTCCTAATATCCCTCCTAGATGCAAATAAGGTAGTTTGGTGTTAGAAGATACACTTATTGACATTCATGAGAATCTCTTTTATCCCTTTCCTAGTGCCCCTACCATTTGGGAAGATCTTTTTTAACAAAAAACTCCAATCATTGGTGATCATGAAACTCATAGTTGTTCTTCTCTTGAGGCCTTTCCTATTTGTGATGAAGATACTTTACAAAATATAATCATGGAATGTGATGAACCTCTTGAAAGATTTCCCACTAGGGTATATATCATGACACTAGAGAATAAAACCTTAGAAAACAAGGATGAAATCATGGGCAATCACAACAATCAAATTTGGCCTTTTCCTAATATCTCTCCTATTTATGACAAAGATACTTTTGTGTTAGAAGATCCAATTAATGAGAGTTGTGAGAGTCCTATTTTCCTCTCTTCCCCTAGGAAAAACATTATTGAACAAGAGAATGTCATCATTGATAAACAATAAAATCCAACAATT
This sequence comes from Sequoia sempervirens, assembly GCA_007258455.2. NCBI lineage: Eukaryota > Viridiplantae > Streptophyta > Pinopsida > Cupressales > Cupressaceae > Sequoia > Sequoia sempervirens. Next base: position 572,941,932 of record VDFB02105785.1, on the reverse strand, counting down.
GATCACTCCCTTACTAGTGATGAAGATATTTTAGAAGAACCAAACAATGAATGACATGAAAATCTAGTTTGTTGCTCTCCTAAAAAATGTCCTACTAGGGAAGATATCATGGTGCAAGCAAATGAGAAAAATGACACATGTCTTTCAAGAAATAGTGATGTGACCTCTTTATACAAAGATGATGAAGTGACATTAGACTCCCCTTAGCTAAGAGATCATGAAAATAAGGAAAAGTGTGTTGAGTTTATGAACATTAGATCTCCTTCGAGTCCTCTAATTATTGAACCACCTAAGCCTCAACTTATTATTTATCCACTGTCACAAAAATGAAAAGTTCAAAATAAACCAAATCTTGTCTTAGAACCACCTAAAAGGAAAATCGATGATGATAATGTTTTGCAACAACTGAGTTACAATGACATTGCTCACATATATAACAAGGTGTATACAATCAAGACCAATCCTAAACCCAAAAGTTGTTTGCATGTTGAGAAAGAAACAAAAAAGCTTATTGAAGAGGTCACAAAATTATCAAAAGATGCTTCAAGTTCCTTTGATTTATACCTACATCCTTGGGCGAGTAGATCATAAAAATAGAGCCTACAAAGGGAAACATAAAAGAAGTAATGCCAATAGAAAATTCAAAAGCATCCACTTCAACCACTCTAGAAGAAAGGACAACATACATGATAAACTTTGATGAAACTGATTATGAGCAACCGTCAAATCCAAAAGAAATGAAAAAGCTTTACGAAAGAGGTTACGATTCAATTATGAAATAACTTGGTTATAGTGGAAAAGGATGTGGTGCTAGAGAAAAAGGTATTCATGTCCCTATAGAGCCTAATGTGCACAAGAAATAACTCATAGTCATGGTCATTGTCCTTCGATAGAAATCAAACCACCAAACAAGCCTTCACTTAATAGCAACACTATTACAAAAGATTCTTCCAAGACAAGATTAGCTTTGGTGCATCGAAAACTAATAAATACTACATGTTGGAATATCTCATTACATAGGAATCAAGTCTATACTTTTTCTACTCATTATAATCAATAGCAATAGTTGCTACTCCTTGCCATGTAATAGTTGTAGGATCATACGAAACTCATTATTGCATATTTTAAATAAATTGAAAATCATTTCCTTTTTGCAAGGAGCAGCATACCATCATCCATTCTAGGCTCATCCTTTTCTAGCACTAAGTGGGGGAAAGGGGCTAGGTAGCATTGTCCTAGTAATGTATTTTTTGTTGTCCCTTTGGCTAGTTGCCCACCTTTTGTTTATACCGTCTGAGATTGGGAGGTGGTCGACCTACTTTAGGATGACTTGGTTGTGCCTTACTAGTCTATTGATTTTTCAATTTTCTTTGTGATTGCATGTTTGTAATGTGATCCCCCATGATATTTCACAGTTTGTTGTTCCTCTCTCTTTTGTGCATTTTTTTATATGTACCTTCATTCTTCTCTATGTTGTAATCATTTTTCATTTGTCTTGTGGTTTCCTTTTGGGGATGATGCAAGGTGTTGAGACATTTATGTCTCTTCTATGTTGACCCAAAAGATTTTTTCTTTTTATTTTTCATTTGTCTTGTGTTTTCCTTTTTGGGATGATACAAGGAATCAAGATATTCATGTTTCTTCCATGTTGACTTGAATGGTTTTCCGTTTTTTTGCTCTCTTTGTGTCATTCTTCTAGTTTTATGAGTATTTGGGGAATGATGATAGTTCCATGCTCTATGACAACATTGTAGCATGGAGATACTGACCCCAAATCCATAGATCCCTTATGTGTTTGTGGGGGCAACCCTTCCTTCCTATTTCATGATGCAACTTGCTTTGGAAACATATGACTCTGCATAGGGTTTTCCGGGGAAAGCTCTCATGTCTTAGGATCAAAATTATTAGCTACTTTACAACTACTCACAATGATGGTGTAGAAGCTACTTTAATGTGGGGTATGTATAGGATCATGATAGGCCAAAAAGTGTCGATATGATGGGTATGTGTAGGGTATGTGGTTGACGACTTTTTTTTACCCAAAATTGATGAAACAAAAAGGGTTTTTAAAGGAGATTCTCAGCTTTCCACCAATATAAATTATGCTTTAATTTGAATTTAATAAATAATTATTATTCATTTTCTATTTGAATTGCGACTAAATTCCTAATTGATAAGATGATTAAAAAACATCTATAGCTTTCAAATAGTATGACATTTTTTGAATTTGAAACATGTGTCACATTCTATGCTTCACATACTATAGGATTAAATAAAAAAAAGAATTTCATGAAGTTTTGACCAAGTTCAGGTGGTTAGACATATGAGATTTTATATTTTTTAAAAGTATTAATAAAAAAATCATAATTAATTATTTACCTAGAAAAAAATTACAAAAAAATATGCATCACATCAAGACACGAGTCTTCTACTTATATCTAAAATCTTATAAAAAGATATTATCATTTTATTGTGGTTAGGGTGGTTAAACAAACACCTACTTCTTACTTTTTCTTTGAAATTTAAGTACTACTACATTGAAATTTCAAATTTTCACCAAATAGATTAAAAAAAAACCTAGTAGTTTAGAAACTACATTCAATTTTCTATAGATTCTATTCTTACATATTTTTGAAATAATATATATAACTTATTCAATTTTTTACGTGAAGTTTCCTAACTTTGATTTTTCTCAATTTTTCACCACTTAAGGGCCTGTTTTTTCAATGATGATCTTGCACATGCCTCGTGGGGGAATACAATGATGAAATATTTTGGAAAATTTCATGGTGTGATTTTCTTTTCTCTTGTGGTCTGTCCTCTTCTTGGTTGTGTCAATGGGTTTGATGTTGTTGAAGAGTCTACAATCTACTATCATGGAATGATGCAAACAAGGCATCCCATGGGTAGTAAGCTGACACCTTGGCTTGTCCTCTCTTGGAGACATTAGGCACAATGCTCCCTAAGAGGAAGACTGTTATAATAATAAAGAAAAATATCCTTTAACAATTGTTTTTTTCATGACATTCAAAAGCATTTACAAAAGAATTTTCATTGTGGTACCTTACCGAAGTCGTTGAGAGGATAACTTCGGCATGGTGTGAGAGGCTAATATGATTCTCTCATTTACTACTTCATTGGAATAGCTCACCTAGTGGACAGATTGAGGTTCTACTACCCTAAAGTGATCATACATATTGTATACACTTAAATTTGGTCTGGGGAAATTAATTAAATACAAGTTATTTAATTAATGATTTTTAATTCTTCTACTTATAAATAAATTGAAAAATTTATTTATATAGTTCACTTTCCCCAATTATTCCTATTCTAAATCATTTTCTTCATGTCTTAATTAAATAAACAAATTCAATTAGTTTGTTCTATTTAATTAACCTCCTCTCATTAAATTTGAATTTTAAATTTGAATTTAAGAACATTTCTATTAACCTCTCATCTTCCACCTCATCATGTGTCTCATCAAATTAAATATTTTCAATATTTAATATGGAATTTATCCTCAAAAAATTCTAACAAATTTTGAGACGCTTGGCCTACATCTTCATTTGTTTCTTCTTCACACTTGGCAATTTGTTCTACTAAAGGGAACACACTCCTTGATTCTCTCTAACCTCTTCATCCTCAACCATTCATCCCTCCAGATCGAATCCAAACTGTTGACTCTTGCCACCTAAGCTTATGCCTTGCGAAATCTATAAATACACCCTCATTTATAGCATAAACATATAGAGAGCTAAGCATAATTAAACTCTACAAAATTTCAAAGAGCATCGTCATCTTAGCATTAGCATTTTAGTGTTTGCATTTTAGAATCAAGTAGATTAGTCATGGCACTTGCATTAGTAGCATCTTAATTGTTGTAGTTTCATCATATCATTTCATTAACAATATCATAGCAGCATCATTAATCTTTACACATCATCCACAAAAAATTAGCAATCATGTAGTGTAGGAAGTATTTCTTGCATTTCCAACATCTCATTCTTTAGGTTTCCATTTGGAAATTCATATGCATAAACAATCTAAGAGAAAAAATGATTTAAAGAATCCTTGGATATAGAGGAAAATGAGACACCATTGGGGAGTTTGTGATTTTGATTTGATTATCATTTGAATTCTCTAATATAATGTTTCATTGGTGTGTTGTATTATTTTCTTATGCACTCACATATTCATGCACACATAAATTGGCACCCACCATGGGGCCTAGCCCTATTTTTAACATTTTTTGGAAAGTTTTCATGAACAGGTTCATTCATGTCTTTCGATGTAGTGCACCTGAAACATCTTTCAGTACATAGGTGGAGACTTTTGGCACATCCAAGCTCTCCTCCAGTGCATATAATTGTTCTTTTGGCGCATCCATGCTCTGTTCCAATGCAGATACCTACCCTTCTGGTGCATATACAAGATTTTGACTTCCCTTTTCTTGTTTTCTAGAATAGCGCATTTAATGCATTTAGTAGCTCATATAGTGAATCTTTTAGTGCATGTGTTCTCTATTTTAGTGCATTTACCTTTATTTACAAAAAAATGAGATTTTGGAAACTAATCTGTGTCTTTCTATTTTTGCAGGTGATTTATATGCTACCAAAAACATTATCTAAGACTACTAATGGTGTTTACAGGGCTTGGAGTTATTTTTCCTTTTGATTAAATTAGGAATTTAGGTTAATTATGAGGTTAATGAGCACCATGTATGTTGTGTTTGTAAAGTGATAGGCCTATGCTCTCCCCTTCACTAGATGACCAGAATGCTAGACTCACTCTTTCATTTTATTGCAATAGCACCTATAGAAGGCCTATCGTAGTGGGAAAAAGTACTCACCCTACAGGAATGACCTAAGTTGGAATGAATAAAGCCAAGTATTCCAACCCACTATAATCAAACGTAATTGTGATGAAAATCACATTTAATGGTAGTGTGCATTGATAACCATCCCCATATCCTTTGTTCTAAAGGTTGGGAGGTTTCTTGAGGGAGTTTATCATTTGTCACACTGAATGAAAACCATTACTAAGAACTTTAAGTGTAGTAGCTAGTCAAGTCAGTTCCCAAACATTATAATATTTAGATTGCAAGGGGAGGAAAGAATCTTCCTCAAAGATACTCACCATATAACTACCAGAGATTACTGGCCAAAAGTGGAGGATTTGACTTTCGTTAAGACCTAGAAAAGGAAAAAACATGGGTGCCCTCTAGGGGTGACAGGGTTCAATACCAATGAAGATCAAAGGGATCATACTAGATCCTAGAACATGCACTCAATGTTTAGATTATAGGGTGAAACAACTATTTTACTACTTGTTGCTATGTTTGAAATCATTTTTCAAGAGATCATCCATTAAAAAACACTTAATTCACATGATTCATAAATGAGAAAAACCATGAAAACTTATTGTTCAGAAGATCATCCATTAAAAACACCCAATTCACTGAGTTGAAAACAAGAAAATAAAAAAACTTTCAAAACGGTGACCATTTCTAGTTTGGCACATAAGCTTCCTATTTCAGCACATTTAGCTCATATTCTGGCACATAAGCTTCCTATTTCAATGCATTTAGCTCATAGTCTAGTGCATCTGGGTTCTTTTCTAGCACATTTTCTTCATCTTTCAACACATAAGCTCTCTGTTCTAGTGCATATACGTGACAATCTAGTACATATAGGCTCTATTTTAGTGCATTTAGTCCATCTTTTAGCGCATCCATCTAATTCACAAACAAAGAGCTAAATTGACCTTATGTCTGACAATTAGAATCACATTTAGGTAGTCTAGCACATCTAAGCTTTGTTATGGTACATCTGTCCCATCTTTTAGCGCATCTACAACCTGTTTTAGCACATCCATCTGATTCACAAACAAAGAGCTAAATTGAACGTCTTTCAGACAATTATAATCATATTTGGGGAACTTTTTTACTTGAGAAAAGTTCATTCCTCATTCAAACATTGGTTTAAACTTGAAGAAACTAGCTTTTACAAGTGAAATCTCTAACTAAACTTGGATCAAACATCTTAAAGTTCCTAATCATCAAATCTCATCTCTGATTGTTTAGTTGAGTTTCATCATCAAGATCTATCATCCTTCATGATGAAACAAAACACTTTACATCAGATTTAGCCATAGTCTCATCAATAGGATTTATCATCCTATTTGACTTAGTGACTTCATTAGCACTCCTAAAACAAAGATCAAAGTATAGAAAACCTTTATCACTTGCATTCCTGTTTTAACAAGAGCTAAAAAACAAAAACTCAAAGAGAAAGAAATTGAAACCCAAACCATCATGGCAGAAGGAGAAGAAAATCCCTTTCATAAATTTCACCAACTTGAAATAGATGAGATAATTGACGAGGACATTCAACAAGCTCAACAAGACCTTAAATTTCACAAGTTCATGGGGAAAATTCTAGAAAAAGAGGGAGAGAAATACTTTTTGATGTTGGAATACCAAGGTGTGAAACTACCTAATGACTTTGATGTAAACCAATTGAAAGGAGCTCCCAAGAAAATAGAATTTGACTGACAAACCATAGATCCAATGAATGCTTTAACTCAACAAATCCAAGACATGCAAAGAGGAACAAACAAAAGATATTTAATGCAAGACATCTATCCTTATCCCTTTGACAGAAGTCTAAACATTATACCATTTCCACCAAATTGTGATCTTCCAAAATATGACAAATACAATGGCAAATCTAATCCTATAGACCATGTAAGAGAATTTCGCACCATGAGCTTGGAATTTGCACATGAACAGACTTATTTAATGATAAAATTTCCAAGAAGTTTTGGTGGTCAATGCATGGAATGGTTTTCAAAACTCCCACTAGGTATTAGATCATTTGAGGAGCTAGTCAATAAATTTATCACCCAATACTCATACAACATGAAATAACCATGAAAGATCTTTGTAACACAAAACAAAAAAATGGTGAATCATTCCTCACATTTCTATAAAGATGGAGATGATTATTTGCTAGATATGCCCATCCTATACCTAAGAAAGAAAAGATGGAAATATTTATTGACAATCTAAACAGTGAGATGAGTTATTGAATTCAATTGCAATGTCCACCCAACTTTGAAAACATGATTGAAAATAGACTTAAGAATGAGGAAGAATTGGTTAAAAGAGAAGTATTAAAAATCTATAATAAAGGAACAAACAATGCCAACTCTTCTAATCATCATAACAACCATCAAAAATCAAAATTATGGACAAGAAATAAAAATGCTAGTAAAGATGGCACAACTAAAACATATAATGCAAAACCAGTCTTCAATCTATTAGGAACTACACCCAAAAATAACCAAAACAACTATCAAAATAACAATGAATCTAAACCAGCTTCAACACTGTATCGAACACCATCAAATTGCAGAAAATTTACACCTTTAGGATAGTCACTTGAATCAACATTAAAAGAAATTATTGCAAACAAACTCATAACATTACCAGAGGCACGAGATTGGGAACCAAGAGTCAAACGATCATGGTGGAATGATGCATATTATTGTGATTTTCATAGAAACAAAGGTCACAAAACAAATGATTGTATGCAATTAAAACATTTAGTGAAAGACTTGATATATAGAAAGGACATATCGGTATAAGGACCTCAAAAAAATGCTGATCATGGAGCATGTGAAAATCCTTTACCCAGCTATGAAAAAGGGGAATCCTCTTCAACAAACACCAAAGGGAAAAATGTGAAATATGTCTATGATACTACAATCCTTCACATTACTATAGTTGATAATCAAACCAATGAAATTGAAATCAATAATAAACAACACACTACTGCTATTGATAATCAAATCAATGACAAACAAGACATTGTTGCAACTGATAATCAAATCAATGATGTCAAAAGTGAGCATAAACAAGTCATTGTTGCAGCTGATAATCAAATCAATGTCATCAAAATCAACAATAAACAAGACAACATACCAGTCAACGTGACCACAAGAGTGCAATCCAAGTTTTTTTGGAAAGAAAGTACATCTAAAATACCTATTGCCCCTTTAAATCAATACAATATCATAGACCAATTGCAAAGGATTCCAGCATAGATATCCATACTGGAACTTCTTAAAATTTTACCAACTACCCATAAAGAAATTTTGGAAAAGGATTTGGTGGACACCACAGTACCAACTAATTTGGAAGTTTTTCAATTCCAATCCATGGTGGGACATTTGAATGCACCCCATTGTTTATCATTCTTAGAAAATGATGATGCATCCCTCACCCATCCACATAATGCTCCACTCCATATTGAGGTTTTAATCCATAAACATTAGGTCAAGCACGTTTTAATAGATAGAGGAGTTGGTCTAAATATCTCCACCTTGAAGCTTATCCATGCATTGGGATATTTAGAAAATGCAATAGATTCCAAAAGAAAGATCACCATAAAATCTTATGATAATGAAGAAATATCCTCTCAAGGACTTATAGTATTGTCAATTTAAGTGGGACCAGTTGTAAAAGATATAATTTTCAAAGTTTTAGACAAGGAATTGACTTACAACATACTATTGGGACAACCTTGGATCCATGAAATGCAAGCAGTGCCATCAAAATATCATCAATGCTTCAAATTCCATTACAATGGACAAGAGATCACCATTTCAGCTGATTCCAACAATCCTCAATATTGCAACACCCTCAAGATAGTCCAAGATATTTTTGTGCCACACAATAGGGAAGCTATCACTTCTATTTCCTCAAGTAATGAAGGAAAACTCAATTCTTTGTCAAATCAATTTGAGAAAAAGGTTTAGTCGAAAGATAAAGGCATTGGTGATACCATTTCCTCAAGTAATGAAAGCCAACTTAATTCCTTGTCAAAATAGTTTGAGAAAAAGATTCAATTGAAAGATAAAGGAATGGGTGTGTATTTAATTGAGTAATCCTTATGTCTCTCACAACTTCTACCTTCTCCAAAATCATATGGGAAACCATCAATATGTAGACAACAATCTTCACAACCCACCATGCTCTTTGATGGAAAATTTGTAAAAGCAGGTACTCTAGTTGATGAATCTGAGGACAAAGACAACCTAAATTGGCTTTACAAAGATGAATAAAATTCCCAAGTGGGTATGTGCATGATCATCATGGAAAAATTAGGCCCTTAAGTAGCGAAAAAAATTAAAAAATCAGAGTTAGGCAACTTGACGTAAAAATTTGAATAAGTTATCTATATTAATTCAAAAATATGTAAGAATAGAATCTATAGCAAATTGAATGTAGTTTCTAAACTACTAGGTTTATTTTTAAAAAATTCTATTTGGTGAAAATTTGAAATTTCAATGCAGGTACTTAAATTTAGGGAAAAAATAAGAAGTGGGTGTGCTGCGACCACCCTAACCACAATAAAATGATAATATTTTTTTATAATATTTTAGATATAAATAGAGGACTCATGTCCATATGTGATGCATATTTTTTAATAAATTTTTTCAATGTAAATAATTAATTATGATTTTTTTATTCCAACTTTTAAAAAATATAAAAACTTGTATGTCTAACCACCTTGGTCAAAAATTCATAAAATTCAATTTTTTTTTTTAATCCTATAGCATGTGAAGCATAGAATGTGAAAAATGTTTCAGATTCAAAAAATGTGATACCGTTTGAAATATATAGATTTTTTTCAATTAGCCTATCAATCAAGACTTTAGTCGTAATTCAAATAGAAAATGAATAATAATTATTTATTAAATTCAAAGTAAAGCATAATTCATATTGGTGGAAAGCTGAGAAAATCCTTTAGAAACCCTTTTTGTTTCATCAATTTTAGGTAAAAAAAGTCGTCAGCCACATACGTTACACATACCCATCATATCACCACTTTTTGGCCCATCATGATCCTGCACATACCCAAGTGACAACTTCATCATACCAACAGAGCAATATGGTAAAGGATTCACAATTTTAGAAAAGATGGGATATGAAGGAAAAGGTCCTATTGGTAAACAAAAAGAGGGTATGTGGAACCAATCCAAGCTATCACAATCAATACAAAGGAAAAGACAGGATTAGGATACAAAGAAGAGACAAAAGAAGAGGCCAAGCAACAAATTTGTGAGAGAATCCTCTAATTGGAAGATAGTTCTGAAATATACTCAAATGAATATGAATGGGATTCACTATCTGAAGTATCTTTCAAAGATAAATAAATTGATGTGATAAAGAGGTATGCACCCATATGTATGGAGGGACAAATTTTAGGGTCTAGACCACTTGAATTTGAATCACTACATATTGATGACTCTAGTGAGGACGATTAGGCATCGAGCGAGATAGATCATTCATAGGAGAGTAACATTATAGACCTTGAAATTGCTATTGAACACTTTGAAAAATTTTCCATCATGACACTTACTTCCTTTGACCATGACCAATTTGATGATTCCTTACCTTTGATACATCTTGAACTCATTAATTGGGAACAAACCGAGCTGCTTCATATCCCTATCTTTGTAGATGATGATGCCATTGTCAGTTTCCTTTGTTCTGAAAATCCCCAAAAAAGTTCCACCAATGAATTTCATGATGAAGCTCCCAATCAGGGGAGTGCCAAGTCTCTTAGTTGCAAAATAAAGAATACAAAAAAGCGATCTAATGGTGAAAACCATGAAATGGTAGTATTAGATCATGAAAAAGTAAAAAGAAAGAGTGTATCCAACGGTGAAAACCTCTTTGAGGCACTAACGGATGAGATATTTGACACTCTTCTTGAGAATTATCATGAAAAATATTTAGTAAATTGGTTGATCCTACACAATCCATAAACATCAGTACTATAGAAACAATAAAGAACCTACATCTAGCGACGTTAATGATAGAGTAAGAAAAAGCCAAGTTTCACCAAATTCTTTGAAGAGAGACAAATCAATTTTGTTTGGTCCTATGTTGACATGCCAGGAATAGATCTAGATCTAATAATGCATCATTTATCCCTACCACCTGGAGTGAAGCCAGTAAAGTAGAAATTAAGAAAAATGCATCCACACATCGCCCTATTATTGAAAGCAAAATTGAAGAAACTATTAGATGCAGGGTTCATCTATCCAATCGACTATGCAGAATGGATTTCAAATATTGTACCAGTCTCCAAACTAGACAATAACATCCAAATATGAATAGATTTTAGGGATCTTAACAAGGCTTGTTTGAAGGATGATTTTCCTTTGCCCAATATAGGCATTATTGTGGACCTAATAATAGGATATGCTATGCTATCACTCATGGACATTTTTTCAAGCTATAATAAGATAAAAATTGCACCAAAAGATCAAGAAAAAACAAGTTTCACATGCCCATGGGGTACATTTTGTTGGAATGTCATGCCTTTTGGATTAAAGAATGTAGGAGCCACCTATCAGTGCACAATGACAACTATATTTAATGACATGTTGCACATATTCATGGAGGACTATGTGGATGAATTGTTAGAAAAGTCATTCACTAGGGAAGGACATCTAGAAATCTTAGATAAAATCTTCATTCGATTAGAAAAGTTCAATGTGCTCCTAAATCCAAAGAAGTGTCTATTTGGAGTAACATCAACAAAACTCTTAGGATACATAGTCTTAGCTAAAGGCATCAAAGTAGATCCAAAGAAAGTTAAAGCAATCATGGAAATGCCACCTCCTAAGAACATCAGCCAATTAAGATCTCTACAAGGAAGATTCCAATCTATCAGAAGATTCATCATGCAATTGGTGGACAAAAGTCATCCTTTTACTCATTTGTTACACAAGAATGTTTCTTTTAGATGGGATGAAAGATGTGAAGTGGCCTTTAATCAATTCAAATAATATCTGATGAATCCACCTATATTGGTACCACCAATAGAGGGAAAACCACTTCTAGTATACATAGCAACTACTGAGGTATCTTTGGGAGCTTTTCTAGCACAAGAAGACTCTATAGGAAAAGAAAAGGTAATCTACTACATCAGTAGGGCACTGAATGGATATGAACTTAACTATACATTCATTAAAAAAGCTTGTTTGGCAGTGGTGTTTTCTACTCAACAATTACAACACTATATGTTAACACATACCATCAAACTAATAGCCAAGATAGATCCGTTAAAATATCTACTCAACAAAGCTAATCTAACAGGAAGATTAGCAAAGTGGGTGACGATATTGAATGAATTTGACATTCAATATGTGAATAGAAGAGCAATCAACGACCAAGCAATTCTAGATCAGTTAGTTGAAGCACCATTGCAAGATGACCATCCCATGCACATTGAATTCCCAGATGCAAATTTTTTCACAATGACAACACAAAATTGGATATTATACTTTGATGGGTCTTACACTCAACATGGATCGGGTGCTAGAATCCTATTTGTTACTCCTCAAGAACACACTATCCCAAAATATTACAGGTTGATGTTTCCTTGCACAAACAAAATGGCAGAATATGAAGCACTAATCATTGGTATCAAGGTAGCATTGGAATGGAAAATCATAGAATTATAGGTTTATGGAGATTCTCAATTAGTCATCAATCAGGTTAAAGATGATTATCAAACAAAAGATGACAAGTTGATGCCATACAAGAGGATGGTTGATGACTTCAAGAAATACTTTGTTGAGATCAAGTTTGAACAAATTCCAAGAGTAGAAAACAAAATTGCAGATTTCATGGCAACCATTGCTTCTCTTTTACAGATACTAGAAAATGAAGTTGTTATGAATTCATGGTGGACAATTGTTTAATCCCACATATGACAATCCTAAATCCCAAGTCATATACCATCTAGTCGATGCTAATTATTAATTCTATGGGAAGATTTATAGCTATCTAAGAGACAATACCCTTCCACCTGATCTATCCCAAAACCAAAAACTCAACTTTATCCACTAAGTAGCTCGACACACCATGATAGCCAATACCCTTTATCGACAAGGTCTCGATAGTACTCTCCTCTGATTTCTTGAATTTGACAAATCTAAAACTACTCTATGAGAAGTTCATGAAGGTATTTGTGATACTGATTCAAGTGGTCTTATTCTAGCTAAGAAACTCCCATGCTTGGGATATTATTGGTCGAACATGGAGAAATAATCTTTTCAATTTGTCAAGAAGTGTAAGAAGTGTCAAGTCCATGGGAATCTCATACATGCACTGGCACAGGAGCTGCAACCATTCACATTGACCTAGGATTTTTGTCAATGGGGACTTGATCTTGTGGGTAAGATTGACCTGTATTCCTCTAATGGAAATAAATTCATAATCACAACCATCATGGAGTATTTCACAAAGTGGATTGAAGCTATCCCATTAAACACCATAACTAGTAAGCAAATTGCTTCTTTCATCCTGAACTACATTGTCTATCTGTATGGCATCCCTAACTCCATTATCATTGACAATGGTAATCCTTTCAAAAAACAAGACATACATGAAATTTGTGAAAAATTCCATATCCAACACTAATTTTCCACACCCTACTACCCTCAAGCGAATGACCAAGTAGAAGCCTCAAATAAGACCATTTTGAAAATCTTGAAGAAAACTATCAACGATGCTAGACGTGATTGGAATGTTCAACTAAACCCTACTTTGCGGGCATACCATACTAGCATCAACACCCCTATAGGAGCCACACTATATGCCCTTGTATATGGATCATAATCAATCTTACCTATTGAGGTTGAGTTACCTTCACTTTGAGTATCATTGAAAGGAATCATTTTAGAGGAAGACTATCGAGTATCTAGATTACAGGAGTTGGAATTGCTAGATGAACGTCGTCAGCATGTTGTTGATCATCTAAAAGCCTATCAACAAAGAATGTCAAGAAGATATAATTAGAAGGTAAGACCAAGAAAATTTTAGGTTGGTGACTTGGTCCTAAAAGAGAATCCTCATAATCAACATGATCGAGAAAAGAAGGCAAAATTTGAACCTAATTGGCTAGGTCCTTTTGTCATTATATTAGTATATGGATCTAGAGCATATCATTTATCTACACCCAATGGGGACCTATTTGAAGAAACTATCAAAAAAATCCATCTCAAGAAGTTTTATATATAACTCATCTGGTGCATGGTAAAAAGCTGAAAATTTTGAAAAAAGACAAAAAAGCTGAAAAAAATCCAAAGAAATAAAAAAAGATAAAAATCCAAATATATATATATGTGAAAAATCAAAAAATTGTTACCTTGATGACAACCTGGCAAACAAACATCTTGGTGACAAAAAAAACTCATAAAATTAGAAAAAGTGCAATAAAAACAAGTAGTGAAAACCTGGCAACAAGTGCTATTTGTGATATATTAGCTTTTCCATCTATTGGAGCATGTGTCGGTCATCCAATTTTCATCATAATTATGCTTTTCCATCTTACGAACCTCATGTACATATTTGGGTGTTGCGGTTGTGTCTCATCCTAGCTTGGTGATCATTGTGCGTATTCATAATAAATGGTTGGTTTCTCACTGGGGGAAAAACCATGAACTCACTAGAGCATTCTACTTTGAGCTTAACACAACAAAAAAACAATAGTCATAAAACATAGCAAACATAACAATCACCACAAAACTCAACATTGAACATTAATCACAGTTTTTAGAAAACCAACCATCAAAATCAACAACAAGATCGACAAAAGAAATCTAACTAGATGATATTCTTCTGAAGCATGGTTTAATCATTTTAGCATGAATGTTCAACTATTGTACATATCTTGATTTTTGTTATTATTTCTCTAGAGCAACTCAAGGATGTCATGGACTAGAAAAGCTAGGATGGAGTATGATTTTTCTTTGTTTGTTGTTTGTGAGTTGATCATTACTACTATGTAAATTTGTCACAGAACGTTCTCTACAAAGTATCATTGATGACGTTCTAAATTTGCATAGGAAAAGGATTAAATCTTGTCTGTTTTACGTAAGAAATACTTAGGTCTTCTCGGTTCAATTATTCCTAGATGCTTGTGTTAACTTGCAATATCAAAAATCAATGGAAGTTGTACTCAGGTCATAGTGGTTTAATTATACCATCAATTTTTGTACTAAATTTCAGCATATTAAAAGCTCAATGATGATACCAAGCACAAAAAATCAGCTAAAACAATGACAACATTGCATATTTAGATTTGCATGGTTAAGATAGATTGCATCCATATTAGTTTAGCATCTACATTTTAGATTTTCCAAGGCTGGCAAATTTCAAAATGATTCTATCTCTGTAATTAAAGGATTGAGTACATTTGACATTAACAATAAAAATATCATTCTGAAGTAGTTGCATAATCATTATCATATCATACATACATTAGAAAACATTATCATATCATACATGCATCCATGCATTAGATCATATATTTGCATTAGAAAAATACAAAAAAATAAAGTGCATCACATCTCATTTGCCTAATCAAATCCATCTCATTTAACATAAAGCATCATCCATAAAGCATATAGAATCATAATCCATGCATCATCATTTCATCATTGCATCCATACATGCCCATGGCATAATCATATAAACATCACTTAGCATATAGAATGGAAATCAAATGCATTCATCATAAACATTCATCATAAAATCATATAGAGAACATATAGATGAATAGTATCTGTTGCATCTCATATAATATCAAAATGATCCATGTCAAGTGTATAATGATATCCCAAAATGTGAAGATATACATCAATAACATGGAAGAAAATCATAAAATCTCTGAGTAAATGTATACATCAAGTCTTAGTACATCTAATATGATCACTAAATCTATGAGATGCTCCCTGTAGACAATGTAGGCCTCACTGTGCCTACTGCTGCACCACCAGATGGACCTATTCGTAGATCCCTGCCTAATGGATCTCTCAGAGGTGGCCTAGTCACACCCTTGCTCGTAGTCCGAGAATGACTCTGACCTGATCTAGCACTAATAGACTATGCATAAATTGGGGCATGCTACTCTGTAGGAACAACCTCATAGTACCATAATATATAGTACTCTACCTCTTTGGTTGAATGTTGAACCTCTCTAAGCATATCCCCTATAATTTTCATCTTAGACACTCTTTGTAATCTCTCACCCAAAGCCTCTGCATGCTCACATCTCTATCTTCCCTCATCTCTCTTTATTGTCAGAGAGGCAATCTGCACCTGTGCCTATGCCTGTTGTCCCTGTAAACCCTGTACTTGTTCTTGTAAGGTGTCAACCTATACCCGCTACTGATAGGAAGGAACATTAATATGAATCTATGATGGCCTTTTCTAATGCTGTCCTAAAGAAACCTAGATCTCCTCCTCTGTGGTACTCAAAAATATAGTATCAGTCTACCACCTCCATCTCCATCATCTCCCCCATCTCCACCATCTCCTCCATCTCCACCATCATCTCCTCCATCCCCACCATCTCCCCCATCTCTCCTCCATCTCAGAACACATGGTGGTGCTCTCTCATCATCATCCAATGCTGGCACTGGCTCATCTAGATTGGATATCCTCGAGAAAGCATGTGTGAATAAATACTAAGCATACTCATTTTCCATCAAAGCATCTATGATCTCTGCACAGTAATCCCATATATGTGGCTACAATTCAAAGTACTCCTCACATACTACATCATAAGATAGTGTGGGTCCCCACTCTGAAATATCTTGTCATCTCTGAGTATATAAAGAAGATCCCTAGGGCATAACCTGGACTCGACCATACTGACGAAGCACCCTCATAAGCAAAAATATCTTGATAACAAACTGTGTTTGACCAATTAGGTACCTCGAAGTAAAAACATATGGCATCTCAATATCATCGTCTAACCACTGTTCACAATCCAAGTGTGTCCTCCATGTAACTGTCTCCAAATCATTGAGAACTCGTTGCCAATACTACAATTTTTACAACTTATGTTGGACAACCAAACCCATGTATCCAAAAACATATGGTTGACCAACTAGACGAGCTCTATCTGCCACAGGCCATGTAACAACTATATGGTCCCAAGCCCAAATCTGTAGTAGTGTCACTCTAGATGATAGACTCATAGCTCCAAGATACACCACCTGATGCAAATTGTGGTATAAGTGTGCCAACATGTAGGAAACCCATGCATATCTGATCTCTTGTGTGATCATACTCTCTAGTATCTTGCCCCAACAAACTGATAGTCCCTTCAACCTATGGTCAGGACATAAGAAACCTCCACTAAATCTAGCTAGAACATAGGGTAATGGCTGATACGAATCAACCATCTCCTACCATGGGACCTCATACCCACTAATCCCTGTCATCATGAAAATCCCTCCTCAATGCATCAATACCTCACTACTCTGTCTGATCATACATGACCAACTCTCCAATAATGGGAATACCCAATATATGGTACACATCGTCAGAAGTAACCATCATCTCCCCAGTGGCCACATGGAAAGTGTTGTGGTCACTATCCCACCTCACAACTAAATCAGTCAACAATCCCCTATTAATCCTTTACTAGGGCATATCAATCAAGGAAGACAAACCACATCGTGTAATAATATCCATATCCTCCTGCACTAGACATGGAATCATGTCCTAGGTTTTCAGGTAACGCTCCCGAGATTGAATAACTCTAAAATCCTCCTATAATAATGACATATCACAAATCAAAATTTTATCAATCAACCTATCAATAAATCTAATTAGCTCTAATGAGATTTCAATCAAATCTGGTTGAGCGTCTATCATTGAATTTCACCTATATCATGAGGTCAATCATAATCTATCCTATCATTGACTCTCACCTATCATGAGATCAATCATCACCTATCTTATCAACATCATTAACATAAAAGATAAAGCGATCATAAAACATCAAACACAAGGAGGCAAAACAGCATTCATCAATTTTGGTGTAAATGCGCTAAAATAGTGCTTCTATGCACTAAAATCATGGATGTGCTAAAAAATTCTATCAATGAACCAAAACATGGTCCCTATGTGCCAAAATACCAAATGTGCTATAACAGATACCAAATGATCCATTTTATGACCTACATGCACTAAAAAGCTCCATGCATAAAAAGTTTTACTTCATGTGCTAAAAAACTTCATCTATGCACTAAAAAACTCAGGAAAAGAAATTCAAAGTTTCAAAAAGAGGTTTCTCGGGTTACGTATCAGAGATACATGGTAAGGTGCTGGTGTCGTTGAATTCGTTTAAATTGGTGAGTGCGATATGGGATCACCATCTTGCTCCAATGCTCAATCAGCTCAATCTTCAATTGCAAATGAATTCAAATGAGCTCACTTTTTCATCTTTTTACCTTTTAATGGAGTAAATGGAGGGTAATTAAGTGGGATTGTTTTTATTTTTTCAAATAGGGCATCATTTAATCAATTGGCAGGATCATTCTTCTTTATCGAGAGATAAATCGTCTCAACATCATAAAATTTTAAAATCATTAGAAAATCATAAAAAATTCAAAATTCAAAAGAAATCCTAAAAATTCAAAATTTACCGATTTATCTCTTGATGAGCCATACATGCATCATCACTTGAAAATCAATGTTTGGGGCATATCAAAATTTTTATTAGCACTATTAGCAAAAAAATTTCTTTGAATCAATGTGTCACAAACACATCACTTCAAAGATGGAAAAAATGTATACACTTAAATTTGGTTTGGGGAAATTAATTAAATACAAGTTATTTAATTAATGATTAAATTAATTCTTCTACTTATAAATAAATTGAAAAAATTATTTATATAGTTCACTTTCCCTAATTCTTCCTATCTTAAATCATTTTTTTCATGTCTTAATTAAATAAACAAATTGAATTAGTTTGTTTTATTTAATTAACCTCCTCATTAAATTTGAATTTAAGCACATTTCTAATAACCTCTCATCTTCAACCTCATCATGTGTCTCATGAAATTAAATATTTTTTAATATTTAATATGTCATTTATCCTCAACAAATTCTAACAAATTTTGAGACACTTGGCCTTCATCTTCATTTGTTTCTTCTTCACACTTGGTAGTTTGTTCTACTAAAGGGAACACACTCCTTGATTCTCTCTAACCTATTCATCCTCAACCATCCATCTCTCCAGATTGAATCCAAACCGTTGACTCTTGCCACCTAAGCTTATGCCTTGGAAAATCTATAATACACCCTCTTTTACAACAAAAACATCTAGAGAGTTGAGCATAACTAAACTCTCTATAATTTTGGAGAGCATTGTCATCTTGGCATTAGCATTTTAGTGTTTTCATTTTAGAATCAAGTAGATGAATCATGACACTTGCATTAGTAACATCCTAATTGATGTAATTTCATCATATAATTTCATTATCAATATCATAACATCATCATTAATCTTTGCACATGAATCTACAACAAATTTAGCAATCATGTAGTGTAGGAAGTATTTCTTGCATTTGCAGCATCTCATTCTTTAGGTTGTCATTTGGAAAGTCATATGCACAAACAATCTGAGAGAAAAAATGACTTATTAAAGAATCCTTGGAGATAAAGGACAATGAGATGCCATTGGGGAGTTTGTGGTTTTGATTTGATCATCATTTCAATTCTCTAATATAATGTGTGTTGTATTATTTGCTTATGCACTCACATTATTCATACACACACATAGTTTGGGACAACTCACCATGTGGATGACTTGAAGTTATGTGGACCCAAAGTGAACAACGTATGTTATGGACAAATAGCCACTGCCTCACATCGCATTGAATTGGTTGTGCTTGATACTTTTGTTGTTGTTTATTTTTCTTGGCCTTTGACATGGTATAATCATGTATCTTTGTTATTGCTGCATACTTAAGTGTCCTAGATGTGTGAGTTTGACATGGGGTCATCGTCTCACTAAAGTGGGGGAAAAATGTAGTAATGAAAAAACTATCCTTTTTCTTCCTTGCTTGATAATTGACATTAAAGCTAAATTTATCTTGGAGTGGTGTTGTAATATCTTGTACACATTCACACTATTCTAGGAGGTCTTTATTAACTAAATCATGCTTTAATTGGTCCTTTACAAAGGTGTTGTAAAGTGTTGTAACACACTTTCACACTTTTCTAGGACTTATTTGCTTAATTAAGCCTAATGGGCCCCTTTCTAAATAAAAATGTACATAATTTTTACCTTTTTTAGGGCTTGTAAAGTGTTTTAAAGAACTTTCAAACTTATCTAGGTGGTCTTAATTCATTGGATTTTTTAACCCCCTTTTTAGGCTTTAATTTTGACACCTCATGAGGATCTTTCTCAACAATGATAAATTAAATATCAAATTATTTCATTGGGAAAAATTTCATCTTGGTAAGTCGAGCTAAGACCCATTCTCCTTTAGTTCTAAATGGGTCCTCCCTTAATAGGACCCCCCTTTCTCTGTTGATCTGGAATGGGTTTTTCGCCTTCTTTCATTTCCTTGAAGCTCGATCTTGGAAACTTAGCTAGGACCCATTTTCCTTTGGTGGTGAATGGGTCCTCCCTTAATAAGACCCTAATTTTTGAATTTCATTCTAGTGAGAATTAAATTATTTTTCTTTCTACATCTGCTGTCAGCCTTAGTTCTTTTAATTTCAAGGTTAATCTCTTGATTTAGTATAAATAAGGGGTTAATTCACATTGTTTCTCCTAACACAAGATATAAAATTTATCAAGCATTCAAGCATTTAAGTGATCAAGCATTAGAGAACTCATAAAGTATTTCAAGTGATTATTATAGCAATTCAAGGTCTTATAATAATGTCAAGGGTTTAATGCATTCATGTGTGTTGAGCTAAGAAGTTAATGATGCATTTAGGATCCATTTGCAAGCATCATCCTACATTCAAGATCTACATTCTTCATGGCCACTCCATGATTGTTTGCATATTTGAATCACAAGATATAATCCAAGGTGATATCATTTACATTATTACACTTTCATGCTTCTTTTCCTTCATTTAATCATTTGGTTTAAATACCTACAAGGGGTTTGATTGAGGAAAACCCCCATTCACTAACAAACAAGTTTTTCTTTCCCTTGAGTGTGTTATTATAGATTTAAATGTTGAAGATCAAGTTAAGCAAGATTTGGAGCAAAGTTGTCGAAGTTGCAAAGTTACAAAAGTTATCATTCAAAGTGCAAGATCATGGAAAGAGTTCTAAATAATTAACTACAATCTTCTAGAACTTGATAACCAAGATTTCAATAGTGCAAACATCAAGGTATAGGATCCTAAAATTAGTTTTACAAAATCCTAAAAGGACCCATTCACCACTAAAGGTGAATGAGTCCTTAGTAGGGTTGGAGCAGTGAAAATCTAGAATATGGATTTACAAACTGAGAGGAATGAAACCCAAAAGGAACATTTTGGAAGCCCTAACAGGGAACCATTCATCACTAAAGGCGAATGAGTCCTTAGTGGTCCCTAAAACAATGCTTTTCCAACAAGTTATACATCATTTTAACCTCTTAAAGCCTACCTTTTTATTTCTATGACAGTTAGGTACCATTTCTAATTATTATTTCCATCTTTTAGCTCTCATAATTGAATGTTTAAATAAGAAAAAGATCTAGTGGTTTATCATCTTGTTCATTCATGGTGGTCTAATGCCATAATTTGTGTTACTCATTTTTTGGGGATCTATTGCTAGTGATTAGCTATAATCCACAACATATCCTATTTGACCATGTTATTATAGCTCAATTAGTTCTTTAGTTAGCTAAAACTAATGCCCTTCCATAAACCCTTACAGCTTCAGGTGGCCAAACCATGCTAACAAGTGCATGTTGTGGATGTGTACATGCCTAGAGGAGCTCATATCAATTCTAGAATTCATTATTGAAGTTTGAAAATCAAGAAATTCAAATGATTTATTTTAACCCTTCTAGGTAGACAACTTAGATCATTATATAATATCTATAAAATAAATAGATAAGCACATTTATGATCTTTTTAAAATTTTAAAGGCTCTTGTTTGACACTACAGCATGTACTCAAACCTTAAGAATCTTCTCAATCACACGAGGTAACTTTATAACAATGCTTAGATGCAATCCATTATAACCTCTCATCGATTTAGTTAGTGTCTTGTTAAAAATCCTTTCTAAACAAGACCTTCATTTTAATGTTTCTAACACAATTAATAAAAGGCATCTAGTTGTGATGACCTTCCGTATTAATTCTTCAAAATTTCCTTTGATGTTTTTGGCCATGATTCAAATAAGGTGTATGTTGAAGCTTTTGATTTAAGATCTCTACAGTTTATCATGAATAAATATAATAGTAAAGTATATCTATTACTAATAGTCTCTTGAATTAATATATAATTAGAAACTAACCACTCTTTTCAAATTTTTATAGAAGTTAATTATAAAGGCTCTTGTACTTTGTGTTTGACATATTCTCCCATTGGTTATCCACATGCATAAATATTGACTAAATTTTTTTTGGAAAAATTATTATTATATGGTAAGTTATGGAACATACTAGGCAATTCAATTAATAAGTGGTGTTTCTCAAATTTTACTTTGAGAAAGGTTATACTAGAATTAGATGGTCCTTCATTTTGGCCATGCTTCATTAAAATTTCCTTTTATCCAACTTTATCATATTAGTTAGGGTGTTATCCAGTAATGGTTCTAGTTTCCTTAATGTTAATGGTATCCAATATAATAAATTTATTTTCTTCAATTTTTTTATTTGAAGAGGATGACCTCTTGCACCATCACTATATGTGTTGGCATCTAAAAGATTTAGATATCTCATTTTTTATGCTATATCTTAGAAATACGGGTCAAAAGAATTTCTATCTTAGTTAGCAAATACTACTAGCCTATCAATAATGGATTTTGTGATTCAAATTAAATTTTACAACCCTAGAGAGAAAAATCGATACCCAAACCTAGTGACATGTTTTTATTCATAATAACAAGGCTAGACTCATCATGTGAGTATAGAAAATTATTCTAAAACTATTAAGAGAAACCCACTCATTTAAAATTGTTTCTCTATAAGGAAAATTATGGTATTCCTAGATATTTTAATAGGATAATTAAAGACTTAAAATAATAGACTAGGTTACATTCCCTAGCCACACTTATTGTGCAATAAAATCTTAATTATTTATTAGTAAAATACATCTTACAATATCATACTATTCTTGTATTTATAAATATCTCTTTTATAAAATATTAACAATTGATTACACATGTAATTAAAGAGGTGAATTATTTTATATACCATATAATTAACCCCTATATATTTTTCTTACATCATGTACAACCTAGCGACCTAACATGCATAAATATTTGAATATATATTACATGTTATGTCTCAAAATATTAATAAAATTTAATATTATTGAATCATGTGGACTAGTAGACCTAACCTACATAGCTCTAGCAAAGGAAACAATAAGAAAAAATATTTAAAAAAATTGATCACTTAAGAAAAGAGAAAAACTGCCTTAGTTAATTTTTGATAGAGTTAATGTCTAAAAAAATCCAAATAATATTTTAAATATGAAATAGAGAACCATTAATTTATCTAAAATCTGACCACTCTAGCCATTATCAATCTTATCAGTACCTTATTTAAGGAGTTTTGACTTCCTAGAACCTTATAATCACTAATTTGATCTTCATGTGTAAGTTGAAATAAGTGAATACATCTTACCTATTAACATGTATCTAGATACATATAAATTTTCACAAGAGAAATCTCAAAGAGTTCCATAGAAATAGATGGTTTGATATTAGGGCTATGCCTAATAGGATGATGAGATCATTTGTCTTGTACCATAGAAAATTGGATCATTGACATTTTCATGATTATTTAGGTCTTTCTCTTGTGATGCTTCATCTATCTTTCTTTGATTTAATGTTGCAATGTGGCTTATGCATTCACATTAGGTCCTAAATATTTAAATTATGATGTCTTGTGAAGGTGTCATGAAGTGTTGTAACACATTTCTACACTCTTCTAGACTCTTCTCATTATAATTCATCTAAAAATCACCTTTATATCCCTTATCAAGTCCTATTTTAAAGTGTTGTAAAGTATTGTAACAATATTTCATGCTTTTCTAGGCTTTTCATCACTATTTACACCTTTCTTATGCTTTATTTGGCCCCTTTATTCACTTATAGGACTTATTTAAGTGTATTTTTGAGTGCAAACCCAAAAAATAACATTAAATGCAACTTAATTCCTGACACCCACTTACAAGCCTGAGGTGGGACCTATTCGACATGGGTGGAAAATAAGTCCCTCTTGGCTCCAAATTCAAAATAATTTAAATTTTCTTTCAGGTTTTTATTCAAAAAGACCTTATGTCAGCCTGTGATGAGGTATTATTGGGTTATTAGGGCATAAGTGTGTATAAATAAGTGTTTTTCCTTCCATTTCAACCCCGATTCATCTCATTTGCTCTTACACCATCAATTAGCATTCTTGCATTCAATCCATCAAAGCATCATTCAATCAAGCAATTATCAAGTATCTTGGAGTAGCCATTGACATATCTTTATATTTCTACAAGGTATTTGTTGAGTTTAGAAAATTTGCATGTTGTTGATTCATCATTCCTTGCTCATTTCATTTCATTCATTTATTAAGGGTTTGATTACCAAAGTGGGATTTCACCAAGGAAAATCCCTATACTCTAACCCTTAACCATTTTTCCCCTTTTGCATGTTTGTTTGTAGACTTTATATGTAGAATTGTTAAGAAAATAGGTGTTGAAAGGTGGTCAATAAGTCAAAAAAGTGGTTGAAGTCAACTAAACCCTAATTCAAGCTTGGAGACAACCTACAGCCTATTTTCTATAGATTTGACTCCATCAACCTGACAAGAAGACAAGTGGAGATCTAGACCTACAAGATTGACCTTTGAATTTGTAGATTTTTGGAGGAGGACTGATTTTCCATTGTGGTGAATGAGTCCCACCTAAAGGCTAAAAAAGGTTGATTTTGTTAGAATCTAGTTCCCAACAGTCAAAAAGTAGTTTTGAATGTTTTTACCAATAGGAGAACTGATTCACCATCAGTGGTGAATGAGTTCCATTGGTGATTTACAATGATTTTAGCTAGTTTCTAGAACCTTCCAGGATTAGCATTGAACTTCTAGGTGCACTCTGTTAAACTTCTTTCAATTTTGTTTTTTCTAGTTCACGTTTTTAGTTTATTTTTGCATACCTCACCATGTTTTCAAACATTGCACATTTCATTAGTTTTGCATTCATAATCAATCAATTTCATAACTTAGTCACATTTAGATCATTTCATTTAGTAATAATTCCATCATACATTCTTTTATTTGAGTGAACCACTTCAATTTTTGTGTTTTATCTCTCTCCTTTTAGGTGAAAAACCCTAAGAGTGCAAGAGAAGTCAATAGAACCTTCAAAATTGATGGTTCATTTTGTTGAACCTGCATTTTGAACACATTATCTTTCTAATTTCAATTGCATCTTGCATCCTAGGATTCCTATGCATTAACATTCAATTAAGTTTTGTTTTGTTTTTGCATCCTAGGGTTTCTCAAATTGCATTAGTGAAATAATCATATAGATTTCATTTTTGCATATCAAATCATTAAAAAACTGAAAATCTACATTTGCATATGAAAAGCATTAAAATCACTTTAAATTTTTTGAAATTTTTTTTTTTTCTCATACCTAGACTCATTTGCCACCCTAGGCGAATCAGTCCAGCTGCATTTTCTACATTACAATTTTTGGCATTTTCATAGTATTTTTTGCATTTCAGTTTCTGGTCACTGCCTTCTTGTTTCAGTTTACAAAATTTTTGTCATTAGCATTTTTTTATTCCTAGTTTTCATTTTCCTTCACCCCATATTTTGTGGTACTTGTATGAGTGTTTCGTGCCCTAGTGATAATACTTTAGTGAGACAAATTTCTAGACTCATGGCTTCCTGCAATAACACTTTCGTTGTGGACCTTGGGATCTCAAGAGCTCTTACTCCTCATATGGACAATGGTGCATTAAGCATGGATACTACCACTAGTATACCTTTACCTTCACATACAATGCATGTTGACACACAAACCGATCAAATTATGCAAGATAAAGTCATTAGTATTCATGAGGATTTTTCACATTTACAACAAGATTTATCCCTTGAAAACATTTCCACCACTACCACACCTGCCATAGAAAAGCTTCATCACTTGATTGAAAGTGACGATGGCTTACAAGTTATGAAAATAATTGATAAGATATACAACAAACACGTTCCTTCAACTTCCCCACCAACAAAAATTATGGTTAGCCAAGGAGGATCTCACATTCCTCCTCCTTCAACCATATCATCCATTCCCACCTATACCACTCCTCAAGTTACAACAACCATACAACAAGTTATTCATGTGACTCCTTGTTTCACTATTCCAACTAGAATTCCTAGTTCTTTTGTGGCATTGAATGTTCCCTCTTCCACCTTCATCCCTCTTAGTGTCCCCTTCACTTATCCTAACATTGCATACACTCCATCACCATTTTCTCTTCCACCTCATACCACTTACACCGATCCCCTCATTACACAACTCTTTAACACTATTTCTTCCATGCAACAAAAAATATCCACCATAAGCCAAAGTAAAAATGCTCCACCCACATATCATGTTAGTAGTATCCACTATCTCTAGAGATCTTAAGAACACAGATGCCACAAGGAATTGAGATGCCTAGGTTTGAGAAGTACAGAGGTAAAGGAGACCCTACTAATCATGTTAATGCCTATACAATGTTGTGTAGTGATTTTTTCCTTGAAGATAAACTATTAGCCAAAAATTTGCCTAGGACCTTCAAGGATAATGCATTGGAGTGGTTCTCAAACTTATCTAATAATTCAATCTGATCATTTAATGAAATTTTTTATGCCTTTATAAGTCATTTCCAAGTCCATATGACTACCAAAAAGACAATGGCTGATTTAATGAGATGTAAAAAAAAAGTAGATGAAAAAGTAAATGATTTCATTTCATGTTATCGGTCATTGTATGCTAAAGTAGATGTCAAGATTCTTGATTCTCATCTTCAAAAGATGTTTATTGAAAAAATCCACACTCACCTTTAGGATAAGTTGACTATGATGAAATTTCCTTCATTGATAGATTTATGCACGACCCTTTGTGACTATCACAACTCGGTTCTTAGTCGTGATTCAAAGTCCACTTCTAACTTAGCTAAGAAGTCTAAACAAACCAACTAGAACAACACACAAAACTTTAGAAAACCAAATAGAGGATTTTATATTTCAATCCACCTCCACCACAACCAACTCAACCAATGCCTAATCAAGTGATTGTTGTTAAAGTAGTAGTGCCCTTTACTTATGGGGACCCGAAGAGATAATTTAGTCCCTTACCTGATACCCTCCATAACATGATGAATCAACTACTACAACAACAGATGATCACTCTGCCTATCCTTAAACCCCTTGAAACAACCAAGACTTTACCACCCACCTCTAAACCAAATGCTTATTGTCATTTTTATCACCAAAATAGACATAATACCAAACAATGTAACTGTCTCAAACACTTAGTTCAAGACCTCATTGATTCTGGTCATTTTTCCACTGAGTGTTAATGATCAAGGAAATAAGTCTATTGCACCTCCCAATTAGAACTTACAATTTTTTACCAATCCTATGCCTAAACAAAAAATTTCATTTGTTAAATCTAGTGAACGTTCAAACACTCATGTGATGAACATTGATAAAAATAATGAACAACATGCTATTACTCCAAATGTTACCCAAGTTAATCCTATGGATGAACTTGTGGGTATGATAGACATTATCCATCATAAGGGCCCAACCAAAAAATCTCTTGATATTAATTTTTCTTCTCATGATACACTTAAAAAGCTTCCTGATGGTCCTCTTTACATAGCTGGCCACATCTATGATAAGCCCACCAATGGGATATTAATAGATCCCGCCTATGGTGAGAATGTGATCAGGAATTTTTTTTTAGTATTACATGATCTCTATCAAGATGATTATAATAAACCAACCACATTGATTAAAATACATACTAGTCTTGTGTGCCCTATGATTGGATCAATTATACTCCCATTACAGATAGGATCCAAAACTTTGGATGTAACATTTTCTATTATTCCACAATCGAATCAGTTTCGACTATGGCTAGGTCATCCTTGGCTTTGCTTGATGAAAGTTTTTCCTTTAGTTATTCACAAATGTTTGAAGTTTCTACATGGAAATGAGATATTTGCCATACACCATAGTGGATTTAATCCATTATTCTCTAAAGATAATTTTTCCTTAGAAACCTTTTGGCTTGAACCTATGGAACCCATCACCCCTTACAAAGACTTCTTTTTCATTACCTATCAAAAGTTCAAAGCCAAAAGAATAACTAAATTGTCTCTTCGCCACATGTCCCCATTTACTTATGCTATCCCTATCATAGATGAGACAATGCTTCATCCTAAGTCTGAACCTAAACAAATAATGCAAACTCATGAGCAACCAACCATAAACACTTCCCCTTCATCATCTAAATTCCCACGAGATAATGACACCAACACTGTCATGCCTCCTCACATTAAATAAGTTTACAAAGCCAAAGAGAAAGTGATTAAACCATCTCCTTTGGTTCCTTCCATTCCTTCTTCTCAGGAAGAAAAGGATCCCATGGAAGATCAACCCAATCTTACACCTCAACAACTTCAACATAAAATTAAAAGAAACCGTATTACTAGGGAGTGTAGACATCATCGTCATCTCCTTGCTCATCAAATGTAAACTAAAAATAACAAGGAAAATAAACCTCCACATTGGATAGAAGAGATACCTGACCACCCTCCTTCTCCTAACTCACCACAAGATAGTATGATACAACCATCACAACAAAATGATTAGCTACAACAACCACAAATCCTTTCCATCCTTCCTTGGAAATTACCCTCCTTCCTCCCGTCATGATTAATTTGGATGATGATGATGATGAGGAGATATCTAAAATAGATGAAGAGCTCCATAATGATCTAAATTATTTATTTTCCTCTTCCATGAGCTTAAATGATAAATATCTCACAGAAAGTGAAGAACTTGGCACTTCTCCTAGTTCGACACTTGCAATTCTTCCTTTGGATAGTCAACTACCCTCACCTTGCTAGCCTTTTTCATTTTTCATTTTCATTTTCTTTTCTTTGGTGTGCACTTATGTGTGTATCATGTTCCCCCGTAATGTGTGTTTGATGTTCTCTCTCTTTGTACACTTCTTCTATTTGTACCTCCATTCTTCTATCTATCGTACATTTTACCTTGTCTTTTTCGCTTTTGTTTTGTGTTTTCCTTTTGGGTATGACACAAAGCATTGAGACACTCTAGGTCTCTTCCATGTTGACCAAAATGGTCCCTTTTCCTTTTTACTTTATCTTTTTCTTATTTTTTTAATTTTGGGGATGACACAAGGCATTGAGACTGAAATGTATCCTTCATGTTGACTCAAAAGCTTTCTCTTTTTTTATTTTCCTTTCATTTTATTTTCACATGTGTTTCTCCTTTTGAGGATTATGCAAAGTGTTGAGACTGCAATGTCTCTTCCATGTTGACCAAAAACAAACTTTTTTTTTCTTTTGTTTTCACGCTCTTTGTGTCATTCTTCCAGTTCTATGTATTTGAGGAATGATGACAATTCCAAGCTCTTTAATCAAAACATTGCAACAATGGACATAATAACCTAAAATCCATAGATCCCTTATGTCTTTGTTGTATTCCTTTCTAGGGGGGAAATCCCTTTTCTTTTGTTTTCTTTTTTCGTTTACATGAAGCAACCTTACTTGGAAACACATGACCTAGCATAGGGCCTTTCCAGGTTGGCTTTCATGTATTTTTTTTCTTGTTGCATCTTTCCTTTGCTACTTTAAAGTAATTTCTCATAGAATGGTGTGTAGCAATTCCTTTAAAGTGGGGGGCATACATTGGAATTATTCATTTGCATTCTTGCTTCTTAGCGCATCCTTTCAACTTCATATGATGTGTTTGTCAATTTGTGGATGACATTTATTGTGATTTCCTTCATAAGTGTGATTTTTCTTAGCATATTACATTCCTCTTAGTGGCCTGAGGTGACACACTGCATCCCCTAAGTTGTGAATATCCTATTCTTTGATTGGTCCTCTCTTGGAGACATTGACACAATGTTCCCTAAGTAACAAACCTTGCATGAAATTCACAAGAGTCCTTTGAACATCTTTTGAATTTTACATTTTTACATTTTTACATCTTTGCCACCTTGCATTCCTGTGGTACCTTCATTTTTGTTCATGAGTTCTAATAATATGAAGCTTCGCTTGTCTCATGGAGCACGAACCAACATTTTCCTTTGTGGTACTTTATTAAAGTTATCAGGAGGTATAACTTTGATATGGTTGAGTGGGAAGTCCATTCTGTGACATGAATTTCCCTATAGCCACCTATGTGTTTGTGAGTACATACCAACCAAGTGTATGTTTCTCACCTTTTAGGCCTTCTCACTCAGTGGACCACCATGAGATTTTTTCCCATAGAGTGAGTATGCATTCTCTTTTTCAAACAAAAAACCTAGATCTAATTCACAACTAGTTGAACAAATGATCGAAGGTTGATCTAACCTTTTCCCTTTTCATCTCCCTTCTCTCATTCTCTTTCACGTGTGTGTTCCTTTACATTATTATGTTTAGTTTTCCATGGGGTCTTCATCCTGGAGGCTTGATCATCCCTCTTGATTGTTGTCATTCCATCTTGCTAGCATAAGTGCATTTGGATCCCTCTTGGCATGCATGGCTACTTTAGTGTGAGTTTGAAACAAGTTCACCCTCACTAAAGTGGGTGATAAATGCACCATAGAAAAATGGATCATTGACATTTTCATGGTTATTTAGGTCTTTTTCCTATGATGCTTGATATATCCTTCCTTGATTTTATGTTGCAATGTGGCTTATGCATTCACATTAGGTCCTAAATATTCAAATTATGATGTCTTGTGAAGGTGTTATGAAGTGTTGTAACACATTTCTACACTCTTCTGGACTATTCTCATTATAATTCATCTAAAAATCACCTTTCTATCCCTTATCAAGTCCTATTTTAAAGTTTTGTAAAGTCTTGTAGCAAGATTTCATGCTTTTCTAGGCTTGTGAACACTATTTACACCTTTCTTATGCTTTATTTGGCCCCTTTATGTACTTATAGGACTTATTTAAGTGCATTTTTGAGTGCAAACCTAAAAAAGTAACATTAAATGCAACTTAATTCTTGACACCCACTTACAAGCCTGATGTGGGACCCATTCACCATGGGTGGCAAATGAGTCCCTCTTAGCTCCAAATTTAAAATAATTTAAATTTTCTTTCGAGTTTTTATTCAAAAATACCTTATGCTGGCCTATGATGAGGTATTATTGGGTTATTAGGGCATAAGTGTGTATAAATAAGTGTTTTTCCTTCCATTTCAACCCCCATTCATCTCATTTTCTCTTACACCATCAATTAGCATTCTTGCATTCAATCCATCAAAGCATCATTCAATCAAGTAATTGTCAAGTATCTTGGAGCAGCCATTGACATATCTTCAAATTTCTACAACAAGGTTTTTGGTGAGTTTAGGACATTTTCATGTTGTTTATTCATCATTCCTTGCTCATTCAATTTCATTTATTTATTAAGGGTTTGATTACCAAAGTGGGATTTCACTAAGGAAAATCCCTATACTCTAACCCTTAACCAATTTTCCCCTTTTGCATGTGTATTTGCAGACTTTATATGTAGATTTGTGAAGAGAATAGGTGTTGAAATGTGATTAATAAATCAAAAAAGTTTTTCAAGTAATCTAAACCCTAATTCAAGCTTCGAGACAACCTACAACACATTTTCTGTAGATTTGATTGCATGAACCCGACAAGAAGACAAGTGCAAATCTACAGCTACAAGATTGACCTTTCAATTTGTAGATTTTTGGAGGAGAACTGATTCACCATCAGTGGTGAATGAGTCCCACTTGAGGGATGAAATTTTTTATTTTATCATAATCTATTTCCTAATAGTCAGAAAGCAGTTTTAGGTGTTTTTACCAGTAGGAGGACTAATTCACCATCAGTGGCGAATGAGTCCCATTGGTGATTTATAGTGATTTCTTACAGTTTCCATAACCTTCTAGGATCAAAATTCAACTTCCAAGTGCACTCTATTAAACTTATTTCAATTTTGTTTCCTTTAGTTGATGTTTTTAGTTCATTTTTGCATATCTCACTATGTTTTCAAACATTGCATATTTCACTAGTTTTGCATTCATAATCAATCAATTTCATAACTTATTTGCATTTAGATCATTGAATTTAGTCATATTTCCATCATACATTCCTTTATTTTAGTGTTTTATCTCTCTCCTTTTAGGTGAAAAACCCTAAGAGTGCAAGAGAAGTTAATAGAACCTTCAAAATTGATGGTTCATGTCTATGTTATGATTTTACATATATCCTCAATTTGTGATTAACCACTTGCAATGATAATGGTATTCCTCCTCTTACAAAATATAATTAAAGAATAAACTCCAAGAGCACTATCATTTTAACTTCCATACAAATTTGCTAGTGCCTATACTATAAAAATCTTAGGTAAAAATTTTATCCGCTTAGTTCCTCTTAAGTTGAATTTTTATTATGTCCCATGGAGCTAAGATCATATATTGTTCCCAAGGAACATAGATTTTATTTTTTAATTTTCACAAGGCTACATGTCCATGGGTTCTCAAGATCAATCACCTATTTATTCTTTTGGTGCACTCCATTTTTGCAATGGAACTAATGTGGGAAAATGATATATCATAGACCATAAATTAACATAGGTATGAATAAATCCAATATCTATGGATTTTTTATTCTTATACATCATTCCAAGTGATAAAATAAAATTGTGAGATGTTTTCTTTCATGATTATAATATAAAATTTGTAATATAATAAAATTATTCCAAGCTGACTATAACCTAATAGATGTTAGCATTACAACACTTGAGAGATGTATACCTAAATATTCATATCGAATAACCTTAATCACATGTACATCCCATATGATTTGGTTATAATCATGTACTACATGTCAAAGTTCATATAGCACCATTGAGGGA
This sequence comes from Sequoia sempervirens, assembly GCA_007258455.2. Classification (NCBI taxonomy): domain Eukaryota; kingdom Viridiplantae; phylum Streptophyta; class Pinopsida; order Cupressales; family Cupressaceae; genus Sequoia; species Sequoia sempervirens. The sequence continues at coordinate 572,908,755 of VDFB02105785.1, read as the reverse complement.
ATGACTAGAGACACTATCAATATAATTGGTACCTTCTTTAAGGAGTAAATCAACTTCTTAAATTTATCATCAACAATTTAATATTCATACAAAATTTATGATAAATGATCAAATACATATTCCTTATTAATATATAATGAGAAAAATAATTTTTTTTTCACAAGAGAAGCCTGAAGGTGATCTATAGAAATAAAGGGTTTAATCCTAGGGCTATGCCTAATAGGAAAATGAGATTATGTTTCAATGTTATGACTTGATATACATCCACAATATGTGATCAAAATATTCTAATGCTATTGGAATTCTTAATCTCACAAGATGGACCTCAAGAATAAAATTAAAGGAAACTTGTCGCCATATAGAAATATTTCCACATAGACCTAGGAGAGAAAATCATTCAAAAAATTATTCATAATCCACATGCTAAAGAATAGATTAAAATACCATCAAGGTGACACAAGATATACATTGGAAAAACCCACGTTAAGTTTCCCTCATTTAATTTTTGGTACTAAGTTTTTTCTGATTGTATATATATATAATAGCCCTAATAATGTCTAATCCATGTGATACACACATCTCTAGATCCCCTAGGTGCACCAAAAATATTTTTTATTTTACATTATAACATTATACAAGGTGAACAATAAACCTTTTCCAACATTCTACCAGTTTATGTATACATTTCATAAGGGGTAGAAATTAAACTCAATCATCAACAAAACAATACGGATAACTAACATGTAACATCAATAAATCAAAGTTCTCCATGTGCTCCATCAAGATACCTACAACAATAATTAAGGTTAACACCATCTCAAACATGAGTCTTCTCATATTCTATCATGCCAATGTGCAAAGTATATGATCCCATTCTATGAGATGTCATATTGACTATCACATAGAAGTGTGATTCCTACCATAAAATAATAAAAAAATATAAACAATAAATCCAATGGTAACAAATATGCATGAATATTTATCAAGAAATAATCACCATAGATGGAATAGAAACCAAAACTAGTTTCTAATTGTATCATAGAATAAAAGGAAACTTGCTTGATTTGGGAATAGTTGATGATAAATTGGACCTTGATTTAGTGTTGTGAGGTGTTTTTCACAACCACACTAGGTCTTGGACCCTTGCAAACTAAATAAAATGGATCTAATGATGTCTTGTAAATGTGTTGTAAAGTGTTGTAAAAGACTTTCACGCTTGTCTAGAATTAATGAGCCCATTCTCCCTTAATTCAACATTATAAAATGTGTTTAATGACATTATCACATCAATCTAGAAGGCTTGTAAAATAAACTTACATTAAATCTAGTGTTGCAATGTGTCTTACATGTTCACATTGGATGTTGTGCCTTTCTAGGGCAAGTGGACCTCATTTTAGTGTTGTAAAGTGTATTTAATCACACTTTTCACATTGAATTTTGTATCCCAAGCCTTAATTGATCTTCACATCATCATTAATAGGCCCTTACTACCCCATATTGTGTATCTCAAGGCATAATTTGATCAAATACCTGATGAAATCAACATATAAACTGGAATTCCTCATTCCCTAATAACCCAACTGACAAATGGCCCCTCTAGGACTAATTCACCATCTATGGTGAATGAGTCCCTACCAGGTGGGATTGATTCACCCAAGGTGGCGAATGAGTCCCATTTGGGCCATTTTTTACTTTTGAGTGGTAAATTTTGGGATTTAAAAGTTTTATTTTCTTTCATGTCGTCCTTAGGGATCCAATTAACGGGTAAATAAGGTGAATTGCCTATAAATCAAGTCTCTAAACCCCAATTTACATCGCATAACTCATTCATGCATCTCTTATCATTCATTCATTATCTATCTTCTCTATCAAGTCAAGCAAGTTAGGGTCTCATCATTGCAAGTCATCAAGCTAGCTTCCTAAGACATTCAAGGGTAGATTCTTCATGTTTTGTTGCAGAAATTTAAGATCAATCTTCATGGCAAGGTATTGACTCCATTATTACATGCTTCATTACATTATTTATCTATTTTGGTTTAAATTACCTACACAGGGGTTTGACCATGGAAAACCCCCATGACCTAACATCCAACATTTCTTCTTCTCTTCTTGTGTGTTTGTAGATTTAAGCATCTTGGAGGCTTAAAAATCATTGAAGATTGTATTGCAAATTTTTTCAGGTCATCTCTTCATTGATAAGTCAAAATACTCACCAAAAGTAACTTTCATGTCTGAATTTGATATAGTCTCAGAACTAGACACTTGGAGAAACAAAAAGTGCAAACCAAAAGCTCTTGTTTCCACCTGAATCTTTAGAAATTCAAAATTGGACTCATTCGTCATGGGTGGTGAAGGAGTCCCACTTCCATGCTTGTTTTTGGTTTTCTAAATTTTTGGATACCCATTTGTTTGAAATGGGCTCTGGAACAATTTCACAGATCTGGGACTAATTTTCCTAGAATGGCGAATGAGTCCCAAAAAACCCAAAAGTCGGGATCAGGGTATGCACAGGATCATGATGAGACAAAAAGTGGTGATATGCTTGGTATGTGGCCGGTGACTTTTTTTTACCCAAAATCGATGAAACAAAAAGGGTTTTTAAAGGATATTCTCAGATTTCCACCAATATAAATTATGTTTTACTTTGAATTTAATAAATAGTTATTATTCATTTTCTGTTTGAATTACAATTAAAGTCCTGATTGATAAGCTGATTGAAAAACATCTATAGCTTGCAAATGGTATCACATTTTTTGAATATGAAAGATGTGTCACATTCTATGCTTCACATACTATAGGATTAAAAAAATAAAATTCATGAAGTTTTGACCAAGTTAAGGTGGTCAGACATACAAGTTTTTATATTTTTTAAAAGTTGTAATAAAAAATTCATAATTAATTATTTACTTGGAAAAAAGTACAAAAAATATGCATCACATCGGGACATGAGTCCTCTACTAATATCTAAAATCTTATAAAAAAAAATATTATCATTTTATTGTGGTTAGGGTGGTCAGACAAACACCTACTTATTTTTTCCCTAAAATTTAAGTGCTACTGCATTGAAATTTCAATATTTCACCAAATATATATATTTTTTAAATAAACCTAGTAGGTTAGAAACTACATTCAATTTTCTACAAAATTCTATTCTTACATATTTTTGAAATAATATAGATAACTTATTCAAAATTTTACGTCAAGTTGCCTAACTCTAATTTTTCTGAATTTCATCGCCACTTAAGGGCCTATTTTTTCCATGATGATCTTGAACATACCCATCAACAACATTCCAAAAGTCATTTCTAGTCTCCATCAAGATATCAGGTGCACACTTTTAGTTTCATCAAATTTTGTTGCAGTTTGCGTTCATTTCTAAATGTTTTCAATATTTTATCAAATTTTATCAAATTTTTACCTTTAGATCATTTCATTTTGGCATAATTTCATTGTACTTGCATTATTTTGAGTGAACTACCATAATTTTTTAGGTCTATCTCTGTCCTTTTAGGTGAAAAACCCTAAGAGTGCAAGATATGTACACAAAACAATATAAAATTGTTGGTTCACTAACACATCCAAATAACCATACCTCAAATAAAGGTGTACTCATCATAATAGATAAACCTCATGTCATTCCCATAAAATTCAATCACAAACTCCATGTATAAAACATGTGCATGAAGAACATACACATCTAAGAACTCCCACCTCATAGGTAATGTAAAATCTAAAAATGATCAAGGAATCCAAAGATCTAGATGTATCATTAGATAGAAGTTGTAACCAATATCATGTAGTACCAATGAACATATAGGAAGAGATACAAAACTTATAGAAAAATATACAAAAATACAACTCTAGCCACTAGTCTCCATAAATATCCCAAGTTGTCTATGTTGAACAAAAGAAAGAGATCAAGGAGCCTCCATGTTTCCATAAAAAGAAAAGAGCAATAAAAAAACACGACCACAAAAAATGTGATCACCATATTTCCACATAAACCTAAACTCCATTGTATTGTGCATACAAACATCTAGGATGAAGAACAAGGTCAAAGAGAGAACATAATAATCAATACATGTAGCATGTCCTTTTAAAAACACCTCTAAATTCTCAATATTTGATAAGTATGATCTCCTTTATTAAACCCAAAAGAGAAAATAATTATTTACACATAACCATAACAAATATGGAAGCATCTCAAATTAAGGGAAGGTTAAACCAAGTAATCTATTCCAAAACCAACAAAATAAGCCCAAAATATCCTATACTCTCCTCAAATAAGCTCAAATTTCATTCCCATGAGAATAAAAATAGTAAGAAAATCATGCAAAACAATCCTTCTAGATCTAACATAATAGCTCAAGAATCATTCCCATGAGAAAGAAAAGTCATGAAACAAATTGCATCTAAAAAAAAGGTGGGAAATGCATTTGAAATAATTTACCACCAAGAGGACTAAGAGAGGGGAATGATAATGATCTTCTAAGATAACCGAGGACTCATCATGACTCACTCTAAGGAAAATCTAATCAATATTCCATGTTGAAGTCACATCCAACATAGGTCTATCCTCCTCAATATTCTTGTTGAAACCTCATCAAAGAGTAATCATCTCAACATATGATCTCGAAAAATAAGATATCTTATAGGCTTACCAAAATTTAAAATATATCTATAACCAATCATTTAATACCAACTAAAATTCAATGGAAAATTATAATAACTACATGCTCATAATAAAAATGACTACACCACTCATCAATCAGATTATCCCAAATCACCACCAAATCTCCAATTCCAAGAATTAGTAAATCTCCATGGCCTCTTGATATATATATATCCTTAAAAGGAGATCACATTTCCCAATGAACATATTTTCTCCTAAGATTACATGTATCATGTCAAAAAATTAACTAGTAATAAAAAGTATACGCAACACAATAATAATAATCATGTAAGCAAGGATCAACTTTCATAACTAATAAATAATAACCAAGACCTTAACTAAAGACTTCAAGGGTCCTTTATGGTACTAGGATGTCAACATTTGCAAATAACATGAACATAACCATCTTCTATTAATAAAACCCAATATTTCAATGAACACTTTACATATAATAAAAATGATCCAAGAGCCCGTCCATGACATCAAAAATCACTATATAAGATCATCTATCATTAAATTATGAATTCAAATCATTACCAAAATCTCTCACTAAAATGTGATACTGAGATACTCATCAAATTATGATTAATGTCTCCTACTTCAAGATCATCCATGGCCCTAACACAATCAAATAACTCAAGATCAAGATCTCCAAAAGGATAAAGTAAAACCATTATCTCAAAATAAGAAGATATAACACCACCAAATTATCATTATCAAAATATCCTAATTAATTATGTAAGCAAGTTATTAATGAAATCATGATATCCATATCCTAAATGAAGATCATAAATAGCTCTCATACAATCAAATAGATCAATTACATCAAGAGAAACCATAGGGAAAAGTAAAACCATTATCTCAAAAACAAGAAGATACACCACTCTAAACAATTAATAATCAATCTAGCACCACCAACAACAAGCACACACAAACAATCATGTCATGCCAAACCACTAAACGTACAAGGAACCTTCGTGAAACCGCAATTATCACCAAAATTACTAACATCAAAATACTATCAATTCTCACATGACTGTAGATCATATAGTTAGCAATTATGGGTCCCACAACATAACTATATTAGGTAACACCATTTCTCTATCTCATAGTGAGAATAAAACCAATACAATATATAACCAAATTAGACCATAATTAGAACTTGCATTCATGCACTAAAACATTTATGACTTGTTTTCAGAGTGTTCTCATCTTTAAGCTTTGATCTACTTACTACCCTAAGCAAGGTATTGTTGCATTTTATATTTTCCTAAGGGTGTTTGGCTTTCTCTTGGGCTGGTCTTATTTATATCTTTTAGGATTCCTTTTCTAAAAAGATTGAGTAGGGTTTTTTTTATCATTTTATCTCATTTTAACCTTAGATGTACTTAAGGTTAAGAGCACACACATTGTTTCAATCAATCAATTTGTTACTCATGGAGGTATAAATACCAAAATAGGGGTTTGTGTTGGGAATAGGATGCCATTTAATTTCAATCCTAAACATTAATTATTTTATGTATCTCCTAAGTCCTTGGAAAGTGTTCTCAAACAATAGGATTAGAAAGAGATTAATATTGAATGAAATAATCATGTTAATTGACATTTGCAATTAACTCTAAATGTTAGGAGCATGTGAGAGCATCCAAGATGAGTTCATAAATAATAGGAGTACATGGGGCACCCACATGGAAGGTGGCACTCGCCTTGAGTTTAGTTAACTATTTGGAGTAAGAGATAACACTTTTGCAATGCATGTAAAGATACTAGGAGTTAGGGATTGATGTTTACATGCATGAAGTTCAGTTCAGTTTAGTTCAGTTCAAATCAGTTTAGTTCAATTCAGTTTAGGTCAGTTTAGTTTAGTTTAGTTCAGAATCAATTTATTTCAATTCAATTCAATTTAGTTCAATTCAATTTAGTTTAGTTTAGTTTAGTTCAGTTATGGTTCAGTTATCTTTAGTTAGTTTTAGTTGAATGCTAGTTGACTTTAGTTAACTTGGAATGCATTCATACTAATGACTTGAGTTGCAATGAAAATAACAGGTGACTTGCTTCAGTTAACAAGGAATGACCATTCTTGCATGAATGGTGGAGAGAGATGTTTTAGTTAACAGAGAATGACTTGGACCCACCTTAGGAGCCCAAGTTGGCTTCTTGGAATTAACTACTTTGCATGCTAAGATATTTTAGAAGGATGAGTTAAGTGGGCCCATTATTGGGCACCAACTTTGAGGATAAGCCTTGAAGATATTTATGGAATGAAGGTTGAGTTAGTAGTTCAATTTGGGATGCCCAAATGGATGAAGCACATGTTTTGACATTGTTCTTCATGGTTAAACTCTGCTTGGAAGAGATAGGTGTAACTTTTGTGAGATAGGGATTGAGATTTGTAATTGTAACTCTTTTGGGGTTTACAAAGTTGTTTATCTTCTATATATCTCAAGCAAGTTTGAGAGAGTTTGTACTAGTTTTATTGTAGGTTGTGCAAAAGATTTGGTGAAGGAAAAAGAAGCATTCTTAGGCAAGGATTGGAATTATTGTAATATACTTCAGAGATTAAATAATACATTGATTCATGGTGGAGTTTTATCTCGAAAGGGTTTCTCCAATGTATATGTTGTCTATCTTATATTCTTCTATCTAATTCTTCTACAACCTTTTTTCTTCATTCTACAAATGATAAAATGAATTAATTAGATAATCACCCACAAAGAATCTGTAATAAAGAATACATAATTAGATCAACAATCATAAAATTTTATAAAGTATTAAGCTACATAAACACTTCAATTTGAAACATCTGGTATCAAAGTTGAGATTGGGTAGAGCATTGGGACACCTTTCTCTTAAAAGATTGGAGGTTTTTTTGTTGTAGTGGGAGCTTTTACTATTTTTTTGTTATTGCTGATTTTGGAAAATAAGTTTGTTACAATGAATTATCATTTAGATATTGAAAGGTTCAAAGGATCTAATTATGAGATGTGGTTTTGATTATGTGTATTATGATGCCATGGGATTGCTTAGTATCACAATTCAGTGGGAAAATTTGGCAATGAAGTGGATTCTTGGTAGTAGGATGGTTTTTTTGTTATGTCATGGTATACTCTTGATTAGCGGTTTAGAGTTGTGGCATGGTACATGTTATGATAATTTTGATCATTAGGAAATGTATAAAATTCCATATTCTTTTGGAAATGATGGTTTGATTTTAGCTTGTTGCCATGTATAGCTCGATATCATAGTTCAGTGGGAGATTTTGTAGGATATAGTGATCTTCATGAAGAGGATGGTAGTCACTATGCCATGTGTGACTTGGTACCATAGCTTAGTGGGAGTTACTGGTAGTGATGTGGATGCATCATTGGCCAAGGTTATCTTCAGGTGATTGGGGATATGTTTCCTTGGTTTAGAGTGGTTACTATTGTGTCATGGTTTACTCTTGTTGCATTCAGAGGTTGGCATGGTTCTCTTGATACTAGGATATTTAAGTGTGTTATAGTGCATATGATCTCCTAGAAGGAGATTGTTAGATCATTGATGTCATGTTTATGTTCAAGATTGGAGATTTGACATTGATCTTGTGTAGTTCTCTTAAGTATTGGGTACATTGATCATTTGCTTGATTACTTCATGATAGTGTTATTGGTGTTTTCCAATGCACCTAAGGAATATCTAAGGGATAGTCAATTCCTATGATTGAGACCCTTACAATGAATGGCCAACTAACAAGATCCAGTCAAAAACTGAGATCTCCTACACTTTAGGCTCTATGGGACCAAGGAGGGTGTTCCTATTGGTGTGCATTTTAACACATATTTTCATAGATCAGATTCAATGAAGGATAATTATACAAGAGTTACTATGAGATTGTCTTATCTCTAAGTAAACTGCTACCCTTTCACCAAAACAAAGACACTCCTCATGAAAATTTACACATATATATGCCTTAGAATTAATGAATTTTAAAGGGAATTGGCATTCTGATTTCAAATCAGTCACTGGATAGACAATTGATTAACCCTTTATGTGAATATCTGAAAATAGGCCAGTGTCTTGTTACATTGGGCATCTGAGTCACATATATAAAGATCAGTAACACAAATTATTTTAAAATATGATGAAATAGACTACTCTCACAATAAATTTGCATTATGGAGCTCACACACTCTAATGCATTACTACTTAGAAAATCCTTTGTAAATAACTAAAAATTCATGACCCCATTTGAGTGTTTTAATTTTTGGCATATGGATTTGAGATATTTATTTTGGCTTCTTGTCTTGTCATTTATGGAAACTCGAGTCAGTAGTATGTTCCGTAGTGTTGAAGTTGCTCCTATCGGAAAGAAAAGTAAGAGATTGTAATCTACCAGTAGAAAGTATGAAGAACTGGGTATCCGGTTGATAAGTTGATCTAAATACTTAACTAAATCACTATTTTGTTTTTTGGATCCCCAAGGAAGCTTGTTCAACATGTATTCTCTCCTACTGGTGAGTTTTGTTGTGTCACATTAGTCAGAGTATGAGTTAAGAGATTCGATAGAATGACTTATTGTTTATTCTCTCATTATGGCTGACCTGTTGCATATGGTATGCTGTGGATGTATGAGGAGTATGTGTTTAACTATTTATTATGTTATTAATTTTGGTTTGGGTCCCTACTATAGTCTAGCTAACTTCTGTGGGTACGCATAAATTATAATTAGTGATTTGAGCCGACATAAGAAATAATATTTTATTTTATTTTAAAGCCGACATACAATAAAATTCTTGTTAGCGAATAGATAAAGGAGATTGGAAAATATTTTTGAGAATGATAGAAGTGTGTGTAGATCAAGAAGAGTGAAGGTGTAAGAGAGAAAAATTATAGAATAGTTATGTGAGGTAATATCTGAAGATTTGTTTGAACAACATAAGGGTTTTAGTATCCAAAGCAGAGTAGAAGTGTGAACTGGATAAAAGATTCATAATTTGATTATGTGCTTCATTGGAACTGAATTCAAGCATTTGTAGATGATATATTCTCAGTTCAAGATTTTTTTGTAATATCAAATATATTTTTTAAGGCAGTGAGCCTTCCCTTTCGAGCAGTGAGCTCTAGGTAGTGTGCATGAATGCAAGTGCATTCCCTTTTCTTTCATACTTTTAACAGAGTATACTTTGTGGATTAATCTACACCATGGTTTTTCCACTAATAGGGTTTCCATGAAAAAAAAATTATGGTGTTATGGTGTTCCTTAATGTGTTTGCATGTTTCCTTTTGATTATCTGTTGTGAATGCTATTTGTGGTTCAATTATTGCTAGATTCATAATTAAAATCTGATTTTAAAATCAAATATTGTGGAACATTGATTCACCCCCCTCTTAGTGTTCCTAGTGTCCAACAATTGGTATTAGAGCAAGGTTCCTCTTATGGGGTTTAATAGCTTGAGGTGGATCTTGAATTACAATGGATGCTAGTGTTCTTCAACAACAACTTATGGTGGCACTTGATGATCTTGATTAGTCTAAAGCAGAGGTTCATGGAACTAAAATCGAATCTTGTGGCTACAAAAAAATTCATTCAGTCACTAAAGGATAAGATAAATGAGTCAAGGGAAAAGAGGAAGGAACTATGTGATTACTTGAAGCAAGAAGATAGCAAAGGTCTAGATGATGTCCATTTGAATCAAACTCTAAGAGAAATAATAGAGGAATGTGAAAATCTTACCAAGGACAATGCTTCTCTAAAGCTTGAAATGGAATTTGTGGCAATGAAGTTGACCAAAGAGATTGAAGAAAGAAAGAAGAATGAGGAGAATCTAGCCCAATCCTTGAAAGAAAAAATTGAAGAATGCAACAAAATTAATAGTGGATTCATTCAATTGGAGATTGAACTGCAACAATCTAGAAACAATGAACAAGAGCTTGAGAAACAAGTAGTTATTCTTGGAAATGAGCTTTCTACTGCAAATGAATTCAAGGAGAAGTTTGGAATAAGTTCTGCTAGGCTTGATGAGATAACTAAGGGTCAAAAGGATACAAATGATAAGCAAGGTCTTGGCTATGAGAAGGGTGAGAGCTTTGGATCTAAACAAAAGAACATTGAAAAGAAGAACAAAGGAAGAAGACATCCGATAAGGCAACCCAAGGCTAAAAAATTTAATGGATATTCCTTTGTAATAAATTTGGACACATGGCTTCTCAGTGTAGAAGTAAGATAAATTTTGGTAGTCTATCATTTTCTAGTCAGTGTTTTAAATGCAAGAATTTTGGTCATAAGTCATTAGAATGCAAAGTTATGTCTGTTAGTGCAAGTAACATTAAATGCTATACCTGTGGAAGATTTGGACATATTGCTAATCAATGCAGATTAGGAGGAAATCAATGGAATGGATGGTATAGATAGAAAAATTTAGTATGCTACAATTGTAACAAACTTTGGAACATTGCAAGATTCTACAAAAATAGAAACATGAATAAAAGAAGTTCGATTTATCAAGGAATAAATTCACAAAAAGACAACAAAGGAAAGGAAAAAGCATCTATGGAAGAGATAAGATATTAGATGAAGAAAACATGGGTAAAGAAAAATAAATCTAATGAAGGCAATAAGGCTATATCGGAAGCTCCCTCCGGTAATTCGTCTAGAAATTAATTGCAGGCCAATGGCTTAGGGGGATTTTCTCATAAAAATCCTTTGTCTTGCTATGTATAGTTGGCTCCAAATCGCAGGATGCCGTCATCCATTGTGTTATTCATTGTCAAATGTATCAGCAATCATTTGTTGAGTTGGAAGAAATGTTAAAGGTTTGTAGTCAGATTCTTTGCTTGCTGTTTGAGTTTGCAGTGTACCCAAAACTTCTAGGGAAATGCATTTAATGCTGTAGGAAGTTAAGTATGTGAAGTTATAAAGGGAATTTGGAACCCTAATTTGTCATCGTGCATTGGGGGAGAAGAGTTGGAGAACCTTTTCAGAAAAATTTTGAAAGAGTGAAGAGTTAATTTAATGGTGAATTCTCCAAGTATCTTTGTTGCTTATCAATTTCATATCTATTTGGTGATCGGTAGAACCCTGTTTGGTACAAAAATGAAGAAAATTGAAGGTACAGTAACTATGGATAGATATTATAGTTGAAAGGTTAGGGATGTAAGAAATTCATTATCTGTCATTGAATTGAAGAAGCTTGGAAGAGCGAAACATAAAATTTTGGACATCTAGAATGAATTCTCTCATTTCGTCAATGTGGAGGTAGTTCGGTTTATCTTGAAAAAATTGGATGGTCATATCCTTATGTTGGATAAACCCTATCAAATTTCTAGGGATGTAATTAAAAATTGAATAGGCTTGTGCAATGTTGGTGATGTTCCGAAAAAAAATTGATTCAAAATGTTGAGGTTGAAGCCCTAACTGGAATAATGAGAGATCAAAGGGCTCCGATGATCACAATGATTAAAGATCTGCTAACGATGTATATTTCACATGAAATTTTATATAAAATATTCTTTAGAAACAAAGAAGGATCGACCTTGGTAGGTGCAGTTTATATTGCTCACAAAATGATAATAAAAGATGAAGACTTTGACCTATGTGGTTTGATGAAGGATCAATTGATGGAGAACGTACAATTGATGAAGGATATAGAATACTCTTTTAGGTTTGGTACCCTAGCTATATGCATCATGATGTATTTCCTGAATTGCTTGCCTCTGAATGACAATGTGGTATGGAAGGAAAATATATTGATTTGCAAGCAAATTTTTGAACATTTCAACTATTTTGGAAATGGTGAACAATTTTTTGAAAACTTCTTTAGGAAGATGTTAGAAAATTTTTGTGTAAGTGATATTCCTCTTTCAGTAAAAATAGCTGAAGTTGGACCATCCTCTTGTAAGGTGGAGAAAAAAGAAGAAGAGAGGAAGAGATTTGGCTAGTGTCACTCCTCTAGCACCCAAGTAGACAAAAGTTGAGGGAAAAGGAAAAGAACGAATGGTTGTAAATATAGTGGGTGAAGATAGTGGGTGAAGACTTCGAGGAATATACACCCAAAGATGAACCAAAACTAGGTGAACCAAAAGTGATAATAGCAGAAGATAGTGGTGAAGAAGGTGCTCTGTTTAAAGCAAAAATATTGCAGATTATTAAGGATGAAGATGGAATGCAAAGGATAATTGATATATGGTTGAGTGGACCATCTTATGAGCAGGACCTCATTGAGGACACTCTAGGAAGATACTTTGTTGATAAAAACATTGAATTGGAGAGTCTACATAATGTACTTCCAGGAGAGCTAATTGAGTGTGTCAAGGAGGCTATGGCCTCAGTGCCTCTGGACATAAAAGAGGAGGAAATAATTTCCCTTATAAAGATGCATTTTAGACTATATCTTACTAAAATGAAGAAGAAAATGAATGTGCTAAGATGGTGCATTGAATTAGCCAATAAAATCTTCAATTATTGTGTTAAGTGGTCTCATGTGGTTCAAAAATACAAGGAAAAATTGGAGGAAATTGAAAATGAGCTTGTCAAAATCGAACAAGACTACAATATGTTTTTTGACAAGGACAAAGAAGTTAAGAAGAAGATTCATGATTTATAGGTTGAGCATGCAAATTTTCACTTATCCAAAAATACTCTTATGGACACTTTCTAGAAAGTAAAAGATCATACTGAATGCAGGCTGGAGCAAATGATTGAAATTCTAAAGAAAGGAGAAAAGCTAGATAATTCCATCACCATCCCTGAATCCCTTATCTAGATTATCAATAGGACATCAGGTAATAGAAAACTGATTATAACTATTGGGATTGTGGTGGATTCTTGGAAGAAATTCCTTCTAGAAATAAAAGATAAGTATAAAATAATCTTCTAATTTGTGCAGCAGTTTTCCAAATTTTGATCAAACTCTCCATTTTGCAAAGGGGAGAGAATAGTAAAATTTTGTTTCAACAAAAGGAGAGAAGTGTAGTAAAATATTGAAGGGGTATGAAATTAGTGGAAGCTTTGTCATTGATGTCAAAGGGGGAGAGAATGTAGTGAAAAATGCCTTGACATCCTAAGGGGGAGTAGTAATTTTGGTTTTGATGAGTTTTTGAGTTTTGACACTTAGTCAATTTTCACTAAGTGTTGCCATCAATGCCAAAGGGGGAGATTGTTGGCATATGGCTTTGAGAGATTTATTTTGGCTACTTGTCTTGTCATTGATGGAAACTCGAGTCAACAATATGGTCCACAGTGTTGAAGTTGCTCCTACTAGCAAGAAAAGTTAGAGACTGTAATCTATCGGCACAAAGTATGAAGAACTGGGTATCCGATTGATAAGTTGATCTAAATACTTCACTGGATCACTATTTTGTGGTGTGGATCCCTAGGGAAACTTGTTTAGCATGTATTCTATCCTACTAGTGAGTTTTTTGGTGTCGCATTAGTTAGAGTATGAGTTAAGAGATTCGATAAAATGACTTATTTTTTATTATCTCATTATGGCCGACCTATTGCATATGGTATGCCGTAGATGTATGAGGATTATGTGTTTAACTATTTCTTATGTTTGGAATTTTGGTTTGGGTCCCTACTATAGTCTAGCAAACTTGTGTGGGTACGCATCAATTATAATTAGTGATTTGAGCTGAAGAAAGAATATTATATTTTGTTTTAAAGCTGACATACAATAAAATTCTTGTTAGCAGATATATAAAGGAGATTGGAAAATATTTTTGAGAATGATAGAAGTGTGTGTAGATCAAGAAGAGTGAAGGTGTAAGAGAAAAAAAAGTACATAACAATTATGTGAGGTAATATCAGAAGATTTGTTTGAACAACAGAAGGGTTCTAGTATGCAGAGAAGAGAAGAAGTGTGAATTGGATAAAAGATCCAGAATCTAATTATCATGTGCTTCATTGGAACTGAATCTAAGCATTTGGAGATGATATATTCTTAGTTCAACATTTTTTTGTAATAACAAATATATTTTGCAAGGTAGTGGGCCTTCCCTTTTGAGTAGTGAGCTCTAGGTAGTGTGCCTGAATGCAAGTGCATTCCCTTTTTTTTTCATAATTTTAACAAATTATACTTCGTGGATTAATCTCCACCATGGTTTTTCCCCTAACAAGGTTTCCACGGATTTTTTTTTTTAGTGTTATAGTGTTCCTTAATGTTCTTTCATGTTTCTTTCTAATTATCTACTGTGAATGCTATTTGTTGTTCAATTATTTTTGTTGATAGTTTAAGATCTGATTTGAAAATAAAATATTGTGGAACACTGATTCACCCCCCTCTCAATATTCCTAGTGTCCAAGACATTTCATGCTACATTTTAGTTTCATTTCAAAATCCCCACATGATGATTTTTTTGAGCATAGGGAAAACCAAGATTACCATAACCACCATGAGGAAGAGAAAAGTGCCACCAAAATCTTCCTCTATCACCAAGCAAGCATCGACAACAATACCCAAACCACCACAAGGGTATATAGTCAACCGTCAACATCCAAAATTGTGCCACACATGTAGGAAGAGAAACAACAACCCAAAAATCATTTATCAACACAAAAATTTATTGCCTAGCACCTTAATCTCACACACCAAAAGACCTTTTGTTAGCAACATGCACACCCCAGTACACACGACTGCTCTAAGTAAGAATAAGGGTTGGGGATTAGACTTCAATCCCTTCCTCGAACTTACCTTCATTTATCATAGTAGTGTCTCTCCCACTCAGAGTCCTAATAGCTAGAGGAGGGATGGACAATATGTCTACCTTAGGTGACAGAGTTCGACCCAAGGTCATGAAATATCGACAGTAGTTGGAATCAGTCTCCATCTTGGCTTTCGATGGGCTATCAATAAGGTCGATAGGGGAACTCTATCGACCAAACAAGTCATGGCCATATTGAAACTTCTACTTAGTTCTGCTAGAGGGTCCAGTAGCTTCTTCTCTTTTTGTTTCTACATCCATCGAGCTCCTAGCTTAGTCCTTCAATTGGTGGGCACATCTGACAATCACCAATGGGGAATCCTTCTCCCTAGCATCTTTGTGAATGCTCTACTCCTATCTTGGGTCTTCATTGTGGGTCTTATGAGACTGGAGTTGAGACGATATTCGTATTAGAATTGATGAGGAACTAAACTTGCTCATTTTGCAATTAAAGAGCATGCACTCTCAACCTCCGCTCTCTGCAACAACTTTGAGGACTCAAAAATTTAACTGCTATGGCGAAAATAGCAACTCATGACTTCTATTTATTGAACAAGCTAATGTTATTGATTACCAATGCTAAGTGGAAAAAATACATGTGCAAACTGGTAAATTCATTGGCATGCGTGTTGTCACCATTTAATTATGAAGTGCATGGAAATCTACAGATTGCACTTCATGATTACTAGCAATTAAGTATCCACACGCATGGAGATCAATTTTACCACACCCATAGAGAGTGTATCATTAATATCCTCTACTTGTAGAGTGAAAATGACTATCACTTGCCATTTCATCAATTTTAAAAATAGGTCGTCAATCTCATTCCTAGACAGTGAATTAAGTGGATTGCATTGGTTTGACTGTCTTTGAGTTCCAGCAGTGCTTCGCTAATGTGTCCTCAACCAATGGTGTTTATCCATCTTGGATGATAGTTCTCCATCAACAGGCTCTACCCATCTCACTAACTAAATAGATTGGGCCACTTGTTGAGATCTTGTTGACCTCATTTCTTTTAATTAGCATTCACCTTTTCACAGGGAACCAGTATGGAATGGTAGAGATCATTCCCAAGATTTGATCTTAGTCATTTGTTTAACTGCTTCAAATAGTGGGCATATTACTGGAGGTTGGGCCCCACAATCATACAAGGACACACATCCTTGTTTCACCAACCCCATGACTTTTAACTTGCTAGCATTCAACACCCACGAGTTGGTGGGGTACGACCCAAATTTCCTCCCACATCCTTGAATCTTAAAACTTGTACGTAAGGAAATTTTAGCATTTAATAAAAGGCCTTGGTTAGGACGACGGTAACATCACTTAAGCTCCAAGTCATAAGGGAAAATGAAGACCCAACTTAGGAAAAGGTTAAAGTCAATGGGACAATCGATGACTAGTGTTTCTAACCAAAAGGGCCAGAAAACCAATGTGCAATGTGACTTAAGAGATTACTTAAAGAACTAGAAACTAATACTTCAGGTCAACATGCAATTAGAACATTTGAATATCATTATTTAAAAACCTTACTCACTTATGGGGAAAAGGGTTTTAAAATATAGATGAAGTCCATGGGGGATGATAAAATTCCTTAGAATTTTAGGAGCTCCATCAACGAATCATGCTCGGGGATGCATACCCCTGGTGGGTATAGCGAGAAATAGAATCTCAGGTTGAAGCAGACTAGGGTAGAAAACCAAAACCAAGGAACTCACCTAGACAAGGCAAGAAAACCCAACATAAAGCAATCAAACTAGACTAGCATATATATAGGATTTACAAAATATACATGTGAATTATTTCCATAGGTGAAGGCCCTAAGCCCGCAAAATTCAAGGACAATTCTTTCCTCTATCAAAGACCTTAACTTGTTTTACTTGTAGTAGGTTCACATAAGCATTATGGAGTTCCAGGTTATCAACATCATCATGGTCAAAGCTACTAATGGTACTTGGAGTAACATCACCACACTTATCTGTCTCCATTATACTCATTAAATTGAACTGAGAAGGTGAATCCCTCATACTCCACACTGTCATGAGGTGTACCATCATATTTCACTTGCTCATCAAACTTACAAACCTCATAGACATTCTAACTCAACCCTAGATAGTCTTTAGTGAATTCACGAAAGAAAATATGATTAGGCCTATTTTCAACCTGTTTACCACAAGTGTTAACTTCATGAGATGAAAGGAGTTCCATGATTAAGTCCATCAAATAGGGAGTATTTGTAAAAAACTCCGCTGCAACTTCAAACTATCTTGTGTCATTCTCATGGTTACCTATATCTTTGGGTTTTTTCTTATATGGATGAAGTAGTGTTGCAATATATACATACTCTTCAAAATCATCGAGCAATTCTTTCTCCTCAACACAAGACACTATTGTATGAATATGCATGCAATCATCATGTGGAACATGAATAACTGACATATCAATTATCTTTTCAAGTGCATAGACCACCATTATAGGAAAGTCAATGTAATCATCTACATCCTTTTAGATTTCCACAATGTATTTGGCGTTGACATCATATTTATAAGCTTTTGTATAGTGCACATTATTGCTACATTTAGGTTCCAGAGAATCTAAAACATATTTGTCAAGAAAAAATTTCTCCATCACATGCTGGTAGATAGAGTCGTTTATGTCCACATCCCCACATCCTCCATGTAGTTGGGGAATCAACAAGTTAGAGGAAACATCTTCAGAGGAAAAATTACCAACATTAGTATCACTTTGATCTTTATCTAGACCATTTACAAAACATCCACTAGTTGCACTTGTCAGATACTCATAAGAGGTATCCTCAAAAAGAGAATTGCTTCTACACCCATAGGGATCACCATTTGTGACTTCACTATCTAGAGAACATTCATAAAATAAAGGATTTTTCCATACATTAATTGGATGTATCTCATCATCTTTAATTTCAAGATCCCAACAACTCTAATTATCATTTCATTCAAAATTAGTGTAGTCACTTGAAGAATAAAGAGAGACAATCTCTACATTCTCCTCATCATTTGTATTTGCAACAATTGACCTACATTCAGAGAATTCTTCACTTGAGGAGAACTGTTCATTTCCTAGGAAACATAGACCTTCGAGGCTATTAACATACCCCCTACTGGAAGCAAGGGATTATATCTCCATTTCATATGAAGAATCATACTCAATTGTGGATTTCCCAAATTCAATCTCTTCACTTTGATTCCTCATTTGTACCATATCATTGATGTTAGATGTATTCCCTTCATTGAATGGTGCACGATGGGTGCTAGATGAATCAATTTGTGAAGTCTCATCTTGCACTTCTTGTGTTTTCTCATAGCTTATGACATCCCAAGGAAGGTAATTAGGAACTACCTCCTTGTTTTCACACTTTGTATCTTCATCCTCTTTGCTACTACATGCTCCCATCTATAAGTTGCTAGTGAAATGGCAACACTCAATAGTCAATTGTTCTAACTCTAATGCTTCTCTGTGATCTAACAATCTTAGCCTTTCATTTTCTTAAACATGTCAATTACCGCCTACATTCTGAGAAATATATAAGAGCATATGACCACACTCCATATTTATCCAATCTACTACTTGATCAAGGTTGTGAGGCTTATGATCCTCAGACCATTGGCTTGGCCATGATATGTATGCATAAAATAAAAATTAATGCACATTAGGTCACTAGGTCTAAAACTCTTGGGTATCTCAATTAGGGCATCCAAAAATCTTGAAAATAAGTCATATGGTGACTCATTTGCACATCTCCTTATTTCATGTAGCTTCCTAAAAGAAAAAATTATATTGGACCTTCCCACCCTTGGTTGATGTGAAGTTGATGCTTTCTCCCATTTTGAATTTCTTGGGAGTAAAGTGGATATGACATCTATAAGCTCCCTTCCTGGAAAACTCTTTTACCTTTTGATCTACCAGGTTCAATAGTTTGGAAACTGTTAGAACTACTACTGGAAATCACAAGTCCTCTCATGATTGAGTACCTCAAATTGTTCTCAATGCTCATGGCCTCTTGATAGGATTACTGTAAGGTGGTAGTCTCTTTGTCTCTAATCAAGAAGCTCATCTTATTATCAAATGCTCCTAGATATATGACCAAACATTCTGCATCATTTGGTCTTACTTGCTCAAGGATCTCCCTTATGGCCTTAGAAAATCTAAGGTTAAAAGTTGGGACCAGTTCCCCTGTCCTTAGAGATCTCCATGAACTTCTTTCTTGCAACACTTGGGTTTATCCTTTCACCAAATTGGTCCATGAAGGATGCCTTGGGTTCAATCCAACTATGTATAGAGGAAATAGGCAAAAAAGAGAACCAATCTCTTGCATCTCCTTTTAGAGATTGCACAAATAACTTCATGACCACATCTTCTGGGTCCATTTCATAATCACCCATCACATTAGCAAATTCTTGGACATGATTGCTTGCTGATTCTGCATTGTCACCACTAAATTTCAGTAGTTTGTCACTGACCTTGGGTGGTACCACATTTGGGAAACCACAAATATTGTCAAAGCTAATTTCCTTGTACCTATTGGTACTAAAAATTCCTTGGTGAGACAATAACTATCCATCCTACATACTTCTCTTCATATTTATACCAAGTGGCATGAATTGACAACTTATTCTAATTCTTAAAAGGAACTGAGAATATACTTGACAATTATACAAAATCACTTAAATCCCTTTTACACATTTGATCTTAAGGACTTGGCACATGTATTTCTTACAAATGTTTCCTAAGATCTAACAATTTAACATGCTATCTTCATCATAATATGGGAACTTAATTTATACACACAAGCATGCTAAGATATTGCTATCATTCCCTAATCTAGTGCTAAATCATTCACTAGGGAATCATTTGCATATCAAGTATGGGTAAATTCATCATGATTTGTCACTAATACATTGCTATTTCTTCAAATTTTATGAAAATACCTGGTAGTTTGTAGCAAGTAATTCTCCTTTTCCTTTTAATTTGTAGATCCAGTAGATTGATGAAAGCTTTAATAGGTTATTTGAGTCAGAGTCGCCACCTCCTTCTAGAGGACTAACTTCAAGTGAGATAGAGTTTCTTTACAAACATTTCACATTTTGGGCTATCTTCCATAGTAGAGTCATACTTGAATCATCCAAGCTTTGTTGCACTCCAATTATTTACTAGGTTCTTCAGGTTCACTTCACCCTTTGATTTTGCATTTTGTATCTACATTCAAAGAAAGAGAATTCCCCAGCAGAGTCATCATTCTATTGGTGTTTTCCAATTCACCTAAGGAATCTCTAAGGGATATCCAATTCCTATGATTAAGACCCTTACAATGAATGGCCAACTAACAAGATCCAGTTGAAAATTGAGATCTCCTACACTTTAGGCTCTGTGGGACCAAGGAGGGTGTTCCTATTGATGTGCATTTTAACACATCTTTTCACAAATCAACATCAATAAAGAATAATTGTGCAAGAGTTAATGTGAGACTCGCTTATCTCTAAGTTTAAACTGCTACCTGTTCACCAAAATAAAGAAACTCATGAAAATTTACACATATATGCCTTAAGATTAATGAATTTTAAAGTGAATTGGAATTCTAATTTCAAATTGGTCACTGTACAAATAATTGATTAACCGTTTATGTGAATATTTGAAAATAGACTAGTGTCTTGTTACGTTGGGCATTAGAGTCACATATACAAAGATCAGTAACACATAAATGATTTTAAAAATCTGATGAAATGGACTACTCTCACAAAAAATTTGCATTATGGAGCTCACCCTCTCTAATACATGACTACTTAGAAAATCCTTTGTAAATAACTACAAATTCATGACCCCATTTGAGTGTTTTAATTGATTACTTGAATCAAAGTAGAAATAGAGACATACATTCAAAAAAATGTTTGAAGACAAACGAAAGCATCATTAATATTCCATTCAAAATTCACATAAATTTACACAAGGAGAACACATGTATTAGAATTATAGGTTTCTTCCATGTATCAGTCATTTCTATAAAACTATTTAAGACATTTACATATGTTCTTCATACCTCAAAACAAGATATTTGATCTATTCATTATCTTTTTACACCTAACGTTCTACCCAAATATGTACTTGACTCAAAACTTGATCAAAATTCCATCCTTATGCAAATCAGCCATGAATTCCCTTTTATAAGAGAAGGGAGCAAAATAAGAAACCGACTCAATTGCAATTTTGATACAAAAAATTCATTTCATGCTACATTTTAGTTTCATTTCAAAATCCCCACATGATGATTTTGTTGAGCATGGGGAAAACCAAAATTACAATAACCGCCACGAGGGCATATAGTCAACCCTCAACATCCAAAATTGTGCCACACGTAGGAAGAGAAAAAAGCAACTCAGAAATCATTTATCAACACAAAAATTTATTTCCCACCACCTTATCTCATAAACCAAAAGACCTTTTGTTAGTAACATGCACACTCTAGTACACACGATCGATCTGAGTAATAGTAAGGGTCAAGGATGGGACTTCAAAACCTTCCTTGACCTTACCTTCATTCATCACAACAACGTCTCTCCCACTCAGAGTCCTAATAGCTAAAGGAGGGATGGACAATACCTCCACCTTGGGTGACAGAGCTTGTCCCAAGGTCACCAGATACCAATAGTAGTTGGAATCAATCTCTATCTTGGTTTCTGACGAGCTATCGGTAAGGTCGATAGGGGAACTCTATCGACCAAATGAGTAGTGGCCATATTGAAGCTTTTGTTGAATTTTGGTAGAGGGCCTATCAACTTCTCTTTTTGTTTCTGCATCCATTGAGCTCTCGTCCTGGTCCTTCAATTGGTAGCCACATCTGACAATCACTAGTGAGGAATCCTTCTCCCTAGCATCTTCATGAATACTTTGCTTGTATCTCGGGTCTTCATTGTGGGGCTTACGAGATTGAAGTCGAGATGATCTTTGTATTGGAATTGATGAGGAGCTAGACTTGCTCATTTTGCAATCAAGGAGCATGCACTCTCAACCTCCACTCTTTGCAATAACTTTCAGGACTCGACAATTTAACTGCTATGGAAAAAATAGCAACTCATGACTTCTATTTATTGAATAAGCTATTGTTATTGATTACCAATGCTAAGTTGAAAAAACACACGTGTAAACTGGGAAATTCGTTGGCATGCGTATTGTCACCATTTAATTATGAAGTGCATGGAAATCTACAAATTGCATTTCATGATTACTAGCAATTAAGTCTCCATTTGCATGAAGATCAATTTGATCACACCTGCAAAGAGTGTATCATTAATATCCTTTGGTTGTAGAGTGAAAATGGCTATCATGTGTTATTTCATGAATTTTATAAAATAGGTCATCGATCTCATGCCCAGATGGAAAATCAAGTGGCTTGCTAGAAGGCTTGAAAAATTCTTCTCTTTTTTTTTCCACCTCCATCGAGCTCCCCACTTGGTCCTTCAATTGTTGGCCACATCTGAAAATCACTGGTGAGGAATCCTTCTCTCTAGCATCTTCATGAATTCTCTACCCCTGTCCTAGGTCTTCATTGTGGGGCTTATGAGACTAGAGCTAAGACGGTCTCTATATTGGAATTGATGAGGAACTCAACTTGCTCATTTTACAATTAAAGAGCATGCACTCTCAACCTCCACTCTCTGCAACAACTTTGAGGACTCAATAATTTAATTGCTATAGTGAAAATTGCAACTCACCACTTCTATTTATTGAGCAATACGATGTTATCAATTACCAATGCTAAGTGGAAAAAAAACATGCACAAATTGGGCAATTCATTGGCATGTGTATTGTCACCATTTAATTCTCAAGTGCATGGAAATCTATAGATTGCACTTCATGATTTCCAACAATTAAACTTGTCTCCACACATATAGAGATCAATTTGATCACACCTATAGAGAGTGTATCATTAATATCCTCTAGTTTTAGAGTGAAAATGGCTATCACGTGTTGTTTCATCAACTTTAAAAATAGGTCGTTGATCTCATGCCTAGATGGCAAATCAAGTGGCTTGCATTGGGTTCACCATCTTTGAATTCTAGTGGTGCTTCGCTAATGTGTCCTTATCCAATGGTGTTTATCCATCTCAGATGACATTTTCTCCATTAGTGGGCTCCACCCATCTCACTGACTGAATTGATTGGGCCACGTGTTGAGATCTCGCTGACCTCACTGCTTTTAACCAGTGTTCACCTTTTCATATCGAACGAGTAGGGAATGGTGGAGATCGTTCCCAAGATTTGATCTCGAGCATTTGTTTAACTACTTCAAACAGTGGGCATAGTAGTGGAGGCTAGGCCCCACGATCGTACAAGGACACACGTCCTTGTTTCGCCAACCCTGTGCTCTTTAACCTACTAGAATTTAACATCTGCGAGCTAGCAGGGTATGGCCCAGATATCCTTCCACATCCCCGAATCTTAAAACTTGTATGCATGGAAATGTTAGAATTTAATAAAATTCTTTGGTTAGGCTGACAGTGACATGACCTTTAAGGATGAATGACTTAAGCTCCAAGTCATTGGGGAAAATGAAGAACCGACTTAGGAAAAGGCTACAGTTGATGGGACAATCAATGAATGGTGTTTCTAACCAAAAGGGCCACAAACCAATGTGCAATTTGGCTTACTTGAGATTATTTAAGGAACCATAAACTGGTACTTTAGGTCAATGTGCAATTAGAAAATTTGAATATCATCATTTAAAAACCCTACTCACTCATGGGGACAAGGATTTTAAAATGAAAATGAAGTCCATGGGGGATGATAAAATTCCCCAGAATTT
Source organism: Sequoia sempervirens (assembly GCA_007258455.2). NCBI lineage: Eukaryota > Viridiplantae > Streptophyta > Pinopsida > Cupressales > Cupressaceae > Sequoia > Sequoia sempervirens. Next base: position 572,884,571 of record VDFB02105785.1, on the reverse strand, counting down.
TAGGAGCTCCATCAAGTGCTATGTTGCATTTGGAGTTTGGCATGGATTGGTTGGTTACAAGTCCTCATGGATACTTGGAGAAATAAGTGAAGCTTAATTTCTCTTATGGTAAGAAATAAGAAATATTTGTTGGAATGGTTACTAGAAAGAAAATATTTTTCAACAAAAAGGACCAAGGAGCTTACACCTTGGTTGAACATGAGTTCAACACACTTGGTGGTTTCACATGCCTCCAAAGAGGCAGTTTGGATACAAAGACTTGGGAAAGGTATTGGTTTTAATTGCAAGTAAGTTAAACTTGAATGCGATAGTCAAAGTGTTATGTGTTTAGCCAAAAATCCTATGTATCATGCTTGTACTAAGCATGTTGATATTTAGTATCATTTTGTGTGAGAAATGGTTGAGAGTGGGAAGGTGTTAATTGATAAAAGTTGAAAATTTAATTAATGTTACAGATTATCTTATGAAACCAATTCCTACAAATAAGTTCTCTTGGTTTTAATCATTTGATTGGAGCTTCATGATTATGTAGGTTGCATTTAAAATTTGGCATGGATTGATTAGTTGGTGCAGGAAAGAAATTGGCCTTGAGTACTATACTTGATTTAAATAATTATTCATTGTTTAGAATAATTGTAATATATAATGTCAAGTGGGAGAATGTTGGGAATAGGATGCCATTTAATTGCAATCCTAAACATTATTTATTTTGAATGTATCTCCTAAGTCCTTGGAAAGTGTTCTCAAGCACTAGGCTTAGAAAGAGATTAATATTGAATGAAATAATCATGTTAATTGACATTTGTAATTAATTCTAAATGTTAGAAGCATGCAAGAGCACCCAAGATGAGTTCCTAAATAATAGGAGCACATGGGGCATCCACATGGAAGGTGGCACTCACTTTGAGTCTAGTTAACTATTTGGAGTAAGAGATAACACTTTTGTAATGCACGTAAAGATCCTACGAGTTAGGGATTGATGTTTACATGCATGAAGTTTAGCTCAATTTAGTTCATATCAATTCAGTTCAGTCTAGTTTAGTTCAATTCAGTTTAGTTCATAATTAGTTTAGTTATGGTTTAGTTATCTTTAGTTAGTTGTAGTTGAATGCTAGATGACTTCAGTTAACTTGGAATGCGTGACTAATGACTTGAGTTGCATGACATATAACAGGTGAATTCCTTCAGTTAATAGGGGATGACCATTCTTGCATGAATGGTGAAGTTGGCTTCTTCGAATTAAATCCTTTGCATGCTAATATATTTCAAAAGGATGAGTTAAGTGGGACAATTCTTGGGTGCCAACTTTGAGGATAAGCCTTGAAGATATTTATGGAATAAAGGTTGAGTGAGTACTTCAATTTGGGATGCCCAAATGGTTGAAGCACATGTTTTCGCATTGTTATTCATGGTTAAACTCTACTTGGAAGAGATAGCCATATGTTTTGTGAGATAGGGATTGAGCTTTGTAATTGTAACTCTTTTGGAGTTTACAAAGTTGTTTATTACCCATATATCTCAAGAAAGTTGAAGAGAGTTTGTATCAATTTTATTGCAGGTTGTGAAGAAGATTTGGTGAAGTAAGAATAAGCATTCTTAGGCAAGGATTGGAATTATTGTAATCTACTTCAAAGATTAAATAATATAGTGATTCTTGGTGGGGATTTTTCCCAAAAGGATTTCTCCACGGTATATGTTGTGTATCTTCTATTCTTCTGTCTAATTTTTCTACAACCTTTTGTCTTCATTCTACAAATGATAAAATGAATTAATCAGATAATCACCCACAAAGAATCTGTAACAAAGAATACATATTTAGATCAGAAATCATAAAGTTTTATAAAGTATTAAGTTACATAAAAACCTCAATTTTCAACAGTTTGACTTAGAAAAACTCCTATATCTAGCCACCCCTTGCTCGTCTTTGTTGAAATTTTTGCAGGTTCAAATATGAAGATAAAGATTCCAAAGAAGGATTATACAATATAGACTAGTAGCTATAGGCCTGGAAAATCAGGTTTGAAAAAGAAGGAGCTCTATTTGGGGCTTACTGAGCCATAGATTGGTTATTTTAGCATCAAAATTTTTCCACATGTGCATAGTGTTTTTTCCTTCCCATATCTTCTTTTATTTTTCATAAATTCAATTTTGTCAACACAATTTTTATTTATTTTCAAATTGGGTTTTGTAGTAAAATTAATTTAATAAATCTACATTAATTTCAATTAATTTCCAAGGCAATAAAAGAACTAGATCTAGGGAAGATTGGTTCTCCTCTTATGTTGTTAGCTAATCTCATACCCTTGCTGATTTGGCTTCTAATGTTAATTGGAAAAGGATTGATCTTAATGAGCTATATGTTGGTCCTAGAATCCCTTTTTCAACCAAACAATAACCTAGTTGAAATTGTAGAGCAATTAGCAACATTATCTAATTGGAAATTCACTATTCTAAACCTTATGAACAAAATATCCCAAGATGAAAATTAACATATGAGCAGTCATATTGATATTATATTGTATTATATTATTTATATAATTTTATAGACATTATTTATATATTATAATATAATATAAATATAAATTATATATGTTATACATTATAAATATATATAATTTAGAATATTTATATTATATATATTGGCAAGTTTCTAACATGAGGGTAGCTCCCTTTGTATTTAAAATCAAGAAATAATTACAAGGTTTCTATGAGATGAGATAGAATACATTCTAGTGCGAGACGCTTGTGACTTATATAATTTAGTAGTGGTAGAAGCCTACAATCAAACACATTCATCTAGGTAACAATATGAGCCAATGATAATAGTTCTAGGTTGGATCCAATGTAGAAAGAAAAAATTTCCATATTGTTCTTCACTATCCCCTCATGATTCCCCCAAAGCTTCCTACCCATTGTTAGCACAGAAAGTGGTCATAAATATCTCTAGAATGGAGTCCTCATGTATGTGGCCAAATTCAAGTTTTTCCCCACATATTACCTCATGAATAGTCATCTCAATTTCCAACTCTATTGAAAACCCATCTTGGTTTAGCAGAGAGCCCAACTTGTGAGCAATTGCATATACATCTCAACACTAGAATGTGCTCAACCATCTATGATGTTTATAACCATCTAACTATTTTATTTATAAAACCTTTAGTGTCATCATGAAACAAAGCCTAGCAAAGACAAAAGTTATCAAGAACCACTACAATGAACTATTTAACCTCCAAAAAGTTAAGTCATAATCCATGCTTCAAGAGGAATGGGATTTTTCAATATTAATTATCTATTCCAATCATGACCAAAATCTCACATCCTTTGAGAAAATATATATATTATTTATTATATATATTATTTGTATATTATACTATTTATATTATATTATATTATTTGCATATTATTTATTTATATAAAAAAATATAATGTAGGAATGAGGGTGCTGCCACAATAGTGGTTTACACTTTCTGGGAGATATTGATTTTTGCTGAAATCAAATATTTTTAGAAAATATAATGATTTAAGCCTTGAAAAGTTCCATTTAAAGGATTCCAACTGAAGAGGGTTTGATCAAACTACCTTATACCAAGCCCCCTTGGATAGAACCCCGCTAGTTTTAAACCATACCTATAATGGAGTCTCCTTTACACCTATCAAAATGCTGATAAAAAACTACTTTTAATTTACCTTTTGAGGGATCAAAAGAATTCATTTAAAATTTATTTTTTTGTAAATATGTAGTCCTTATTATAAGATTCCAAAAAAGTATAATTTTAATTAAATTAAATTTGATTATTATATTTATTTTTTATTTCTTGTGAATGTAGGTTTTTCACTAAAAATCAAGCTCTCTATTCTTCCCATGTGGAAAAATAGCAGATTATCAAAAAAAAAATTTGAAAATATGAGTGCACCAGATATTTAAGTCCTTGATCCAACAAAAAATGAAAACTTAAATTTTGATACATACAAAAAAAGTTACGTGTTATACGGTCGCATTATGTCTGATTTGTAATTGGTTTGACTTCAAAAATTGATTAAAGAAAAATATTCAATAAAAAACTATCTAACCAAGTGGAAGCACTATATATCAGAGTTAAAAATCTAAATTCAAAATAATTAGAATTTTATCCTTCATGGAAAAAAAGTTATGAGTTATACGGTGAGCATCACTTTTTAAAAATGTTGTTTTATGAAAAAAAACTAGTTTTTGAGGGAGATGGAAAATGAAGTGCAATCTAATTCCAAAAATTTTGAAAAAAATATATTTAGAATCTTTAGAAAAAAATTCACGAAACTCTAGTTTGCATCATCTTCAAATTCCTCATGGTTTGGCCGCTATAGGTGTTTGAAAGTGAAGATTTAGTTAAGAAAAGTATTTCAGTGTCCAGTTTGGCCAAAAATTGTAAGCCACTATTGTGGGATCACCCATCAACTTATGCGTTTTAATCACCATTGAGACAATATATTATTTACTATATATAATATATAATATTAAATCATAATTTATTATATTATATTAGTTATTTATATAAAAAAATTATACTATAGGAATCAACTTATGCATTTTAATAATCTTATTCACCCTTTTACCTTATAGTACATTGGACAAAATTTTTAGTGTGATTGATGATGCTGACACAATATTCCTTTTGATACCATGTTGATAAGGGATTAGACCTCTTGACCACTTGCTTGTAATAAGATGCTTTCACCCAATCCAACTAATGCCCTCACTCATATATATATATATATATATATATATATATATATATATATATATATATATATATATATATATATATATATAATTTCTATGTAAATAATAAAAAATATATAATATGGAAAATAATATTATATTATACCTTTGCCTCCAAGCTCGCCCCATAAAGGGAACATACTAGGCTAGAGTCACTAATGATACCCCTGTGGATAACACAAAATAAAATAAAATTATGTTATACCTTATATTATATGAGATAAAAATAGTATAATATATACTATATATTTATATATAATAAGACAATGATAATATTATATATTTATATATTATTTAATATATTTATATATTATTTAATATATTTATATATTATTTAATATATTTATATATTATATTATGTTTATATCTATATTATGTCTTATATTTTATGCTAAAGGTGTATCCAATATGAAGAAGACCAACCTAAAATGTTAAATAAATGACTCATTGCTTCCATTAGGCCTCAAAGATGATCAAAGTGATCATGTGCATCAATTTTCCTGTTGCTCTTTTATGTCCTATTTTAAAAATAATACAATGGTTTTAGATTATCGTTGGTCTTATTACACTTTCTAGTTGTATCATACGTCCATCATATTGGAATACAAATATCAAAATGAAACTTGCATTTTTGTTGGCTATGGCAACAAGGTGGTGTTTAAAGATATCAAGTTTCCACAATCCATCTTGTTGCTTGAGAATTTTGGTTTTGATTGTGTTGGCATTTATTTCATTATCATTTCAAATCACACTATGTGATACATCATCAGGATGAAAGAGAGCTGAAGGAGAAAATGAATTGTTGTAGACCAAGTTGAGCTAAAGAGAGAGAGAGGAGCAAGGAGAGGGAGGCTCATGGTTTGAGGTTGATGAGGAAAATAAAAAGACCAATAAAATGAAAAATAGAATAAGCTATTAATCTAGATCAACAAATTAATACAATAATTCAAAAGAATAAAGACTCAAGAATGAAATAAAAATAAATATAAATAAAATTAGAAATAAAACATTCAAAAATTTAAAAGAATATAAATAAAATTAATACAAACCTCAAAAAAGAATTAAAATAAAGAGCATGACAAAAATGAGGTAAAAATTAAAAGGAATAAAGGATAAAGGAGAATAGAAGAAAAATGCATTAGGAGAAAAACTAAGTATATATATATATATAAAATAAGGTGGTGTTTACTAGAAACAACTATGGCATTAATATTATACAAGGATTTTACATATCGCTTCATATTCCCTGGTGCACTCTAAGAATATCTAAATGTTGGTGTTGAAGCTTTTGGCCTTCACAATGCTTCTAAAGATACTGTGGATAAAGATGACAATGAACTGTATTTTCCTTATCCTCTTGTTCCTATTTGGGTTGATCCAAAATTGTACATAGTCTGAGCTTCCACAACCACAACTCCTGCAATGAAAGACTAGAGCGTTTCATTGAAAGACCTATTCCAAAGCTCCTATTTTGGCACAGGATGGAAGTACTGGTGCAGGAGCACCAGGCAAAGGACTATTTTGTTTTTGAGTTCTTTAATTTCATGGTGCTATCATAAGGTCATGTTGACCATTATTTTAAGTTCTTAGGGTTGTTTTTGGTCTTTGGAAAAGAGGGTGTCAAGATTCCAATGAGTTTAGAGGCTCACTTTGCTAAATAGTGAAAAATTGTTAAATGTCTGAAAACACAGCGGGTTTTACAAAAAGGAATTTTTAGGTCATTTAAGCCTCGACCCAAGAACCTAAATTGTTGGGAAGGCATATTTAAGGCATTCCATGACCTTTTTGGTTGGTTAGAAGTTCTTTGTACGGACTGTTTTTCCAGAAATTAAAGAAAACAATATTCTTGTCTTATTTTTCTGTGTTTTCTATTTTTGTTTGTGTAACAGCAACTAAATGAATTAAAAGAGGAATTTTGTAGGTTTTTTTAGCATGTAGAGAAGCCTATAGAAGTTTATTTTGGCACATTTGATAGCTGTTCCATAGTTTCATCCATTCTTGTAAATTCTGTGTTTTATTTCCTTATTTGCTGTTTTTACTGGAACTGTGTAAAAATGGAGTTCTAGGCTGCATTCCCTCCATACCTGGAAGTATGGAATTGTTGGGAACGTGGTCAGGCTCCATCTCTGTACATATTTTAGTGTTAGGTGTTAGGTTTTCTTTGGTTGCAGGAGTTATGAGAAAAGCCTTGCCCTAGGCGAGCCAGTGAAGAGCCCGACTAGGAAAGGCTGCAGTACAACATTGATAACTTGCAGGGGAGAAAAGATTTTCAAAAATTTCTTTTTGGAGAATTTAGGGGAAGGTCTGGGCCACGTATGGTACCAAGGAGGAGAGCCTAGCAATCTGTTTAGGAGGAGAACTTTTCACCAGTCCTAAAACTGGTTCTGGACAGTTAGAAACCCTAGTTTTCTGGGCAGTGTTTGCATGAGGGAAAAGTACGGCTTGGACAGAGCCAAGACCCTAGAAATATTGAATCTGTAGACAGGGGAAACACATTTCCTAAGCCAAGAACCATGTTTCTTTGGTGGGTTTAGGAGGGAAAAGAAATTTAACCCTGTTCAGAGACCAAATAGTGGCTCAAGAGAAAAACCTATGGAATAGGCTTCATGCAAGTGTTGGTAAGATGGAGTCTAAGTGAAGTTCCAGAAACCCTAGGAGGATGTTTTGGAGTTTTGGAAAACATTCCCTCACCCCTGCAAGATTCATTCATGTATTGAGGGAGGATTAGTCTTTTGGATGCATAAAAGGCTAAGAAAGAAAGGAGTCATAGCACCAAGATTTGGTTTCGTAGTTGCAAACTTGACAAGATAGTGAGGTTGGCAGGAGAACCAGGGGAACTTAGACAAGGTAGAGTTCCTATAGGTTAGGGTGGAACAGAAATTTCACCAAGGAGGTCTATGTCAAGGCCTAGCACAGGAATCTGTGATTGGTTCCTGCAGCTTCCAGGAATCTGTGATTGCTTCCTGCAGCCTCCCTATCAAGTACGCTGGAAAATGTGGTATGATCAAGTTGGAGACCTATTTTTTATAGTTGGTGAAACAGTGAGATTACCTCGTGATGATACCCAATTCTTTAGTATGCTGCAATAATCATATGCCATAAACAAATACAAATCACTTCTAAGTGATGAATGTATGGATGTTTTTCACTTGTGAAAGGTTATTCTTGAGAATAAATGTTAATAATAATTGAAGATATTTAAAGGAATCTCCAAGGTGGTTGTATGTAGTAAGTAGAATGTGTAGTGCTTAGAATGTGTAGTAAACAATATCGAGTTTTATAAACATGAAATCTTGATATTTTTATAAGAGCCCATCAATCAAGTTTCGGTTTTAAATGTCAAGTTTCAATTTCTAACAATTTAGATTTTAGATTTTAATTTTTTTCCAAATAAATATGTTCCAGAAGTTTAGAATTCAATATTTACTTTTTAAATTTCAATTACATGATTTTCAAGATATTAGCATATTATAGATGTGGTTCAAAATACTGGTATCTGGGCTACTTGATATGCCTCTATTCATGAAACCTTAAAGTTTGCAATGCTTCATTGAGTTGGCACATTGCACTTGATAGTTCCATAATTTATTTGTATCTAAATTTTTTCCTTATATGGGTGTTGAGTTTTCTTTCCTTTATTTGTATCTTAATTTGTTCCTTTAGCCTCTATAAATTTTTGTGAGGCTTTATTAATTCTTCTCTTTAGAAATACTATTGGAAATAGGACACCATTTAATTAAAATCCTAAACACTATTTATTTCATGTATCTCCTTAGTCCTTGGAAAGTGTTTGTAACACCCGTCGTGCAAACCCCAGAGAATCAACATTGCACAACAATTTTTTTTTTTAAATAATACAAAGTAAACATGCATTAACATTAAATACATTTACATTGCACATTAACAACTTAACGTTACATTCTCTGGGGCACGCGAGGTCACATCGCAACACAACTTAAGACCAAAGTAAAAGATAAATTATTAAACAACTTAACCAATTATATTACAAAATCATAAATACTTAGGGTACATCCATAACCAAGAGTGAAAGTATCACTACATTACATATTACAATCATAATGAATCATTTACAATAATGTTATAAAGGATCCTAACTATTACATCATCGTTTAAACATAGGATTACATGTTCTCAATAATAAGTTACAAAACATTTCCCATACATGTGGGATGATACAAAGTACAATAATATCAGAATTACAAGTGATTCACTGGAACAACTCCAACTGCAAAAATCATGAGAAGATAGGAAGCTGATGGGGAAACTCAATGGGTGTGGAGCACGTTCCACCTAACCGTGTGAATTATAGATAACTCACCCCCCGTGCTCAGAGGTGACAATGAAGTTAACTCGACCATGATTGTCAAACCGACTCCATAAACAACAAAGTACAAACTCAATAACACAACAACATAATCCACAAAATTTACGGGACAACAAAAGATAAAGCTATGAAACACATCACAATAGATCAAAGCAATAACAGATAAACAAGTTACCAAAGAACATTCATAACTCAACTTCAAAAGAATCCAAAACAACATAAAGATTACAATTCTAGAGGCGACAAGAAATAATGCACAAGGGTGTCTAGCGGAGAGTGTCATCGCATAGCTCTCATGGGATCTCCTGGCCCTTCCTCCAACTGAGGCGTCGACACCCATCTATGGATCTCCTGGCCCTTCCTCCTACCTGAGGCGCGGGCACCATAGGGTAGCTCATGCGGAGCCGATAATCTCTCATGAAGATGAGACTACGACTTTACCGACCATGGCCTTCTCAGTCTATCATTAGTCTATGATAGCCCTAATGCATAGACAAGAAATCCAATGTTTATTATCTTGTGTGTTTTACTACCCTTCCCCCTAAGCTCTATTGTTTAGGTTATCACTTGTTTAACTACTCTTACGTGGGTTCTCCTGTGCACTTCCTCTTACCTGAGGCGCTGGCCCCCACGAAGAGCCACACTCCCTAAGACCCCTAACAGAAAACAAAATAAGGCAAGGGTTGTACCATCAAATATAAGGCATATAACACAAAACAAGACATGCGAGGAAAATCCATCTTGCGATAACTCATAATCACAATGACCACAATCTCGTACAACCCTTCCAAATAAAGATGCTTAAAAAAAATCATGTAACATTCTGATCACAATAGTACAAAAGAAACATTCAAGGATATAAAATATGCCTCTGGAGAAGACCAAGATTTACAATCAACAACGGGGTTCCCACATCGACATTAAATCCAACACAATAACAGAATGTAAATGCACATGGTTCGTGATCCCAAACACCATAACAACCTTACTCATAGTAGATAAGAAAAGAATGACAGTTTTCTCATAATCAGATAATTTTATTTGTCTAATAAACTCTTCATAGTTCTAGAATTCATAATTTTAATCCATAAAGAAAAACTTTATTAATAATTATATATATATATAAATGATAACAATAATATTACTATAAACTCTAACCAGTAAAAAAAAATATTAATTTTTTTTTAATAAATAACAAACATTAAAAAAAAACATATATTAATATATATATATAAATATATATATATATATATATATATATATATATATATATATATAAATATATAAATAATAATGATAAAACCATAACCAAAGCTTCCACATATGAGACTGTTGTTAGGGGTTCATGCTGCGACTGATGTTTGGATCACACATAATCCACGGACTGCTATATTGATCCTCATAGGTAGGGGTTGGAATGCCCAGTCCAGCCCCCAACCCACATACAAAAAAAATCATTATTAATTTTTATCTATATATGAAATAAACTTCCGTCCTTCATCTGGTACGAGATGCCGATGGCCTATTTGGCCATAATTTTTTTTTTGTTTCAGAAACATAATTATAAATAAATTCAAAAACAAAAAGAATAAATATATATATATATATGTGCATATATATATAATTTATATTCAACTGTATGAATCAATATATATAAATCAATGGCACAGATAGACAGATCAATAGAATTAAATACATACATATACATACATATATATATATATTTCACACATATATACATATACAACAGTATACTCAAGCAATATAATGGACATTCTTTTCCCATAACCAGATTTTAGAGAAACTAGAATAATTTTTCTCAGAATTTAAAGACAGATTTCATTTACAGTCAAATTGAAAAAAATAAAATAAAGACACAGAACATTTTGAAAAGAACAGTTTAATTTCTTCTATTAATCTTCTATTTAATCAAAAGTTTTCTTTCTTTCAAACAATCAACCATATTTAATCATTTGTTTATTTATTTTCCTTTACAAGTAAAAATTAATTCAAACCCATTTCTATTCTTTTTACATATTCAAAAATAGTCAAGAGAAGAGAGTGGAACTTGGAGTCCTATGCTCTCGAGAATCTGATGAAGTTCACTTAGTTCCAACAGTCTTCTCGAACAACTTTCGTTCCTCCTTCAGAATCTCCTCTCCAAAATATCGTGCTCAACTTCAAATCTAATATTCTCTCAGAAACCCTTCCCAAAACATGCATCAATAGATTAACAAATCCCTTTCCCAAAAACTTTAGAAGATTTCTACATTTGAAGACATTATTTTTATTTTATTTTATTTTATTTTTCAACTTCTGTCACAATCTTCCCGTGAATGAAAATTCACCATTATGCAACTAAATAAAAGACGCCTCTTTCCTTTTCAAAAACTCTAAAAAATTCTAATATAAAAGAAACTATCTAATTTAATTCTAGTATGTTTCCTTTTTCAATACTTTCTATTTAAAATCTGCTTTTGCAAGTTTTATTTGCTATGCACAAATTTAATTTATTTATTTTCTTTGTTTTATAATTATCTTCAACAGGATAATTTTAATTAAAATAACAAAACACAATTTAATATTTAATTAGCACATGACTTTTTAAAATAAAACATTTAAATATTTACATACAAATTAATCTAACATTATAATAAACAATTATTACCAACATTTAATAAACTAAACCACAACTTATAAAATACCAACATCAATAACATATGACAATACACAAACATGACCCACAAAGAACGACAACAACAAGAACGTGCAATCCCATTCAATTCGACGGTTTGACAACATGGGACTCGAGATGATTTCATTGTCACCTCTGTTTCAACATTTAACCGTTGGGCTATTGGTGCTCACCCTATCCTACCGAAGCAGGTGGAATCGAGACTATGTACCTGTACTCCTACATACAAACGAAGTCATGTACATGTGCATACATATATAAAATCAAAGCATTGCATTGTGAGAAGGAATCGCAGCGTAACAGAGCACTCGCAAACAAGTGATGCTAAACTGTCCTTCATCACATCTATCCCAACAATTATAATATAACTGATAAAATAACATTTCTAAACTAACAATTCATCTCATAACATAATTTATAAAATCTCTGCATCATAATATAATTCTAAAAATCAACTAACATCACCAACCACAATGACATATGAAATAATCATGTCCACTAATGGAATAACATCATCATCAAATGCCTAACTATCCAAATCACACAATAACAGTACCATCATAGTATCAAAGTATCAAATCAAAGCATAAAACTAATGAGTCCAATTAGCAACCAGGAGGGTTATTACATCCTCCCCCCCTTGAATCTGGCTTACTCCTGGAAGCCAGTAAACAAGGGTAGGATTCTCTGATACGAGAAGCATCCTCCCATGTCGCTGAAGTCTCATCATTGGGATCCCACTGGACCTGCACCTGCTCAATATCCCTGCCTCTGAGAACAAGTCTCCTGTGCTGCACCATGGCCATGGGCTCTAGAGCTAGTTGCCCGTCCTCGACCTGTAGAGCATTCCAATCAAGTACATGAGTAACATCAAGAAAATAAGGCCTAAGGGCAGAAACATGAAACACATCGTGAATCCCCGATAGATTGGGTGGCAAGGCCAGGCAATAGGCAACAGGACCAATATGCTCTAACACCTCGAATGGACCCACAAAATGGGGTGCAAGCTTAGAACCCTTTCCATAACAAATAGGGCTCTTCTGAGGATGAACTTGAAGAAACACTCGATTACCTACTGCAAACTATCGATCAACCCTGTGTGCATCAGCAAACTTCTTTTGCCTATTTTGAGCCGCTACCAGATGCTCTCAGATGCGAGTTACCTGTTACTCCATATCCCGAAGCATCTTGGGTCCAAGAAGAACCCTGTCCTCTAATTGATCCCAGCTCAAAGGGGTACGACAAGGACAACCATATAAAGCCTGAAATGGAGCCATGCCAATCGAACTATGATAACCATTGTTATAGGAAAACTTGACCAAATGCAGATAATCTTCCCAACGGGATTGTTGGTCCATGACATACATGTGGAGCATATCCTCATGCACCTGATTGACTCTCTCAGTTTGACCATCTGTCTCAGGAAGGTAGGCAGAACTAAAATTCAACTTAGTCCCTAAGGACCGCTGCAAAGATGTCCATAGCATAGATGTGAATACCGGATCTCTGTCAGAAATAATCTTGCATGGTATCCCATGTAATCGAACAATATCTTCCATGAACACCCTAGCCACCACAGAAGCAGTATAGGAAGATCGAATGGGAGAGAAATGGGCTACCTTGGTCACCCTGTCAATAGTGACCATAATAGCATCATGTCGCCTAGAAGACATAGGCAACCCAACAATGAAATCCATAGAAATGATGTTCCACTTCCACTCCAAAACAAGATGAGGCTGCAACAACCCTACTGGATGGTGATGCTTAGCCTTTAACTCTCTAACATTCTAGACACCTGGCCACAAAATCAGTAATGTCACGCTTCAATCCTGCCCAAAAATATAGTGAGCAAAGATCAACGTACATTTTTTTAACTCCCGGATGTGTCAAATAAGGAGCTCTATGAGCTTCAGTCAGGCTAAGGGTACGAAGACCCTCTGTAGGAGGTACATACATTCGGTCTACATACCGCAACACACCATTCGAGCCCAAAGAGTATCCAGCAAATTTACCTTCCAACGTTCTGCCCGACTCAATCTCTGATTTCACCACTTGATACCAATCATCTGAAGAAAGAGCTGCAAGGATCTGACTCTTCAAATCAACCTCAAGAGCCACATCAGAAATCTCAAGCTTGCATCTACTCAACGCATCTGCCACCACATTCTCTTTGCCCTGAATATACTTCACTTCAAAATCATATTCGCACAAGAATTACATCCACCTCCTCTACCTTGCATTCACATTCGGTTGCGTAAAGATGTATTGCAGACTACGATGATATGTATGCAACTCGAACCGATGCCCTAGGAGAAAGTGTCGCCATCTTACCAAGGCATGAACAACTGCAGCTAACTCCAAATCATGAATGGGGTAATTGAGTTCATGATCCTTGAGCTTTCGTGATTCATAAGCAATCACCTGCTCTTCTTGCATCAACATAGCCCCTAAGCCTTCCAAAGAAGCATCCGTACAAACAACAAAATCACCTATCAGAGCACTAGTCAACTTGTCCTTCAGAGTCTGGAAAGCTAACTAACACTGATCTGACCATAGAAACTTCTTTCCCTTCCTCTGGAGAGAGGTGATTGAATGTGCCAACCTAGAAAAGCCTTGGATGAACTGCCTATAATATCCTGCAAGTCCCATGAAGCTGCAAATTTCTGAGACATTTGTGGGTGCAGGCCAATCCACAATGGCTTGAATCTTTGTAGGATCAACTGAGATTCCATCACCTAAAATCGCATGCCCCAAATACTGAACTTCAGCCTTAAAAAAGTCACGCTTTGCCAAGTTGGCAAACAACTAATTGTCGCTTAAGCATTGTAACACCTGCTTTAGATGTTCCTCATGTTCCTCCATAGACCTAGAATAAATCAGAATGTCATCGAGAAACACAAGGACGAATCTATCCAAGTATGTTTGGAACACTCCATTCATCAAGCTCATAAAGACTGAAGGTGCATTCGTCAACCCGAACGGCATCACAGTGAACTCGTAATGTCTGTATCGAGTATGAAATGTTATTTTGTGAATATTTGGATCTGCAATCCTCAACTGATGGTATCCTGATTTGAGATCAATCTTAGAGAACACCTTTTCCCCTTTTATCTGATCGAAAAGATCATCAATTCTGGGTAATGGATATCGGTTCTTCACTGTTACCTTGTTCAACTACCTATAGTCAATACACAAGTGAAGAGAACCATCCTTCTTTTTCATGAATATCACAGGTGCTCCCCAAGGAGAAACACTTGGGCAGATAAAGCCCTTAGCCAACAATTCTTCTAACTGCAGAAGGAGTTCCTGAAGTTCCTGCGTTGTCATCGGATACAGAGCTTGAGATATTGGCTTAGCTCTAGGTACCAGATCAATCTTGAAGTCTATATCTCGCTTTGGTGGCATACCAGGTATCTCTTCTGGAAACACATCAGAAAACTCCTTAAGGAGAGGATACTGATCCAATGACACCCCTCGACTATCCTCAGACTCCAGATCACTCAAAGATACTGCAAAGAGCTAACAACCCTGTTAGAAGCACCTTTTGAGCTGCATGGCAGAGATCATTCGCAATGAAATGGGTCTTTGAACACCCACGATCTCCACTTCCTTTCCAAAGTCATCAAAGCACCACACTGCTTTACGGCGACAATCAATTATAGCACGATGTGCAGTCAACCAATCCATGCCCAAGACAACATCATATGAGCCGAGTGGTAGGATTCTGAGGTCTACTTTAGTTGACAAAGCCCTTATACTCAAATTACAATCTTGCACAAGCTTCTCTACAACAAGCTTTGACCCTGAAGCCAATTCAACTTGCCATTTCATTGCTTGACTAGTTGCCACCAGTCCACATCGCTCAACCACTAAAGGAGATATAAAGGAATCAAATGCACCAGAATCAAAAGGTATAGAAATGCTAGAATCATGTAACACACCTGAAGTCTCAATGACGGTGCTCTGGTGGTCTGCCTGCCGATTATCCACTGTAGCAAAAACACGATGAGATCTCCCTACATCACCTACTATCGACTCTGATCTAGCTGGCCTCTTATTAAAACCTGAAGTGCTCTTCTGAGGACACAATCTGGCAATGTACCCCTGCTGCCCACAAGAGTAAAACCCAGTACCCCTACCAAAACCTCTGTCCCCTGATGGAGCATTTAATTGCTGGAAGCTCCCTCGACTCAGCGCTAACTAGAAGCTAGGCGTAGGGTGTACAAAACGTTCCTGCCGAACTTCGTTCCTGTTCATGTTATGATCCTTGTGGAACTACGAATTGCCACCCTATGGAGATTGGAAGTTCTTCTGTCTCAACTGCTACTGCTAAGGCTACTGCTGCTGATGACCCCCTTTCAAGGGTTGAAACCTATTTCTGGAAGATCCTACCCCCTGAGACTGACCTCCGTGAGTGCTAAATCCTAGAGTAGGCGCACTGCCAATGTGACCACCCAAGGCCATGGCCAAATTTTCCTCTACTAAGCGAGCCTTCTCAACTGCCATTTCCATCATCTTCAGCTTAAAGACTCGCACTCCACCACTGATGCGAGCATTAAGGCCCTGAACAAAGTGTTGCACTAACATGCCTTCATCATGGCTAATCCCTGCATACTGCTTCAAATCATAGAAGCACCGCTCATACTGCTCCACTATCATAGACAACTGCTTGAGATCGTGAAACTCGTCAGCCCTGCGCTGCCTCCAATGGTCTGAGAGGAAACGAGCCCTAAACCTATCCAGGAATAATTCCCACGTGACCAAACTGATATCAAGGTGCAATTTTTGTTCTTCAAGATGCCACCAAGTAGATGCGAAGCCTCGCAGATGCATAACCGTGCACTGAGCCTTGGTATTGCTACCATAGGGATGCATGGTGAAGCAACAATCTAAGTCAATTAGCCAAGTTTCAGCTTCTATTCCTCCTCCTGAACCATCAAATGTCAGTGGGTGAGCTCTCAACAAATCCCTCATATGGCCTGCCATGACTGCATCCTAATCAGAAGTTATTTCCCTCCTCCTTGGTGACCTTTCTCTTTCTCTTTCAATCCATGGTTCCTCCTCTAGCTTGGGTCCCAAATGAGCCAGAATCTCTC
Organism: Sequoia sempervirens; assembly: GCA_007258455.2. Classification (NCBI taxonomy): domain Eukaryota; kingdom Viridiplantae; phylum Streptophyta; class Pinopsida; order Cupressales; family Cupressaceae; genus Sequoia; species Sequoia sempervirens. The sequence goes on along the minus strand of VDFB02105785.1, from coordinate 572,867,676 downwards.
CAAGAATGTGTTGTAATAGACTGTCCAATCTAGGCTGTCCTGGGTTCTGACCACCTAAGGGGTTACTGTGAAGACTCGGTTGTTCCTCATACTCAGAACCATGAGAACTAGGAACTGAGGTACTTCTCCGGTTTGTTCTACGACCAACACCATGGCCTCTTGCTCGGCCACATCCTCTACCTCGAGGCATATTTCTACACAACAAGATAAAGGTACAAATGAGCTCAAGAGTTCAAACGTGAGGTTGCCTAATGGACTTAACTAGCCAAAGACCCCAGCGTTTACAAACCTGGCTCTGATACCAAGTTGTAACGCCCATTGTGCCAACCCTAGAGAATCAACATTGCACAACAATTTTTTTTTTTAAATAATACAAAGTAAACATGCATTAACATTAAATACATTTACATTGCACATTAACAACTTAACATTACATTCTCTAGGGCACGTGAGGTCACATCGCAACACAACTTAAGACCAAAGTAAAAGATAAATTATTAAACAACTTAACCAATTATATTACAAAACCATAAATAAGGGTACATCCATAACCAAGAGTGAAAGTATCACTACGTTACATATTACAATCATAATGAATCATTTACAATAATGTTATAAAGGATCCTAACTATTACATCATTGCTTAAACATAGGATTACATGTTCTCAATAATGAGTTACAAAACATTTCCCATACATGTGGGATGATACAAAGTACAATAATATCAGAATTACAAGTGATTCACTGGAACAACTCCAACTGCAAAAATGCTGAGAAGATAGGACACTGATGGGGAAACCCAACGGGTGCGGAGCATGTTCCACCCAACCATGTGAATTATAGATAACTCAACCCCCGTGCTCAGAGGTGACAATGAAGTTAACTTGACCATGATTGTCAAACCGACTCCATAAACAACAAAGTACAAACTCAATAACACAACAACATAATCCACAACATTTACGGGACAACAAAAGATAAAGCTATGAAACACATCACAATAGATCAAAGCAATAATAGATAAACAAGTTACCAAAGAACATTCATAACTCAACTTCAAAAGAATCCAAAACCACATAAAGATTACAATTCTAGAGGTGACAAGAAATAATGCACAAGGGTGTCTAGCAGAGAGTGTCATCACATAGCTCTCATGGGATCTCCTGGCCCTTCCACCAACTGAGGTGTCGGCACCCATCTATGGATCTTCTGGCCCTTCCTCCTAACTGAGGCATTGGCACCATAGGGTAGTTCATGCGGAGCCGATAATCTCTCATGAAGATGAGACTACGACATTGCCAACCATGGCCTTCTCAGTCTATCATTAGTCTATGATAGCACTAATGCATAGACGAGGAATCCAATGTTTATTATCTTGTGTGTTTTACTACTCTTCCCCCTAAGTTCTATTGTTTAGGTTATCACTTGTTTAACTACTCTTACGTGGGTTCTCCTATGCACTTCCTCTTACCCTAGGTGCCGGCCCCCACGAAGAGCCACTCTCCCTAAGACCCCTAACAGAAAAAAAATAAGGCAAGGGTTGTGCCATCAAATATAAGGCATATAACACAAAACAAGACATGTGAGGAAAATCCATCTTGTGATAACTCATAATCACAATGACCACAATCTCGTACAACCCTTCCAAATAAAGATACTTAAAAAAATCATGTAACATTCTGATCACAATAGTACAAAAGAAACATTCAAGGATATAAAATATGCCTATGGTGAAGACCAAGATTTACAATCAACAACAGAGTTCCCACATCGATATTAAAGCCAACACAGTAACAGAATGTAAATGCACATGGTTCATGATCCCAAACACCATAACAACCTTACTCGTAGCAGATAAGAAAAGAACGACAGTTTTCTCATAATCAGATAATTTTATTTATCTAATAAACACTTCATAGTTCTAGAATTCATAATTTTAATCCATAAAAAAAATATTATTAATAATTATATATATATAAATGATAACAATAATATTACTATAAACTCTGACCAGTAAAAAAAATATTAATTTTTTTTTAATAAATAACAAACATTAAAAAAAAAACATATATTAATATATGTATAAATATATATATAAAAAAATATATATAAATATATAAATAATAATGATAAAATGCCATAACCAAAAGCTGCCGGCCGTAGTGGACTATAAAGCAGTCCAATGGCTGTTGTACGCAGCAGTCCTTACAGATTGTTGTGCATAGCAGTCCATACGGACTGCTGTGTCAATTGTAGCCACAGAGGGTAGGGAGTGGGTATTGCCCAGCTGAACCCCCCCCCAACCCACATACAAAACAAAAAAAATTCATTATTAATTTTTTATATATATATGAAATAAACTTCTGTCCTTCCTCTGGTACGGAATGCCGATGGCCTATTCGGCCATAAATTTTTTTTTGTTTCGGAAACATAATTATAAATGAATTCAAAAACAAAAAGAATAAATATATCTATATATGTGCATATATATAATTTATATTCAACTGTATGAATCAATATATATAAATCAATGGCACAGATAGAGAGATAACCAGAATTAAATACATATATATATATATATATATATATATATATATATATATATATATATTTCACACATATATACATATACAGCAGTATACTCAAGCAATATAATGAAGGACATTCTTTTCCCATAACCATATTTTAGAGAAACTAGAATATTTTTTCTCAAAATTTAAAGACAATTTCATTTATAGTCAAATTGAAAAAAATAAAATAAAGACACAAAACATTTTCAAAAGAACAGTTTAATTTCTTCTATTAATCTTCTATTCAATCAAAAGTTTTCTTTCTTTCAGACAATCAACCATATTTAATCATTTGTTTATTTATTTTCCTTTACAAGTAAAAATTAATTCAAACCCATTTCTATTATTTTTATAGATTAAAAAATAGTCAAGAGAAGAGAGTGGAACCTGGAGTCCTACGCTCTCGAGAATCTGATGAAGTTCACTTGATTCCAACAGTCTTATCGAATAGCTTTCGTTCCTCCTTCAGAATCTCCTCTCCAGAATATTATGCTCAACTTCAAATCTAATATTCTCTCAGAAACTGTTCCGCAAAAATGCAGCAATAGATTGACAAATCCCTTTCCCAAAAACTTCAGAAGATTTCTACATTTGAAGACATTATTTTTATTTTATTTTATTTTTCAACTTCTGTCACAATCTTCCCATGACTGAAAATTCACCATTATGCAACTAAATAAAAGATGCCTCTCTCCTTTTCAAAAACTCTAAAAAATTCTAATATAAAAGAAACGTTCTAATTTAATTCTAGTATGTTTCCTTTTTCAATACTTTCTATTTTAAATTTTCTTTTGCAAGTTTTATTTGCTATGCACAAATTTAATTTATTTATTTTCTTTTTTTTTATAATTATCTTCAACAGGATAATTTTAATTAAAATAACAAAACACAATTTAATATTTAATTAGCACATGACTTTTTAAAATAAAACATTTAAATTTTTGCATACAAATTAATCTAACATTATAATAAACAATTATTACCAACATTTAATAAACTAAACCACGACTTATAAAATACCAACATCAATAACATACGACAATACACAAACATGACCCACAAAGAACGACAACAACAAGAACGTGCAATACCATTCAATTCGATGGTTTGACAACATGGGACTCGAGATGACTTCATTGTCACCTCTGTTTCAACATTTAACCATTGGGCTATTGGTGCTCACCCTGTCCTGCCGAAGCAGGTGGAATCGAGACTATGTACCTGCAATCCCTACATACAAACAAAGTTGTAAAATCAAAGCATTGCATTGTGAGAAGGAATCATAGCGTAACAGAGCACTCGCAAACAAGTGATGCTATACTATCCTTCATCACATCTATCCTAACAATTATAATATAACTGATAAAATAACATTTCTAAACTAACAATTCATCTCATAACATAATTTATAAAATCTCTGCATCATAATATAATTCTGAAAATCAACTAACATCACCAACGACAATGACATATGAAATAATCATGTCCACTAATGGAATAACATCATCATCAAATGCCTAACTATCCAAATCACACAATAACAGTACCATCATAGTATCAAAGTATCAAATCAAACCATAAAACTAATGAGTCCAACTAGCAACCAAGAGGGTTATTACAGTGTTACCCAACACTAGGATTAGAAATAAATTAATATTTGATGAAATAATCATGTTAATTGAAATTTTTAATTAATTATAAATGTTAGGAGCATGTGAGGGAATCCATTATGAGTTCCTAAATAATAGGGGCACATGGAGTGCCCACATTGTAGGTGGCACTCACCTTGAGTTTAGTTAACTATTTGGAGTAAGAGATAACCCTTTTGAATGCATGCAAAGATCCTAGGAGTTAGGGTTTGATGTTTGCATCCATGAAATTCCTATTCAATTTAGTTTAGATCAGTTAAGTTCAATTTAGTTCAGTTCAAAATCAGTTCAGTTCAATTCAATTTAGTTATAGTTAAGTTATGTTCAGTTAGTTTTAGTTGAATGCTAGTTGACTTCAGTTAACTTGGAATTCATGACTAATGACTTAAGTTGCATGAAAGATAATAGGGACTACCTTCAGTTATTAGGGGATGACCATTCTTTCATGAATGGTGTTGAGAAATGTTTCAGTTTTAACAAGAAACGACTTGTACCGAACTTGGCTGCCCAAGTTGGCTTCTTGGAGTTAACTCCTTTGCATGGTAAGATATTTTATAAGGCTAAGTTAAGTTGGGCCACTCTTGGGTGCCTACTTTGAGTATGAAGTCATAAAGATATTTACATATTAAAGATTGAGTTGCTACTTTAGTTTGGGACACCCAAATTCATGAAGATGAGGATTTGACATTGTTCTTCATTGCATAAATTTTCTTGCAAGAGATAGGAATACCTTTTAGGGATAGGGCTTGAGCATTGTTATTGTAACTGAATTGGACTTTACAAAGTTTATCAAAGCCTATTTATCTCAAGCAAATTGAAAAGAGTTGTTATCAGTTTGTATTGCAGGTTGTGAAGAAGATTTGGTGAAGAAAAAAGAAGCATTCTCAAGAAAGAATTGGAGCTATTGTACTCTACTTCAGAGATTGAATAATAGATTAATTCTTGGTGGAGTTTTTTCCTAAAAGGGTTTCTCCATAGTATATGCTTGTGTAATCTTTCTAATATCCTGTCTAATTCTTTTATAACTTCTGTCTACATTTTATAAACAGTAAAATGGATTAATTAGATAATCACCCATAAATAATATATAACAAAGGAAAAGCATATTTAGATCAACAATATTAAAGTCTTACAAAGTATTAAGCTAAGAAAACACATAAATTTTCAACAAATACCATTGATTCCCCTCCTTTGCTTCCTCCATTAACATAGCACAATCCGCAAAGTAGAGGCCCTCTAGGTTTCTTGTGTTGTGATTTTATTATTTTTAGATAATTTTTTCAATTAGTTTCCTAATAGCAAAGCATGTTCGGAGTAGTGCTCACACAAAAAATTCTCAACTGTTGTGGAAATCAGAAGACATAAAATAGGTTTGACCATCTAGACATGCTCTCAAGTAGTTTCCAAATGTAGGTTATTTGTTGATTGTTCCCCAAGATTTGGAAAACTCCATCTTTGATTTAATGTTAGCATCTCTTTCATTGTTAAGGTTTATTATTTCAATTTATTATTTGCAGTTTATACCTCTGTATTTTTTTCACTCCTTTTTGTGATTTCTACCCTAGCTAAAAAAGAATGTCATCTCAACGCTTTTCACTGAACATATTTCAAATTTTCATCGATGATGACCTTGATCCTTGCAAGGTGGTTGATCATTTTGTTTGTTCACATTTTTAGGGAGAGGATCAAATCCACTAATCTACATGCAAATCTAGGATGAACAAGAGTTAATTAGTCTTATATCCAACAATTGAGAGAACAAGTGGGATGACCTTTTTGAAATCCTAATTAAAAAGAAAGGCCTTGAATTTCAATGATTTACCATGTTATTCCCACATGTATGACCCCTCTTTCTTGTAAGGATTACTTTGTTGTTCTCTTATTGTTCATATTATTTTCTTGAAAATATCTCTATTTGGTTTGTGTTAGTCTTTTTCTTGCATGTGGAATTTATTTCAAAAGTGGCGTGGTCATTGATTGCTTTGCATGGAAGAGAAATCAGAGATCCTACAAGTCATGGAGAGAAGTTCTTGTACAATGGTAGCAATGATGCCATGTATTGGGAAGGTCTCCATTCACTAATTAAATCATATTTCAGCATATACAACTTACTCGCGCTTTAGCACTAATTAAGTGGAGTTATAGTCAATCAAGGTTGAATGATTTTAGAGTTTGAACATTCTAGATGCTAACGATTGTGCCTAGATTTTCACTAGGGTTTCCAAATTTCATAGTGATTTTGATGTTGCTCGCAATTCAACCTTAGGATTTTTCCTTTGATCTGATTGTTGTTAGTTTTTTTAGCACTATTTAGGTTGGGGGATTTGGCTGTTTAAGTGGCCCAATCTGGAAACACAACCATATTGAACTCATAAGTTTATTCATGAACAAATGTTACTATATTTCAAAGTTACATAACACAACATAGTTTTCAACAATATTCAAACTAAAGCATTCTAAAGCTTCTAAAAAGATATTTTATTGCAGAGTGGCAGAGTTTAGTTTCAAAAGATTAGCAAAAATAACACATTCTCTTATACTAATTACAGTAGCATTCCAATAAAGTGGATAATTCTATGACCAAACCTATAAATACTCTAGAAAATAAAATAACATCTTTACCAGTAATCTTTAAAGTGACGAGATACTAATTATTTTGAACCTTACTAACTAAGATATGCATAAGCCAATACACCAATAAATTCTCAATGTATATCATTTTTTACTACTTGAGAGTTTCCTAACTTAGAGAGTCCCTATAGATATTCTCATTTCACCCTAAGATCCAATTATTAGCATATTAGACTTGCCAAGACTCTCATGTCCTATTCTACTTAATTGAGAATTCCCTAACCTAAGAGTCCCTATGGATATGCTTATAGCACCTTGGGGTGCAATTTCCAATATATAAGACTTATCGACACTATCTACATTCATGATTTGGCAAGAATTGTCTGTACGATGAAAATAACTAATTCAAAAATTTTCTCTATACATGAACATGCACAAAGTGTTTGTAACTTTGTAGTCTTGTACTGTTAGCTGCATGTTCGAGCACATTCATACCATATACAATGCCTAGGTTGTTCTTTCCACTACAATCTATTCAATGTAGATGTACATTTTAAATTATTCTTTCAAACAGTTTGGTTATGATTTGGTCCAGCTTGCTGACACACCCTTCACCTCATGACCATTCTGATCATTGAATGCCTATTTAAAAGAAAAGAATTAGCTCCCTTCTTCAAAAGAAGATCCACAAATTTATGGTTATGACATAAAATTGCAATATATAATCTTGAACATTGATCAACTTCATCGATAACATCAATACTTACATGGGTGAACTTTTTCAAATCTAACAAAATTTTACAACATTTAATAGAATCAAGTGCACAAGAATAATGAAATAAATTCTTCTAGCTAATTTGGAGAATTTGTTAGTCTCTTTTGAAAAATTTCTCTTTGTTCTTTTTCCATTTTTTGCTTGAAGGTATTGCTTCTAAATTCTTTTCCCAGACAAAACACATGCAACATATAATAATATAATAATACTTATTATAATATAATAAATATGTATTTAATATAATATTATATAGTATAATTGGAACCTTTTCATGGGCTATTAAGGGTGATATTTTTGGAGGTCCCCCATTTGTGGCATCTCCTAATCTGGGCAAAAAAATCCACTTTTATCGATTTAAAAAAATTATAATTTAAAAAAATTATATAATATAAATATTGTTAGTGTATTCTACTCTAGTTAGGCTAACTTAAGCCTACTTAAGTGTTGGAGTTGAACCTTGAATCATTTCCTATGAGGTGTTAAGGATGTTGAGTTGTCTTGAGAGGTGTCCAATCTTCCTCAACACCTCTCCCTTGCATAGAGAAGAGCAACTCACCACCACTGCGGGATGAGGAGTCCTCTCCTCAATCATGGCATGTGATTGCCTATTCTTTTGGCATAAGTTTGCTCATTCTCATTCTTTATAATGAGTGTTTGAGCCTATTTTTTATAATAAGTTGAATACAATCTTATGCATTGTTCATGTGCTTGTCTTCTATCTCCTAGATCTTCCTAATTCTAATAAATATAATATAATTTAAAATAATTATATATTACAATATACTTTATAATTACATTATATAATATAATTTAAATTAAACAAAAAATATAAATATAAATATAATCTAATCTAATACCTAACCTAATCATTAATAATATAATAATTATCACATAATATAATTTGAACTTGATATATTAATTACAATTAAATAATATAATAATAAATACATAAAAAAAATAAAAAAATTATCACATAATACAAATATGTAGTAATAATAATACTAATAATAATTAAAAAAAAAACAAAATCATTTACTAAATGACCTACCAATTCACCTCATAGATTAAGCGAAAGGGGCCCATAGTGGGTAGGGGTCCAATGGTGGGTATAAAAGTAGGTCTAAGTGAGTCCCATAGTAGGTAGACATAATATCCAATAAACTTACACTTAATATCTAATTGCAAAACACTTTTATCCATAAAGTACACAAACTGACAAATCATGTGATGCCACATCAGCACACCAAGAATACATGACTTAGTGGCCCACTATCGGTCTCACCTTTTTTTGGGCCTTTTTGGATACCTTGACAAAAAGCATGCTGATGTGGCATCATATTTGATGATGTGGTCTTGAAACAAATTTTTATAACCGGGGGACTTGCCAAATAAACTGCTTTACAAATTTGGGAGTGATTTGAAATTTTGAGATAGAAATTTGAGAAACACAAAATTAGGGTGGCCCACTATAGACCCCTCTCCCTTACACAAATATATACTAAAAAATAAATCATTTTTTCCATAATTTACTTCGACACCTCCTCGCGTACCCATTGCACACCAAGGTGCAATTGCTAGTATATGATATATAAACAATATAATTTGCAGCTACTTAACCAGTCATTGTTTAGTGCGCTGTTTAAACCTAGCCATGCGAGAGTCGTCTTCCCGCCACCTCCGATACAATGAACAGCAACGACCGACACCTTGCTGTGGAACGAAAGCGCTTAGGAATACCCAACACAGTTCTCCAGCCCCACGTAAAATTGAGAATTTCCTAGAACATTATCATAACAGCATGTCGAATCATCCATAAAATCAACCGAAGCCACTTGTTAAACTTTTCACAAACAGTAATTTCTTCCCAATTTAAAGCTTATTGTCGCGTAGTGCTAAGCAGCTTCTTAAAATGTTTCTTATATGTGATTTCTTGTCTTTGTATGGATATCATACGCGTCTTCCTTTTAATAAAAACACAAAAAATGTTAAGAGGAATTGGCATTCTCAGTGTATACGCAAAGCAATCTTCAATTCTATGATTAAATCCCCGTATCGTCCTTCCGCTTTCATTACAGACTTCATGGAAACTAACGCGAAAGCTTCAAGATGCATCTATTAGCTCTATAAAAAGAACCATTTAACCATTTAACGTGATTCTAAGAGAAAATCCTCATATGTGTTGAGAATATAATGGACAACTCAATGCTTAAGAAATTGACTATCATCCTCCTTTTCGTTATTTGTATTGTCAATGTCTCTGGCAGGCACAATCTCGATGCCCATATTGCGAATAAGAATTACCGTGCTAAGTTCATCGCAAGCGTGGATAAGATAGAGTCACGGTGTGCATCAAAACCGAGCTGCGGCGGTGACATTCCAGACAATCGATGCTGCCGACAAAAGAAGAAGGCATATAAGTCGACGCCCTGATTCAGTTGCGCGGCCATGATTAAGTATGTCTCATAACTGAATTTGATTTGTAGTTTCCTGTCAATAGTCTCCAGTTTGTCATCAATTAGTTACAATTATCTGTCAAAGTCCTTATTACATTTATAGAAAGTTGAGATATTTGTATCTATAATTATGTAATATCGTTGATTAATAATTCAAGTGAGCATTTCAACTGTTTTGCAGGTCTGCGTCTTGAATATATGTTTGATCTTCTTCTTCTGCTTCCTAATTTTCTTAGGATATGCAAAATTCCTCTCACGGGCGCTAGTCTTTGGGTTTGTTTTCTCTTCTATTCTTTGGCAATAACTAAATAAATATTTTCATCCTTTCTCTTAAGGGCCGAAGGATCAGTGGTTAAATATTAACTGTTCCTATTCATCATCGAATTCTGTGGAATGTAAGGGCTTATTTCCATGATAGACAATTTCATGTTTAATCATACATATTAATAAATATTAATCTTATTGTTAAAAACTTAGGGGATAAAAACAACCCCACTATGAATATTAGTTGTTAATGATTGTACTTTTTCATTAATTTGTAACCATACGCGTTAATAAATAATATTTTTTATTATTAAAAATAGAATCTTGTTCAAAAAGAGTAAAATTCAATTTTTTAAAGATTTATCACCATTAAACATAGATATTGTATTAATGGGAGAAGCAAGGATGCCATTTGGAAGATAGGGATTAACCCACTCAAAGATTTTATATGAGTGAAGATTAAGAGATAATTAATTTTGAGAGGTTTCAATTGTAAGAAGCAATAGTACCTTTAACATGTAAAACCAACATGATGGTATTAATGTAAAAATCAGTGGACAAAGTTTAGCCAACTAAAAGACCCATTATTCTTATCATACTATCAAGGAGTCCATCCCCTTTGTGGCAAAGGAAGAGTTGAGAAGTGACCATGGTTATAGGAATTAATCCTTTATCAAGGATATACATAAATATCCTCTCTATACAAGTAAAGGTTGCAAACAAAAAGATTTTTCGTAAGGTGAAGCAACATAATAATAAGGACTATCCAATTCCAAATTAGAGAAGAAATTAACCATTTGTAAAAAAGCTTAATAAATGACTTTGATTCATTTTATCGATAGTGGGTGATCCCACAATAGTGGTTTACAATTTTTGGCCAAACTGGACAATGAAATTATTATTTTTAACTAAATCTTCACATTCGGGTAGCTATAGGGGCTAAACCGTGAAGAATTTGAAGATAATGCAAACTAGAGTCTCATCACATTTTTTTTGTAGATTCTAAAAATATTTTTTTCTAAATTTTTGGAATCATTTTACACTTCTTTTTCCATCTCCCACGAAAATTGGTTTATTTCAAAAAACAACATTTTTAAAAAGTGATGCAGACCGTATAACACAACTTTTTTTTCATGAAGGATAAAATTCTAATTCTTTCGAATTTAGATTCGTAACTCTGATATCTAGTGCTTCCACTTGGTTAGATAGTTTTTTATTGAATATTTTTTCTTTAATCAAGTTTTGAAGTCAAACCAATTACATTTCAGACATAGCACGACCGTATAACGCATAACTTTTTTTGTATATATCAAAATTCAATTTTATTTTTTTTATTTAATCAAGGACTTCAATATCTGGTGCACTCATATTTTTAAAATTTTTGTTTTGATAATCTTCTATTTTTCCACATGTGCAGAACATAGACCTTCATTTTCGATGAAAAACCTATGTTTAATAAAACTAAAAAAAAAATACATAATAAAACCAAAACATATTAAGATTATATTCCTTGGATAGCTTGTTTTGAGGACTACCCGATTCTAGTTGGGTTTGTGAAGATTCATCAATTTTCATCATCAACTCGAGCTCCGAAGTGCCAAAATTAAGGGTTTTTTTGTGTCTCAAAGGAGGGATGAGGAATAAGGGGGGTTTGAATGAATCCCTGGGGGTTCGAGCGAACCCCTAGGTTTATTTAAACCTTGGTTCATTCGAACCCCCTTTTTATAAGGGTTTTTGTTGGCATTTTTGGCAGGAAAGCATTAAAAGGGTTCGCCTGAAACCAGGTTCTAGCAAACCCCTAATGGGTTCGGTCGAACCAGTATGTTCGTACGAACCCCTAAAATCAATATTTTTTCCATGCATTCGTTTTCTGTGAGTTTTCCTTCCTTACTTCAATTGTAAACCACTATTGTGGCTTCACCCTAGTTCTAAAATGATAGACAATTCTGCATGTGATGTTTTTGGAATATCTCAGTTTTATGTGGGATTGGACAAATGTGTTGGATACTTGAGGGAGGGGACTGTTGTTCCAAAGTGAGGTATCAATTGTTGGTTGCAATGCATGCGGGGCAGAGGAAAACTACTCTAGTATTAGATCTCTTGAATGATTCTAAAATTGAAGGTATATTTCTATAATGATGCTCCTGTTTAGATTTTATTAGATATGTTAGTGCATGCTAAGGTACTTAAACTACTATTTGAAGGGCCATTATATAAAAATATTGTAAGAACAAGAGACATTTACATTATCATCACAAACTAGACTAGCTAACTTTATTAGTTGCCATTGTTGTGGCGAGAGGATACATGGATTTGTGCAAGGGTAGAGAACCCTACTTAGACACATTCCACTTACCAACATTTTTAGAAGCTCATTTTGCCAAACAATCAGCAACTCTATTCCATTACCAAAGAATATGGAGGAGAGAAATTGAATCAAAATAAAAAACCAAGTTCATAAGATCTTCTCATCATGAGAATCCAACCACAAGAAACCTATATTAGATATTTCTTTGTTCAAAATAGCCACCAAAACCATAGAATCCAACTCACAAATAACTTTTTTGCATCCCAATTCAACAACTTTAACCAAGACGACAAGAATAACGTGAGCCTCCATATGATTATTATTAAAGTTTCCCATATGAATAGTGAAAAATAAATGCACCAAACCTTGAGTATTTTGACCTATTCCTCCAATCCTAACTACCCCTAGATTACCCCTTCAAAATCCATTAGTAATTTTTTTGAAGAAACGGAAAAGGGAAAGAGACCATTTATCAATATCATCCACCTTAGGGATCCTTGAACAATATTACAAATATGACCAACCAAATAGAATGAGTACACAAACTCAAGCCCGTAATCATTATAGTAGTCAAATAAAAGAAGATAATTCATTTCTCATATTTCCATTCAAGATTCATTAAACATATTTATATAAAAATTAATAAAACATATTCATATAGAGATCCATAAAACACATTCATTTATTCAATCATTTTGACCAAACCAGATAATAGTAAATAGGTAATATTGCTTGGGATGTAACATTACCCCGCAACCGCTACTTCCCAATCGTCTCATAGCTAACAAGCTTCAGGGAACATAGTTCACACAAAGTTGAAGGTAATGTCCTCTGAAAGGAATACTTTCATATCAAGCTCCCTCAATTTATTTACTTGTCCTATTTCCTTTGGAAGTTCTTTCAAACCCTCGCATAGTGAGATGTCTAGATATTCCAGCTGTTCAAGTTTTCCGATTGATGCTGGAAGCTCTTTCAGGCCAGGTAATACCGATAACCTTAAGATGGATCATATCTCCAAAATCATATGGTAAAATTTTAAGCAGGACAGAGTGAAGGGTATATTGCTAATATGGACCGGTAACTAGCCACAACCTGATTACGCATGACCAATACACACTATAAGGTTAGTGTGAGAAAAATGAATTCTGCCTCCACAATTTCAACTCTAAGATCAGAGATAGAAGAGGCTTTACCTTGCAACCACTGGTTCCCGATAATCTCATTGCAGATAACATGTTTGAGAGAGCTTAATCCACGAACACTTTCAGGCAACCTCCTCAAACTAAAACACTCTCTCATGTCAAACTCTTTCAATTTCTTGAGTTGACCTATTCCCTCTGGAAGTTCTTTCAAGCCCTCGCATGCTGAAATATCTAAGTATTCCAGGTTCACAAGATTCCCAATTGATGCTGGAAGTTCTTTCAAGCCAGGTAATGCCGATAACCTTAACATCCTTAGATAGCTCATATTTCCAAATTCATATGGTAAATTTATAAGCAGATGACAGTTGGTAATAGAGCAGGACAGAGTGGAGGGTATATTGCAAATACCGAGGGATAACTCCTCCAAATTATTGCTGTGGTCCAGGTTAAAGTCTTGTAGCTTGGTGAATGTGGATATATTTTTAAATCCTTCACATAAGCTCAAAGATAGCCTTTCTAAGTTCTTCAGTGCTTCAATCCCCTGTTTTCCATCAAGGGGTGAAATCAGCCTGTCCAAGCGGACGCTCTTGAGTTGAGTGAGTGAAGATAAGACATCTAGACCTTTGACTGTTGCCTTGTTTGTACCGCTATTGGATATCATCAGAAACTTTAGCTTTTTCATGGATTTTAGAAATGGGGGAAGAAAGTATTCTGTCGAAGTGAAGAGTAGCAACAGAGCTTCGGTTTCAGGGAAATTCATATCATACCAGTCATTTTCCTCCATAGGGCCTGCATATATGAACTACAAAGTAAATCCAGTTAGAAAATTGTGCACTAATAATGACTACTAGTTATATAGTGAAATTCATGCAGATGGCAGCCAAGTTACTTAGAAAAGTGATGTAATCCTTAGCGCCTTGTCCTTACAATGTTTCTTTGCTGTGATTTCTTCTCTTTGCAATGCCAATAGAAGTGTCCTTATATAAGAAATTGACGCGGCAAACGTTAGAGGAGTCGGATTCACTGAAGTTGCAATGAAATCAGCATTCTCTTTCGCATGAATGTGTAAAAGATCTTTCCTCGCAATTGCCTCGTCGCATTCCTTTCATTTCGGAAGGACGTCCGTTGAACAAATTAATATCAAAGGAGTATAGGAAGTTGACTTTTCCCGTGGTTTGTTCTATCTAACACATGGACAATAGTTTTTCGTAATAAAAGTACATAGAGGCGTCTTTTATGACCGCGTGTTGGGTTTTCTAAGTTCTGGTTGCTAACTCTACTTTTTATTACGCCGGAGGTGTTTCAATATCGTGAAATGATTTTAATCATCGATTTTCGTCGTATGATTTTTTATTGTTTTTTTTTAATGTTGGAAAGAACATTTATATCTCAATTTCACATATGTGGAAGTTGTGATTTCGGGATAATGTTGAAGTGGTCTCATCACATTCAATCTTCATAATTCTGTATTGATGGACTGTATCTCATTTTGGAGCCGACGAGGCCCTTTTAAATGTAATAATTTATTACTAGTAATCGTATCTTGGTGTGCAATGGATATACCGAAGAGCTGTGGAAGATCAATTAGGGAAAAAAAAATGGTCTATTTTTTCGCAAACATTTTGCAAAAGATGAGGTCAATTGGTAGGCCATTTTACAAATGATGTTGTTTGAGTAACAAAAGTGTCAATGGAGAAGTGATACCTTCAAATCAATTATGAATCCTTTTTATAGGGATCCAAACATGATTGAAACAAAACCTCTGAATAAGGAAATAAGGAAGATGATTAGGTTCAATTACCTACAGGATCATGTTAATTTTTTTTTTAGAATCGATTTTTAAAAAAATCATGGAATAAAATGATTGTAGGATATGCACAAGATGAATTTTTTAAAAAAGTTTTAGAAACTTATCTTCCTCATCACATTTGGTATGTACTTCCAACCTGTGCCAAAATTGGAGATTTAGAGAGGTTATTTCATGGGATGTAATGATTGCAGGATATGCTCAAAATGGTTTTTCTTAAAAGCTTTAGAAACTTATCTTCCTCATCACATTTGGCAGCATACTTCCAACCTATGCCAAAATTGGAGATTCGGAACAGGGTATGAACATCCATCGAAGCATAAAGGATAGAGGAATTTCGTAAATGCAACGAACAAGTCTCCAAGCCGACCATTTCACATTTGGCAGCGTACTTCCAACATGTGCGTTTTAGAGGTTAATGTCTTATTGGAAGTTGAAATGCCTCCAAGGGACCCAATATGGAGAGCCATGGCTATAATTTTTTAGCAACAATTATAACAAATGAATCAAAGGATAATAATCAAATGACAAAACGGCGACAACCCAGATGGATTTCTATAACAAAAATACAAGATTTCAAAGGGATGAGATTTTGGCTAGGAAATTTTCCAAAAGAACACAGGAAAAAATTGGGACTGGATTTGGCACTAAAATAACACCAAATATGGATAGAAACAGATGAATTTCTATATAGCGCTGAAGACACCAAATAAGGCATGGGATGGGTAAAAAGACAATCTAGAGAACACCCACAAAAATTGTGATACTATAAAAGACACCCAAAAAGTTTGGGAATTAATTAAAAATTGAAATATAAGCAATGTCCGAATGGTTTTCTATAGATTGAAAGATTCCAAACAAGATGGGGTTGGATAAACCCAAATCTAAACAACAGGAAAATGGATTTATATATAGTGGAAGGTGCCCACCAAAATAAAGGTTATTAAAAACCAAATCTAAGAGAGACCCAAATGGATTTATGTACATTGAAATGGACCAAACAAGATTGAAATTGACTAAACCAAAATCTGAACCGCACCTAGGTGAATATACAGATAAAAACTTAACACAAGGAATTTGAACCCATGTTTTGATTTACTCTCTAAGCTTGATATCCTCTATATATGTATACATTTCCCTTATTACATGTTCTATGGATATATATGAATTGATCCAATCATAATGTTTCTATGGATATATATGAATAGATCCAAACAAAATGTTTTGGAAAACCTATATTAGAAATTTTTTCATACAAATGTAACAAATTCTCTCTATTTATGACCTCTAAATCCACAAACTTGATGTCCACCATTTGAAATTTTCCTTAAGTGAGATTCCTTGTCTTGTCAAAGGCTACATCTTTGAGCTTTCCCAAGGCTGTGAAAAGATCAAGAAATTATGAACTAAAGAAATGCTAACATAACATGAGGATAAACCCAAAGAGGTGAACTTCAAACCATAAAAACTAAGAAAAAAAAAATCTTATATGGAAAGTATATCTCAAGAAAGCGTTGAGCTTAATAATAATCAAAGCAAGCCAAACACACATCCTAGAACCTTTCCTAGCATCCATAACCAATGAACCTCTCGTAATAAAGAAAAAAGCTAGTGATGTGTTGTTGCTTCCATGACCCATCCCTTGGACAAGGGTAAACTAAGATTGTGACTAGGCAGTTTGAAAGTGTTGGTAGAAATACTAAAAGTGGAACATTTTCTTATTAATTTGTCCCTATATGTGTGTGAGTTGGTTGCATCCAATTAGTGTTTGTGACCTTCAATGCCTATACAAGGCTGAAGGAAGTCATCCTAAGAACCCTGTGGGTTCCTATGCAAGGATATGAATCTATAAATTGCAACCCTATAAAGGATAAAGCACCTCTAATTATGATACAAGAAAAAAATGGGTTAAGGGCCACCTCAAAAATATTGTCTACCTGAAATATCATAGTAGACAAAAAATGTTGAAATAAGGAGGTTCTTAGTCTCCATCTCTTGGAGAGGTAGAGACAATAGATCCTATTTGATCACAATTGGTGGGAGCACAACCTCAACCATTTATAATATGTCAAATATCAAGCTTCATAATTTATAATTGTGTAGTGCACGAGTATGACAAAGTAGAATAGATGGGGAATTTAGGAGAGTCTGATATAAACAAGCATCACAAAAATAGTGAATAATTCCTAATAAATAATAAAAAGGGAGATCTTTTTGGAAGGAAAAATAATTCAACCTTCTATAGTTTTAAATTTGCAACACGTCTATCAAGTGTTGATGCTAGAGTGCCTTGGAAAGGGTCCCACTTGGTGAGAACTTTGGTATTGTGAGTGTTTCTTTGTCAAGTAAAATGTTGATTACAATTTTTTTTTGATGTTGATGTTAAGTGTAGAATTCATGTTGCCACTTGGGATAGTTGCCTCTCCTTACAATGTGATGGCTCTCATTGAACCAAACAGAAAAAACAAATGCCAAAAATACTTTACAATCTAAGATTTGGTGAAATATTTCCTTTAGTAAATGATTTGACTTGCTTTGACAACTTTAAATATGGGTATGACCTCATTCCTTGTGTTGTTCATCTTTGTGTCCAACTATATTGTCCCTTCAATAGGTACACTATAATTAGTATTCAATCCCTGTCAGGAAATGATTTTTCCCTATTTGGTGCACTCAAACATGGACAATTTTAAAACTTATAGAGAAACAATATAATATTCTTTTGATTCCTTGTTATGCTTTCCTTTGGTGGGTGCAAAAAATTTTCATTACCATCCTTTTGTTGGTGGAAAACCTAGAAGAGATGTTGTTGTTGCTTGCATTAGGTGTTTTTCTCACAAAATGTTTTATACTTTTTGCTAAATATTTTGAATCTTCTCAATAATATCATTGCTTTCTCAACTTCTTTCTTCATAAAAGGAATATTTATTGCTAAAGGCACAAGATATGCTATGCTAAACCATGGTAAAAGCTAAAATTGTAAAAAAACTTGAAAAAAATTTCATCCTTAAGAAATATGCAAAGTTTAGTTGTAGTTGTGCTATAAGGAAAAAGGTTCCAAATGTGCACTCTATGGCATTACAGATCCAAAGTAGATGCAATATCAATTTTTTTAAACCTTCCATTTGACTATCAGTTTGTGCACTCTAGGGGGCTTGACCTAATCTCTAAGAAATTCAATTATCAATTTAGAGTCCTTGTCAATTATGGCCTTAGTAAATCCAAGTTATTTTAATTGCTTTGTACCTCTCCAAGTAGTAGTAGCCTCCACTTCCACACCAGTAGCAATTCTTGGGAACTTAGCATAGGCTTCAATACATCTCCCTTTATGTTCTCTTATCAGACCCCCAACAACAACAAGCCTCGGGTTTCATTTAGAACAACCATAAAATCTTAATTTAACCCAGTCAACTAGTGGAAGTTTCCATATATTTATTTTCCTATTTAGGATATTAACCTAGTTATTCTTAGTCAGATCATGATTTAACCAACATAGGTGCTTGACAATAAGGTCTTTATAATTTGGCATAACTTTTGAGTTCAAATTTTCCATGATTTGTTGTTTTATGCAATAAAAAACCTCTCCATCACTCCCTTGCTTCAACTTGAATATTATATTGTTTCTCTTTTCATAGGTGCCAAGAAACAAATGAGGGAAATTGTAGACAAAATTCCTTAATCATAGGATGTAAGAAAAGGCCAGAACCCCATTGGATCACAAGGTCTTTCAAATTACCCAAAAACACCCAATTAGTTAGAAGATTCTAAACGGCCAAAGACTAACCTTCTCTTACAAAAGGGAATTAAATAAGCAAATGAAGAATAGATTCTTTAGAAGGTAGAATGAGAGAACATCTATTGAAAAATTGAAATCCTTTCCTATTAATTACATCAACAGTGAGAATTCTACCATGCATAGTAGCCCACCAAAAACAATTAATATTTGGAATTAACTTGGAAATCCAGATCAAATTTGAATTGAAGTTTTGATCATTAGAAGGAGCTTCATCCAATCTATTATAGGTTTCTTTGACAAAGAAACCTCGCGAGGGTTATCATGCCAGATCCAATCATCTTCACCTCCTTGAAAGACCAAACAATAATCTCAAATAAGGGAGTTAAGAGTGGAAAACAACTCAAAACAAACCAACACATTGAGCTCCATCTTCTTATTATTAGGTCTAAGACATCTTGCACAATGTTTCTCCATCTGGGGATCTATTCAGACCAGTTAACATAACCATAAAGAGTAGTTCCATATAATATTGTGAGGTCTTTTCTTATAGGATTTAATTGAGTCATTGAAGCCAAAGTAGGGCCTCTTCCCCATGCTTCTTCCCAAAATTTGATAGATCTCCCACTCCCCACTTTTCTTCTAACCCATTGCTATAGTATACTTCTTGTTTTAAGAATATTATTCCAAAAATCTAACCCATTAGGCTAACCTTGAGAGGACAACAAGTAATTAGGTGGGTCATTCCCCATATACTTAGCACTAAGAATACTAATCCAATCTTTCCTTCCTTGAATCATATACCAACCCATTTTGGTTTGTAAATCCTTGTTAAACATCTTTGATCTTTGAATCCCCAGCCCCCCTAACTTCTTTGAGGAACACACTTTCTCTAGCTGACAAGAGCAATCCTTGATCTTTCTTTTGTCCCAGTCCAACGCAAAGTCCTCTAGATTTCTTCAATCTTTCTCATGATGAAAGATGCCATCTTAAAAATGGATAAGTAATAAAATGGGACATTTTGGAGAGAAGACTTCAAAAGTTGGAGCTTACCCACTTAACTAAGCAATTTTCCTTTCCAATCAGCCAACTTCCTTTGGATTCTCTCAATAATGTCATTCTAGAAGGAATTAAGAGGTTTCTTTCTGCTTAGTGGAAGACTAGGTAGGTAAACATTAGGGATATCATCTTCCTAACATCCCTGGATTCTTAGAATCCTTTCCTTCACCTACTAATTAGTGTAAAAAAATATAATTTACTTTTGCTATAATTTATGAACTGGCTAGAAGCTTTAGCATACTCGTTTAGGACTGCCTTCCATTTTTTTGCTTCCACAACAGAGGTAGCACCAAACAAAATCGTGTCATTGAAAAATTGTTGGTGAGAAGCTAGAAAAAAGAAAGAAACAACACGATTCCCATGCAAATAGCAACGATCAAATTTTTTTCAGAGATTTCGACCCAAAAATTAACAACAATTATAAAAAGATATGGAGATAGGGGTTGCCCTATCTCAAACCCTTACCACAAGAAAATTGACTTGTAGGAACCCCATTAAGAATAATAGAATAATTAGTGGTAGTAACACACTCTTTTATTAATCTCAAAAATTTCCCACTAATTCCAATTTTTTCCAAAACAACAAATAAAAAGCTCCAATAAACCCTATCATAAGCTTTTGATATGTCCAATTTAAACACCATACCTAGATTCTTAGAGTGGTTCGTAGAATGAATAAACTTATGGATATAATAGCCGCATTGAGAATTTGTCTTCTAGCCACAAAACCTTTCTGATTTCCAAAGATCATTTTATCTAGTAGGGGTTTTAGCCTATTAATGATAATTTGAGGAAAAAAAAACTGCGTTACAAATATTGATAGGGCAGTAGTTAGACACGGAGATGGCATATTCCTTCTTAGGAACAAGGACAATGAAGGTAGAATTAAGTTGATGAAGAAGTCTTCCTCCTCCGAAGAAATCTCTAGCAGCAAGAAGGAGATCTTGGGAGATAATTTCCAAAAAATCAACTTTATCTAAATTGTTAATATAAATCTGTAAAGATAAAATTCCATCTTGATAAAACCAAGATCCCATAATATAAACTCAATAATACTTAATTTTTTTATACGAAATATTATTTCTTTTTATCACACAAGAACACTTTATAACTACAAATCAACATCAAATGTCTCTTAAAATTATTTATATATAAAAACCCTTCTCTCATTTAAAAATTACATCTCACACTAATATTAAAAATTATATTTTTATCACATCCTTTCAAAATATACGATAAATTTTCAACCTAATTTTTTTTATTAAATTGGCACAAAAAATTGCCATACCACAGACCTTAGGCAATGTGTAACACCATTCAACATGGGTTTAAACAATGCTCAATGTGACATAATGAGAAAGGAATACAAAATCTAGTGTACAGTTAGATTCTTCGTTCCATGCATGGTCATCATCTTCTCTTAAAAAAAATTGTTTAATAGGCATTGACATCCTTCATTGTGCTACTTATAAGGCTTGATAGAGTCACAATTGGCAGAAATAAATGCATGATAGTATCTGTATATGCTTCAACTTCAACATCAACATGTATATATAATTCTTGTTTGGCTGCAATTTTCAACTCTTTCCAATAGACTTGTAAATTACTCAGCCTTTCTAATTTAACATTAAAATAATTTGAAGTGTTTCTAGTACAGTATCTGGTAAATTCATTGTCAGCAATTCATAGAAGGAAATTTCACCATGAGCAATTCACTGTAAGCAATTCACTGCCAGCAATTCACCTTAATATTTTTAATAAAATCAAAGTTTTGCTGGCGGTGAATTTTACTTGGCATTCCGTCAGTGAATTTTCTATTGCGGTGAATTGTTGATGGTGAATTTTCTATCGCAGTGAATTGGTGGCGGTGAATTTTCCTTTGGTGAATTGTTGGCGATGAATTTTCCTAGAGTCCTCTAGTACAATTTTGAAACACACCATCTTTTTATTGTGTTTGTATTAGGGAGAAGCAAGTCTTTAGAAATGACATACATGGAAGCTACTTCAATCTTAATTTATCAACAACTCTCACTTCATAATTATTTCACTTCATAATTACTTTACAATGGCTCTGATACCATTGTTAGATCTAAAAGGGGCTGAATAAAAAATATATTTTATTGTATATCAAAATTACATTCTAAATAAATGTTTACATTTTATTTTATAAACAGAAAACAATTTAACTACCATAACTATCCATAACAATTTAAAAATAAAAATATATTTATAATTATATTAGCCCAAAAAATTAACATTTTAACACCTATGCATCTCATTTAAATCATCCCTGCAACCTTTTCTTGACTTATTTCTTTTGTTTCTTTAACCCATACATAAGCAAATATAAGAGATAGGAAAAATCCAAACTGAAATATGCTTCCATAATTTTAACTGTAAGCTCCAAAATAGAAATGTTCTTGGCCTGCGATCAGTACTTCCCAATCATCTCATCACATCAACAAGATTTGGGAACTTAATTTACAAACAATTGTAGGTACTCTCATCATACAAGAACACAATATCTCATATCAAACTCCCTAAAACTTGTCCTATTTTGTTTGGAGGCTCTTCCAAGCTCTCACATACTAAAATGTTCAGATAAGTTCGAAATGTCCATATTTTCCAATTGATTACGCAAGCTCTTTCAGGCCTACTGATCCCGAAAACCTCAACATTCTTAGATAGCTATGACGGATGGTAGTTATGGAATAAACCGTGTGAGAGTGGAGGGCATATGACAGATACCAACAGGTAACTTCTATAATAGTTGAAATATCACATTTTGGGGTCCTCCATCTATTTTTTCCCTTCTTAACGAACTCTATATTTTCCAACCTATTTGGTTTTAGTTTTTATTAGGTGCTTGGTATATAACACCTAGGTGCTTTGGTATGCTTGAATTCTACAACACAGTTTGCTTGATTTCTTATGTATATTAACCTAGCAATTTAGTGTCTTCCTTGTTTGCTTGTTTTCTATTGATTTGTAACTATACGTCATAGTGAATTCAAGGCATTTCTTTTGAGATGTTAAAAGCTAGCTTAGATATTACGATATATCAATCAATTTCATTTTATTTTTTTCAAAGGATTAATTTTCTTCATTTTCTTATGAATTTTCTTATGAATTTAAGGGAGAAAGAAACTAGAATACACCTTAAGAATGTTGAAGTATCAAAAATTAAGTATGTGTGATTAATGATTCCCATAGAGACATGGTGACAAGGATTTTGTACCAAATATAAAGCAACATCATTTATATCTAGTATATGATAGGTGGCCTTCAAGGCATAAAGAAATTCCTTAAGCTATTGAGGATATCAAATAAAACCAATTTAAATGTCACACATAATTATATGATAAAAAACATGTCAATTATAAACCATGCCAAGAATACAACAATAAACATTTATATATATATGATATATTGCTATTCACGATTAATATACTTCCAATGCATTAAAACAAAATTTAATTATAATTTTTTACTAGACAATTAACAACCTAATACAATATTATTAATTAAGTGCAAATACGCATAACATTTAAACTTGGTGGCTCAAGGTTGGACGATACTAAGTTAATCTAAACATTTCGAATTTGCACTACATACTCCAATCTAAAATCCTTTTATATATTTGATTTATTTTTAAAAGAATGTGTGAGAAGAATGTTTTTCTTATTAACAAATCTTGAATATCATGTTCCTCCACATTAGAACTCAATGCCCACTTTAGTGTTCACTTCTCTATGTTCTCCCCAAAATATATGACTAATTTCTTTGACAAGTCAATTGCCAATCTTTAGAAGTTTATAAGTTTAAGAGCATGGACTTGTATCATTTAAAAAAAAACTAAGCTCATAAACCTTAATAGAAGAATATTATATGCACTTATTCTCTCTAGAAGTTGGACTTCAATTGTGAAGTTACATTAAATCTTATTTTGACATCATAGTATAATTTATAGAAAACTAAACAACAAAATATATTATTCGATACAAAAGAATATCAATGTATATTTAATAAAAATAATTTAAATATAAATAATTTTAATGAACCTCAATAATTCCTTACAAATCTAAAATGTAACATCTAGCATGATACTTAACTCAAACTACTTGACAACAAATTAACATATGTACAGCTCTTACAAAACACCATGCACATGATTCAATTATTTTTTATTATAATGAAAGATAATAATTTCTAATTATAAACTTTGTCAAATTTGTACATACAACATAGTACTGAACTGCCATAAAAATTGATCATAATCATAGGCTGAAAATATAGACTTTTATTGATTTGTGCCAATGAACATGAATTTTTTTATTTTTACTTTTTTTTACAAAAGTAGGTCATGATCCTTGGATTTTATCCTTCAAGAGAGATATAAGAAAAGAAGTCAAACATCAAGCCAATCCAAACTAAAGTATGCTTCGACAATTTCAACTCTAAGCTCAGGAATAGAAGTGTTCTTAGCCCGCAACCACTGCTTCCCAATCGTCTCGTCACAGGTAACAAGCTTTAGGGAACATAGTTCACAAACAGTTGAGGGTAACGTCGTCAGAAGGGAACACTCTCTCATATCAAGCTCCCTCAATTTCTTGAGTTGACCTATTTCCTTTGGAAGTTCTTTCAAGCCCTCGCATAGTGAAATGCCCAGATATTCCAGCTGTTCAAGTTTTCCAATTGATGCAGGGAGCTCTTCTAGGTATGGTAATACCGATAACCTTAACATTTTTAGATAGCTCATATTTCCAAAATCATATGGTAAATTTTTAAGCAGATGACAGTTGGTAATAGAGCAGGACAAAGTGGAGGGAATATTGCAGATACCAAGGGGTAACTCCTCCAAATTATTGCTGTGGTCCAGGTTAAAATCCTGGAGCTTGGTGAATGTGGATATATTTTCAAATCCTTCACATAAGCTCAAAGATAGCTTCTCTATGTTCTTCAGTGCTTCAATCCCCTGTTTTCCATCAAGGGGTGAAATCAACCTCTCCAAGCGGACACTCTTCAGTTGCGTGAGGGAAGATAAGGCATCCACACCTTTAACTGTTGCCTTATTTATACCGCAATTGGCTATCATCAGAAACTTTAGTTTTTTCATGGATTTCAGAAATGGAGGAAGAAAGTATTCCGTCGAAGTGAAGAGTAACAACAGAGCTTCTGTTTTGGGGAAATTCATATCATACCAATCATTTTCCTCCATAGGGCCTGCATGTATTAATTACAAAGTAAATCCAATTAGAAAATTGTGCACTAATAATAACCACTAGTTATATATGTGAAATTCATGCACATGGCAGACAAGTTACTTAGAAAAGTGATGTAAACCTTATTCTCTTCAGATAGTCATTTTTGAAATTCGTTTCTTTTCTATAATTGGACATCAAGAATGATCATTATTAATAATTATTAGCACTACAACGAAGTCTTTGAATAACTCACCAGTGAGAATGGAGAGAATTTGCGTATCAAATGCTCTATCTCTGAGGAACTCGCATTTTCCTAGCAAACTACCGTTTTTCCTCTCTACGAACAACCTCTTGCGGTGGAGTATATTGTCATTGGGTCCCAAAGACAAGGCCAGATCTGTTATTCCATCACGCTGGGAAAAGTATAGCTCTGAAGCGTTTCCATATGGGATTGTTGTACTTCCTCTGTTAAGTGCAAGCATGTCAGCTAAATGTTGAAAACCATTAAGAAAAGAAATCTAATTTATAAAAGCAAACGCAATTACCTTGGATTGCCAATTAAATTTAACAGATTTCTGCTCGCCAGTTCTGATAAGATGGCAAAAGCATCAGACTTTTGTAGCTTTCGAACATAAACCCAAATGTCCAAAAGTACATCAACACAGAATTTCCTGTCTGCAGGAAATAATCCCAAGTCTAAGAGGCATTCCTTGAGTACATCATCTAAGGAGTCAATACCGAGCCGCGGCAATCTAAAGAGCCCTTTTCTCTTATAGTCTGATATGTGTGCTCGTTTAGAAATCTTGTTCGTTGCCCTCTTCCAAGCCTTGTGCGATTTCACATGCATAGAGCTTGCAATCATCGAAACCATTTGTAAAAGTATTTACAAAACGGTCAATTTCTATCCGTTTTGAAGCTTAGTGCTGCGTAATCCTTAGCGCCTTCTTACAGTGTTTCTTTTCTGTGATTTCTTCTCTTTGCAAAGGTAATATAAGTGTCTTCCTTCTAGTTAAGAAATAGACTCGGTTCTATTGAAGTTGCAATGAAAACGGCATTCTCAGCGTATACGCGCAGAAATCTGCATAGGTGGTTTGGTAAAATTGTTGTTGGAATTCAATTCTTAGACTGCATCCTCATCAGTTCTACGAGTTAACCCCCGTATCTTCCTTATGCTTTCATTACAAACTTCATGGAAACTAAAGCGGATACTTGATGGAAACTGACATGGAAACTAAGGCGAATACTTCATGGAATCTTCCTTATGCTTTCATTACAGACATCATGGAAACTAACGCGAACACTTCATGATGCCTCTATTAGTTCTAAAAAACATATATTCGATACGCCAAGAAATCTGTATTGATTATATTGGCTCCGATTCATACACTCTCTCTCTTTTGCATGAACCTGCCTAGATGAATCTTTCCTCGCAAGAACCTATAAAATATCTTTCCCAGCAACCGTTTCCTAGCAACCGTTTCGTATTTGCCTGTGGCATTCCTTTCACGCGGTTTGTTTTACGTAACACGTGGATTTATTTTTTTCATAGTATAAAAACATAGAGGAACCTTTATGACCCGGGTTTCTAAGTCATTATTGCTAAGCTTACTTTTTAAGTCGGTCCATATTTAATTTTTTTTTTAAATTATTATTTTTTAACTATGGTATTATTCAAATATTATATTGTTAAATTAAATTATAAAATCATCATACATATGTTATTTAAAGGAGTATTGTATATAGATTTTCCAAACATTTATTTTAAGTACTAATTTTTTAAAATATAAATTAGAGAGTGTCTTCTAGTTATTTATATGTTTACATCAATTTTTATATTAGTAAGTAAAATTTGTAAAATTGAGAATAAGAATGAATTATTAAAACTTTTGAAATTGATGTTCATAATGTATACACTTAAAATCGGTCATGATATATTTTTTTTTATTCAAGGGGTAAACGGTTTTGAACCGGAGCTATGAACCGGAATACAACCAATCAACAATACCACCCCAATAGGGTTTGAACCTTGGTGGTGAGAACAACAATGCGACCTTTAAACCATCACACAATGCCAATATCAACTTAGAAATTACTTATTTAATATTAAGGTTTGGGCCTTGGTTGTTGTTGGCACTACAGGCAAGAAGCCCCATCAATTCACCAAGAAACCTCCCCTTAATATGAGGGTAAATAAAAAACTCACTCCATTGTTGACGTGGTAGAGAGTGACCCCGCGAGGTTTGAACCTTGGTTGTTGGATCTATAGGCAAGAAGCCCCACCATTTCACTAAAGGGTCGCCCCTAAAGCGGTCATGATATTTAATTAATTAATATTGGTTATTTAATTAATATTCGACTACGTATAATTTATTTATATTGTTCATATTTTCTAATTCTTCAAATCTAAAATCATATTTTTCTAATTTAATTAAATAAACAAATTTCCATAAGCTTGTTTTATTTCATTAAGTTTCATTAATCCCAGTTTAGGAATTCAAGCACATGTCTACAACTTTTCATGACACCTCATCAAGGTCACATGAAATTAAATAATTATAATTTTTAATTAGAATTATCTTCAGACACATGGCTTATTCCTCACACACTTCTTCAACAAACTTTCAAACACATGGTCTTTCTTTCACACGCTTGATTTCTCCATCCATTTGGCATGTTGTCTTTGGTCAAGAGATTCTTCCATCCATTTGACATGTTGTCTTTGGTCAAGGGGACACCTTCTCTTCATCTCCACCATTCATCTTTCTTGTTTGAATCTAGACCGTCGATCATTGGCACCTTACAAGATGCTTGGAAAAACCTATAAATACAACACTTTTCCATTGTATTTTGCATCCACATTTGAGTAGAGTTATCATGCAAGAATATCGTTTGAACATTGAAGCATTTGAAGTTTCATAGTTACATTTTATGTCATCCTTTGCATCATACTTGCATTTTAGATTAACATATTCATTATTAGCATTTGAGCATATGTAGAATCATCTTAGCTTCATATCATATCATTTATATTGTATAATCTAACACCATTATCATTTTCATCATATAGTTTCATGTAGGAACTTAATTAGCTTGCATGTTGAATATTATCTTATTCGTCAAGTTGGCATTTTAACAACCATAGTGCACATAGAAATGTGAGGGCCAAATAGTTTAATAAATCTTTGAGAATAGAGGACAATGAGACGTTCTTAAAAGATTTGTTTAGCTGCAAAATAGAGTAGTTTATTTCATTCAAATCTTTGATATAATTTGTTTCATTAAGGTTTGTGTTGATTTACTAACAATTTCCATATTTCACACACACACAAAATGGCGCCCACCATGGGGCCATACCCCATTGCTAATTTTTTTGTTGAAATGTTCATTTAAATAGGCTAGATGTGATGTTTTAGCCCAACTGTGGTTTCTTTCGATGCATCCGACAAATCTTCTGACGCATACAACTTCTATTTCAGTTCATCTGAACAATCTTTCAATGCATCTAGGGTCTGTTCTGGTGCATACGATTAAGTTTTTGGCACATACATCTACTATTCTAGCACATATACAGAGTCTTTCAACGTATTCATCACTTATTTTAGTGCATATGTTACTTCTTTTAGCACATTCATAAGTTATTTTAGTGCATACATGAGTTCTTTTAGCACATAGAGTAGTTTTTTTAGCAAATTGAAGAAATTTTTTAGCACATCGAGACATGAGTCCTCTAATTATATCTAAAATCTTATAAAAAATTATTATCATTTTATTGTGGCTAGGGTGGTTAGACAGACACCTAATTCTTATTTTTTTCCTAAAATTTAAGTACTACTAAATTGAAATCTCAATTGTCACCAAATATAATTTTTTTTTCTTTTAAAAATAAACCTAGTAGTTTAGAAACTACATTCAATTTGCTATAGACTATTCTTACATATTTTTGAAATAATATAGATAACTTATTCAAATTTTTATGTTAAGTTGCCTAACTCTAATTTTTCAAAAAAACTTGCCACTTAAGGGCATGTTTTCTCCATGATGATCATGCACAAACCCTTAATTAAAAAAGATAAAGAACACCTTGTATTTCATGCTTGATGAATGGTAGGCATATGCTCTACCCTTAATTGGGTGACAAAAAATCCAAACCCATTCATTTTTTTTTTATCCTTAGAGAGTCTGCTTTGTGGGAAAAAGTAATCACCAAAGGGAATGACCCAAATAGTAACATGTTAAAGCCAAGTGACTTTCAACTGGGATATAAATGTGGGTACTTGGGGAAAGTTCAAGTATCACGAGGATTATTTTAACAAGAAGGGAAACAATGGTCTCTTGCCGCATGGATGATTCCCCATGAACGAAATACTTATACTAGAATCCTTTGTTATAGAAAAGCCAAAATTCTTAATCTATTTGTTGATGGAAGATCAGTCATTCTGAAGCCATCCCACATTCTTGCAGATTTTAGTAGAGATGAGAAATATGCCATGGGAGATTCATGGGTATTGATGCTTGACTGCCCCATAGAAGTGAGTGTCGTGGAGGGAAGCTAGTGGGGTCAAGCATCTAATCATCCACTATATGTAAGCACAACTAGAGTAAAATCCAAGTGGGAATTCAACAAATATAGTGCTACATAGTCTAAGTTGTACATGGTTGATGTGTCTTTACCAATGTGTTTTTGAACCAATTTAAAAAAAGAAAGACCACATGTTGAATGTAAAAACCTTGATTTAGAAAAAATATTTATTGAAACAACCAAGTCTCTAATTGGAAAATCCAAAAAATCAAACAAATTTCCAACAAACTATGTCATTTTTCCACTTCAGTGCATTTGTTGTATTTGCTAGCACATCCATGCAATCTGTTAGCACATCCAACTACTATTATAACACATTTGTGCAAAACTATGGCATATGTATCCTCTATTCTAGCACATACAATCAATCTTTTAGAACATTTACTAGTCAATATTATAGCACATTTGCGCAATATTCCAACGCATTGACCCTCTATTCTAGCACATTCAGGTAATCTTATAGCGCATCTGTTCAATATTTTGGTGCATTGAGTGTCTATTCTAGCACATCCAAGCAATCTTATAGTGCATCTGTGCAATTTTTTGGCCAATTCATCCTCTATTTTAGCACATACATCAAATCTTTTAACACATTTGGGCTCTATTTTAGAGCATCCATTAAATGCAAAACCTGAGAGTTAAACTTATCCCCTGTTTCATAGTTTGAGCCAAAATTTACAATCTTCTCTAAGTCTAGAATCATTCTTTAGGTACCATAGAGTCTAAGCTTGTTAAGATTGACCTCTACAAGTGGAATTCTCCAACCTAAACCAATATCTAATATCTCAAAGTGCCAAGATCATCAAATTTATCACACTTTTGATTATTAAGCCTAGTTTCATGATCAAGATTTATCATCCTTTCATCACGAAACAAAGCTATATAGTCAAATCAAACTTAGTCCCATTATAATTTGTTATTCTATTTGACTTAGTTGGAATCCTTGGTACTCTTCCAAACTTAGATCAAAGTTTAGTCAAAACTATAACACTTGTATGCCTACTCAAACAAGGTTACAAAAAGAAAAACTCAAGGAAAAAGTACTTGAAAATCAAAACATTGAAGAGTCAAACCTTGGAACTCCAACCATTGAAACTCCAATCATTGAGACTCAAAACACTGAAACTCAAAACAGTGAAATGCAAAACACCATGGCAAAAGCTGAAGATAATCCTTTCCATGGACTCAACAACACTGAAGGGGAAGAAATAACCAAAAAAGACATTCAATATGTTGAACAAGATCCCAATTTCCACAAATGCTTAGAAAATGTTTTTGAAAGGAATGGGGAAAAGTGCCTCCTTATGCTAGCTAAACAAGGTGTCAAGTTCCCTGAGGATTTTGATATGAATCAATTGAAAGAACCTCCCAAACAACTTGAAAAAGAGACATAACAAGTGATTTCCCTAACTCATCAAATGAAAAACCTTCAAGAACAAATTCTTGACATGCAAAGGGTACCATCAAAATGATATTTGATCCAAGAAATTTTTCCATATCCTTTTTATCAATATATCCATATAATCCCTTTTCCCAAATATTGTGAATTCCTTAAATATGGCAAATGCAATGGGAAAACGGATTCAATTGATCATGTGAGGGAATTTAGAACCATGAGTCTTGAATTTTCTCATGAAGAAACTTATTTGATGAGGTTATTCCCAAGAAGTCTAGGTGGAAAATGCTTTGAATGGTTTTCAAAACTTACACCACCCATCAAAACCCTTGAAGAATTGGTCAAAAAAATCATCACCCAATATTATTATAACATTCAACATGACATAACTATGAAGGACCTTTGTAACTTGAAACACAAAAAGGGTGAATCATTCCTTGTGCTTTTACAAAAATGGAGAAGGTTGTTTGCAAGATATTCTCATCCCATACTTGAAAAAGAGAAGATGGAAATATTTATCGGTAACCTAAATGACGAGACGAGCTATAGGTTGAAATTGCAATGTCTACCCACATTCAAAAAATTGATTGAAAATGGGATTAAAATCAAAGAATCTTTGGTCAAAAGAGGAGTCATAAAACTTTACAATGACAACAACACATCAAACTCCTCTAACAATTACAACAACAACGAAAAACCAAAGTTTTGACAACAAAACAAGAATATGGGTAACAATAATGGCACAACTGAAAACAAAAATAAAAAGCCTTTATTCAACTTGACTGCAACTACCACCAATACTAATTAGAACAATCAGTGCACAACAACCAAAACAAGAACCAAAATGTCAAGCAAAGCAACAATCAAGGTAATATTGAATCAAAAACACCATCATATTGAATTTCCTCAAATTGAAGAAGGTTCACACCTTTAGGACAATCATTAGAATCTGCATTGAAGGAACTTCTCAAAGATAAAGTCATAATCTTACTAGAGGAAAGAATTGGGAACCAAAAGTTAAGCCTCCATGGTGGAATAATGTGCATTTATGTGATTTTCATCACAATAGAGGACATAAAACCAATGACTGCATGCAATTGAATCACTTGATACAAGATCTAATTGACAACAAGATGATATTTGTAGAAGGAACCTAAACAAACAATGATCATGGGGCGTTCAAAAACCCTCTACCCAACTATGAAAAAGGGGAATCTTCTTCTTCAAATATAAAAGGAAAAAACATAAACTATGTCTATGACACCACCATTCTGCACATCGAAGTGGCTGATGATCAAATCCATGAAAAATTAGATCTTATTGCAAATGATAACCCAAAAAACAACAACACCATTGAACATGAACAAAACATCATTGCAATTAAAAAATCATCACCATGATGGTGAAACTACCTCACATCAAATATGTGTTATCAAAATCAGAGAGAAATAAGACAACACACCCATTAATGCTATCACAAAAGGACAAGCCAAGATAAGAGTGAAAGGAGCTACCCCTTAAACCTCCAAAGCAACTACTAGGTATGTGCAGGATCATGATGGGACAAAAAGTGGTAATATGATGGGTATGTGGTTGATGACTATTTTTTTACCCAAAATTGATTAAACGAAAAGGGATTTTAAAGGATATTCTCAGATTTTCACCAATATAAATTATGCTTTAATTTGAATTTAATAAGTAATTATTATTCATTTTCTATTCAAATTACGACTAAAGTCCTCATTGATAGGTTGATTGAAAAACATTTATAACTTTCAAACGGTATCACATTTTTTGAATCCAAAACATGTGTCACATTCTATGCTTTGCATACTATAGGATTAAAAAAAGAAAAATTGACTTTCATGAAGTTTTGACCAAGTTAAGGTGGTCAGACATACAACTTTTTATATTTTTAAAAAAGTTGTAATATAAAAATAATAATTAATTATTTACTTGGAAAAAAATAATAAAAAAATATGCATCACATCGGGGCATGAGTCCTCTAATTATATATAAAATATTATTAAAAAATATTATCATTTTATTGTGGCTAGGGTGGTCAGACAGACACCTACTTCTTATTTTTTCCCTAAAATTTGAGTACCACTGCATTGAAATTTCAAAATTTCACCAAATAGATTTTTTGTTTTTAAACAAACCTAATAGTTTAAAAATTGCATTCAATTTGCTTCAGATTCTATTCTTACATATTTTTGAAATAATAAATATAACTTATTGAAATTTTTATGTCAAGTTTCCTAACTATAATTTTTCTAGGGTTTTTGCTAGTTAAGGGCCTTTTTTTTACATGATGATTCTGCACATGCCTTACTGCTATCCCTACAACCCAATATAACATAGTTGATTAGTTGCAAAAACTACCCACCCAAATATCCATATTAGAACTTCTCAAGATTTCACCCACTCATAAGGAAATCTTGGAACAATCTCTAGTCGCCACCACAGTACCAAACAATCTAGAGGTTTGCCAATTCTAGACTCTAGTGGGATATTTGACTACACCACACTTCTTATCATTTTCTGAATGCAATGATGTATCTATCAACCATCTGCACAATGCTTCCCTACACATTGAGATCTTAATCCACAAACACTGTGTTAAATGTGTTATAATAGATGGAGGAGCTGGCCTGAATATCTGTACTTTGAAACTTGTTTGTGCACTAGGATATTCAAAAAATGCTATTGATCCTAGAAGGAAAATCATAATAAAAGCATCTGATGATGAGGATAGATATTCACAAGGGTTTATAGTGCTACCTATTCAAGTGGGACCAGTTGTCAGATATATAGTATGCTAGGTGTTAAACAAAGAGTTAACATACAACATACTCTTGGGAGGACCTTGGATTCATGACATGCAAGCAATGCCATCCACATATCACCAGTGTTTGAATTTCCCTTTCAATGGGTAGGAAATCACTATTGCAGCTGACTCAAACAACCCCCAATATTGTAACACCCTCAAGACTACCAAAGATGCTTTTGTACAACACAATAGGGAAGCTTTATATCATGGTTCATCAAATGATGGGAAACAACTAAATGCTTTGTCAAAGTGGGTTGAGAAAAAGAACCAATCAAAGGATAAGGGTATAGGTGATGCCACCCCCTCAAGTAAAGAAAGTATAATAGATTTTTCATCAAACTAGCCCAAGAAAAAGGACCAATCAAAAGAAAAAGGTGTCAGTAGTTCTACTCCACAAGATCAGGAAAGTCAACTTGAGTCCTTATCAAAAAAGGTGGCTAAGATCCAATTGGAATACAAAGGCATGGGGGGAATACTCATTTGAGCAATCCTTATGTTTATCACAACTTTCCTCTTCTCCTAAATCACATGGACAACCATCAACATCAAGACAACAATCATCACAATCCACCACACTATTTGATGGCACCTTTGTAAGAGCAGGCACATTAGTGGATGAGTTAGATGACAAAGAGGTTTTAAATTGGTTATACAAAGACAAAGAATCATCACAAGCATCCACCTCACGTATGCAAATAGAGTAATAAAACAAAGGAAAGACAATCCTAGAAAAGATGGAATATGAGGGAAAAAGGTCCTATTAGTAATTTAAGGAAAGAAGGCATCATAGAACCCATACAACTTATCACAATACAAGCCAAGGATAAAACAAGATTGGGATATAAAGAAGAATCAAGAGAACAAAATAGACAACAAGTTGTTGAAATAATCTTACAACTACAAGCTAGTGATGATCATGAAACTGATTAAAATGAATAGGAGTGGGATTTTCTTTCTAAAGAATCTTGTTACGATAAGGAAATTGATGTAGTACAAAAGTATACACCCATATGTGAGGAGGGTCCAAGTTCAGGTTACAAACCACTTGAAATAGGATCACAACATATTGATGACTCCAGTGAAGATGACCAGACTTGGAGTGAAACATATAATTCAGAGGAGAGTTACCTTATAGACATTGACTTCGCTATTGGACAATCTGAAGAAATTACCATCAGGACCCTTACTGCATCTAACCTTAATGAATCCAATGATCCGTTATCCCTAGTACATCCCAAACTCATAGATTGGAATCAAACTAAGCCATTTGATATCCCCATCTTTTCAAATGATGAGGCCATTGTCAACTTCCTCTATTATGCTAATCTCGAAACAGATTCCACCATTGAACATTGTAACGAAGCTTCTAACAAGGAGAGTGTCAAAATTTCTAGTTGCAGAATGAATAATATAGGGAATAGATCTAATGGTGAAAACCATTCAATGGCAGTATAAAATCTAGAAAAAGTAAAAATAAAGAGTGTATCCAATGACGAAAACCTCTCTAAGGCACTGGAGGAAGGAAGATTTGACACACTCCTTGAGCATTTTTAGGAATGATCTAAAGTATTTATTGAACCCACTCAGTTTATCAATATCAGCAATGAAGAAACAATAAAAACTGTCCATCTAGTAGAATCCTTGATAGATCAAGAAAAATAGAACTTTATTAAATTCTTCATACAAAGACAATTAAATTTTACTTGGTCATATGCCAACATGCCAGGGATTGATCTAGAACTCATCATGCATCACTTATCATTACCAAATGGGGTAAAACCAATCAAGGTATGTGCACATGATCATCATGGAAAAAACATACCCTTAAGTGGCAAAAAATTTAGAAAAATTAGAATTAGGAAACTTGAAGTAAAAATTTGAATAAGTTATCTATATTATTTCAAAAATATGTAAGAATAGAATCTTTAGAAAATTGAATGTAGTTTCTAAACTACTAGGTTTGTTTTTAAAAAAACTATTTGGTGAAAATTTGAAATTTCAATGCAATGGTACTTAAATTTCAGGGAAAAAAAAGAAGTAGGTGTTTGTCTAACCACCCTAACCACAAGAAAATGATAATATTTTTTTATAATATTTTAGATATAAGTAGAGGAATCATGTCCTGATGTGATGAATATTTTTTTATTTTTTCCAAGTAAATAATTAATTATGAATTTTTATTACAACTTTTAAAAAATATAAAAAATTGTATGTTTGACCACCTTAACTTGGTCAAAACTTCATGAAATTCATTTTTTCTTTTTTTTTAATCCTATAGTATGCAAAGCATGGAATGTGATGCATGTTTTGGATTCAAAAAATGTGATACCATTTGAAAGCTATAGATGCTTTTCAATCAGCCTATCAATCAGGACTTTACTCATAATTCAAATAGAAAATGAATAATAATTACTTATTAAATTCAAAGTAAAGCATAATTTATATTGATGGAAAGTTGAGAATCTCCTTTAAAAACCATTTTCATTTCATCAATTTTGGGTAAGAAAAAAGATCATCAGCCACATACCCATCATATTGCCACTTTTTGGCCCATCATGATCTTGCACATACCCATCAAGCAAAAGTTAAGGAAAATGCATCTGCATATTGCCATATTGGTAAAGGAAGAACTGAAGAATTTATTGGATGTTGGGTTCATTAGAGTAATTGACTATGCTGAATGGATATTAAACATTTTTCCTATTTCAAAACTAGACAAGAGCATCAGGATATGCACAGATTTCAAGGATCTCAACAAGGCTTGCCTAAAAGATGACTTTCCCCTACCCAACATTGACATCATTGTGGACCTAACAACAGGACATGGCATGTTTTCACTCATGGATGGTTTTTCTGGCTATAATCAAATCAAAATTGCACCCGAGGATCAAGATAAGGCAACATTTGCATGTCCATGGGGAACCTTTTGTTGGAATTTCATGCCATTCGGATTGAAGAATGCAGGAGCAACATATCAGTGTGCTATGATCACAATATTTCATGATATGATGCACACATTCATGGAAGACAATGTGGACAATCTATTAACCAAATCATACACCAAAGAAGGACACCTAGAGATCCTTGATAAAATATTCACCAGAGTGGAAAAGTTCAATGTACGACTGAACCCAAAGAAATGTGTGTTTGGGGTGACTTCTGCTAAACTATTGGGATATATTGTTTCAAAAAATGACATTGAGGTAGATCCTGCAAAAGTCAGAGTCATCATGGAAATGCCGCTTCCTAAGAACATTGGTCAACTACTATCTCTGCAAGGTAGATTCTAATCAATCTAAAGATTTATCTCACAATTGGCAGACAAGACCCATCCTTTCACTCACTTGCTACAAAAGAATGTATCTTACTTATGGGATGAGAAATGTGAAGAGGCCTTCAACCAATTGAAACAATATTTGATAACTCCACCCATCTTAGTACCACCAGCAGAAGGAAAGGTAGTTTTATTGTATATAGCAACAATTGAGATATCATTGAGAGCTTTGTTGGCACAAGAGGATTCAATAGGAAAATAAAGGGAAATTTATTATATTAGCTGAACCTTAAATGGCTATGAGATCACTTACACCTTCATTTAAAAGGCTTGCTTGGTAGTAGTGTTCGCTACCCAACAATTATAACACTACATGCTAACTCATACCATCAAGTTAATAGCCATAATAGATCCATTGAAATACCTTCTTAGCAAAGCCAATCTAACTAGAAGACTAGCTAAGTGGGTCATGATGCTAAGTGAATTTGACATCCAATATATTGATAGGAAGGAAATCAAAGGACAAGCAATCATAGATCAGTTAGCTAAAGCACCATTGCAAAACAATAATCTAATGAACATTGAGTTTCTAGATGTTGATGACCTAACAGTATCTGGACACAACAATGGGTCTTGTACTTTGATGGTTCTTATACACAACATGGATTAGGAGATGGAATCTTGTTTATTTCACCACAAGGACATACCATTCCCAAATCCTATAGATTGATGTTTCCTCGCACCAACAACACAACCGAATATGAAGGCTTGATCACTGGAATCAAAGTAGTAGTTGAGTGGAAGATCATAGAGTTACATGTCAATGGGGATTCGCAATTGGTCATTAATAAGGTAAACGGTGATTATCAAACAAAGGATGACAAATTGATGCCTTATAAAAAATGGTTGATGACTTCAAAAAGTACTTTGTGGAAATAAAATTTGAACATATTCCTAGAAGTGACAATAAAGCTACTAATCCCATGGCGACCATTGCTTCTCTCTTACAGATTCCAAAGAAACGAGCCCGTTACGAGTTCATGGTGGAACAACTATTCAACCCATCCAATGAAAACCTGAATCCCAGGTTATCTACCATCTAGCTGAGGTTGACGCTTCCATCTATGAGAAAATTTATACCTACCTAAAATAAAATACATCCCTTCCAACCTATCCCGAAATCAAAAATGAAATTTCATTCGTCAAGCCACCCTACATACCCTTATCGCTGATGTCCTTTATTGAGGAGGTCTTGATGGAACTCTCCTCTGATGTTTGGAATGCATTGAGCCTCAAATTACTTTATAGGAGGTTCATGAAGGTGTTTGTGGAACTTATTCGAGTGGTTTAACCTTATCCAAGAAACTCCATCGTTTGGGATATTACTGGCCGACTATGGAGAGGGATTCTTTTCAGTTCATCAAGAAATGAAAAAGTGTTAGATTCATGGCAATCTCATCCATGCACCAGCACAATAACTTCAACCTTTTACATCAACATGGTCCTTTTGTCAGTGGGGACTAGATCTCTTAGGGAAGATTCATCCATCTTCATTTAATAGACACAAGTTTATCATCATAGCCACAAAATACTTCACAAAGTGGATTGAATCGATTCCCCTAGCCACCATCATAGGAAATAAAATCTCATCATTCATCCTTAATTATATCATCTCTTTGTATGGCATCCCTCAATCCATTATCATAGACAACAAAAAACCATTCAAAAATTAGGATGTCCAAGAACTCTGTGAGAGATTCCATATACATTTGTTTTTTACATCATACTATCCCCAAGGAAATGGTCAAGCAGAGGCCTCAAACAAGACTATTCTAAAAATATCAAAGAAAACTATCAATGAGGCTAGACGTGATTGGCATGCTCAATTGAACCCTGCTTTATGGGCTTATAAAACTAGTATATGTACCCCAATAGGAGAAACACCATATTCCCTAGTCTATGGATCAGAGGCCATTCTACCTATTGAAGTTGAACTACCATCACTTTGGGTTCCATTAAAAGGGATCATTTCAGATGAGGATTACAGAGTGTCTAGGTTGTAACAGGAATTGGAACTATTGGATGAGCGTCATCAACATACAATGGACCATTTAAAAGCATACCAACAAAGGATATCCAAAAGTTACAATCATAGGGTCAAGCCTAGAACATTTCAGGTGGGTGATTTAGTCTTGAAAGAGAACCCCCATAACCAACAAGATTGAGGGAAGGGGAAATTTGAACCAAACTAGCTAGGTCACTTTGTCATTGTCTCAGCCTTCAGATCATGAGCATATTAGTTTTCCACACCAAGAGGGTATTTTTTTGAATAACCCCTCAATAGCTTGTACCTTAAAAAGTTCTACACTTGAATCATCTAGTGTATATGAAAAAGTTCTAAAAAAATACTGAAAACATAAAAAAATGTCCTGAAAAAATGGTTGCCTTGATGAAAGCCTGGCAAACAGGTGTTTTGGTAAAATCAAACAAAAAGGAGAGAAAAAAAAAGTACAATAAAAGAAAGTAGTGAAAACTTGGCAACAGATGCTATTTGATAGGCTAGCTTTTCCATCTATTTGAGCATGTTGATCATTCACTTTTGCCATTTTATTTCACCATCCATTTGCCTATTATCAGAAATATTGATGTACATATCTTGGCATCGTGGTCGTGTCTAACCCTAGACTGGGGAAAAAATCTTGAACTCACTAGGGGCAAATAAACTTTGAGCTTCAACCAACAAAAAAATAGTTGTAAGACAAACACATTAAAAAAAAAAGATCATAGTCCAACAAAACATTGAATACCAATCACCATCAGTAACACATCAACCATAAAACATCAAACAGACAAATCAATCAAACCAAAAGCACACTTCAAATGGATGATTGTTCTTCTGAATCATAGATTTATCATTGTGGCATGAATGTTCAACTATTGAACTTTGATTTTTGCTATCATATCTCTAGAGCACCTTGATGATGTATTGAACTAGAGGAGCTAGGGAGGAGTATGATTTTTCTTTGTCTACTATCTATGAGTTGATCATTATTACTATGAAAATTGTCATGGGACATGCTCTACAAAGTATCACTAATGACATTCTGAATTTGCATAGGAAAAAAATTAACTCTTGTCTATTGATGGAAGAAATACTCAAGTCATCTCGGTTTAATTATCCTTAGATACTTGTGTTAATTTGCACTATCAATTATCATGAAAGTAGTACTTAGGTCACCATGGTCTAAATATACCATCGATTCTTGTACTCACTTTCAACATTTTAAAGGCCCAATGATGATAAAAAGCATGAAAAATTGGTTGTTACAAATGACAACTTTTGAATATGAGATCTACATGGTTAGAGTAGATTGCATCCATGTTAGCCTACATCTGTATATATAGGGTTTCCAAGACTGAAAGATTTTCACAAGGATGTTATCTCTATTATCAATGGATTGAGTACACTTGACATTAACCAAAAACACATCATTCTCATATAGTTGCACATCAGTTGCATCAATTAAAAAATAGTCTCATTTAGTTGTACATCAGTTACATCATCATTTGCATACATTAGAAAACATTATCACATCATTCATCCATCCATGCATCACATCATAATATTTGCATCAAAAAACACAAAAAAGACATGCATTACATCTCATTTACATAATCAAAATCATTTCATATATTTGCATTAAGAAAGTGGTTCCCTAAGTTTAAATGAGAGTCTCTTCAAATTTCCAAGAAAGTTGGGAAATATGTCAAATTTTGTGAAGCTTAACTTAACGAATAATCAACTAAAGGCAACCTTCCCACACCTCTTGGAAGTTGGATAGATTCATTCATTTAATCTTAAGACCCTAAAGGTTTTGAAGTCTTGCAAACTCAGTTAATCATAATCATTTACATCACATAATCGCACATCCTCCATATATCATTTGTATCACATCATCACAATTCATCTTACGTATTATAACACATCATGCATATGTCATCCCATTATAATCAAATCCATACATAATCAATATGAACATCACATATCATCACACATCATTTACATAATCAAAATTCATCTCACATACATAGGCCTGAATCCATAATGCATATAGAATCATTAATCATATCATCATTGCATACATTCTACAATCACCACATAAACATCATCATTACATAATCATCATAATCATCATAATCATCATAATCAACATCATAATCACATGGAATCACATTTTCATACATCACTCATCCAATCATTACATCATTTATTTGCATGAGAAAAGTACAAAAACATCACATACATTTCATCACATTGGCATAATATGATCCATCACACGCATCATATAGGCATCATTCATAAGAAATCATAGAACAATAATACATTAGTTGCATCATCATTTGCATCCATAGCATATCATATCATCAGAACATCACATAGCATAAATAAGGGAAAATAAATGCATCCATCATAATCATCATGATCATCATCATAACATAGAAATTAAATGCATCCATCATAGGCATCCATCATAAATATCATATAGACACATAGATCATAATCATCGCCGCATATCATATAACCTAAAAATAATAATGTCAAAGTGTACAAGGATATCCAAAGGTATAAAGAGATACATCAATATCAAAAATGGCACTAAATCCTAAAGTCTAAAAAAAAGGAGGTACATCATCAATGTCTCATGTACATTAGTGTATACATCATGTCCAAAGTACATTAGAAAACCATAAAATAGAGCTATGTTGTGCTCCCCCCAGATGGTGCGGGCATATGAGTTGTATCTCCCCCACTTGATAGACTTGCCCTAGGATCCTGCTGATCACTAAGTAGTAGCTGCATGGCACCCATGCTAATGGTACAAGATTGGGACCTGCTAGACCGAGACAGTGCAAAGCTCTCTCACTGGAGGAACTACCTCATGATATCTCCCTCAGTAAAACTTAGCCTCTTCGGCAGTGTGACGTATCTCTTTGAAATAATCTAAAGCCCCGACAGCTGCTATAACCTATTGTAGTCTCTCAGTGACACCCTTGACCTGCTCTACCCGTTGCCTCAAGGTTTCTCTCCATACTCAATGTGGCAAGCTTCCCCTACACCTATCCCTGTCCCTACACCTAGGCCTATATCTATTCTAGCTGGGCCTGCACCTGCTACCTAGTAGCATCCCTCTCAGTCGTCAGAGTCTGCACCTGCCCCTATTCCTGCATCATAAGAGCCTATACCTACTCTAATTGTCCCTATAACATCTAAACCTACACCTGTAACATAGCAATCTCTGTTTTCCTATGTTGTTATGGAAGTCTAATCCATATCCACTACTGTGATGGGGCTACCAATGATCACCTCTTATGAGGCACTCTCATCTCTCTAACATTTGAACATGGCCCTCCTCCACACCTATCACCTCCATCATCTCCCCCATCACTCTCCCCATCATCACTGTCATTGCTGCTCTCCTCCTCCTCCTTGTGCTCCTCCTCACCCTGATCCTCCTCTTCCTCCTCTCTTTGTTGTCTTTGCCTATGCCCTATAGCTGCCTCCTCCTCTAGCAATGGTGTCAGCTCATCTAGAACGGTGATTTGTGGGAAGGGATGCATAAACATATACTGAGCATACTCCTTTGATATCGAATCATCGGTAATATCTATACAGACATCCCAAGGAATGACTTGTAAACCTTGAAAATGTTGTATAGCTTCATCATAGGATAAACCAAGCCCCCACTTAGTCAAATTTATTTATCATTGAGCATAATGTGCCACTCCCTACGACATACCCTAAATTGTACCATATTGTCTCAATACCCGCAGTAGAAAAAGTATCTCAATGACAAACCAGGTCTTCCCAATCAAGAATAAGGATTGACATAAATAAGGTATCTTTGTGTCATCCTCAGGCCACTGCTCACAATCTAGATAGGGCCTCCATACCATTGACTCTAGATCATCCAAGGTCCTCCTCCAATACTCAAGTTTTCCCAACATAGGCTGAGCAAGTTGACTAACATAAATATGAACATATGGCCTCATGGCCAAGCGTTGCCTTTTTGCAGCTAGCCATGAAACTATTATATGCTCCAAGACCCAGACCTGGAGCAGTGTGACCCCCACTGATAAACTCGCCCTTCAACGGTAGATGACTTGATGTAAATCATGGTATAGA
The DNA here is from genome assembly GCA_007258455.2 of Sequoia sempervirens. NCBI lineage: Eukaryota > Viridiplantae > Streptophyta > Pinopsida > Cupressales > Cupressaceae > Sequoia > Sequoia sempervirens. The sequence goes on along the minus strand of VDFB02105785.1, from coordinate 572,823,876 downwards.
TGTGCTAGCATACAATAAACCCACACATATCTGGTGCCCTATGTAATCATACTCTCCAAGATCCTACCCAATCAACTAAGAGTCCCTTTGACCCGCAATCAGGACAAAGGAACCCTCCAATAAAACCAGCTAACACAAACGACAACATGGCATATGCATCAACCATGTCCCTCCATGGAATCTCGTATCCACATAAATGGTCATCCTGAAATACTCGACGTAGTGCATCAGTCTGGCCTTGTTCATGTGCATTATATATACCGAAATCCATAGAATCTAATATACATCCTTAGAAGTCACCGTGATCTCACCAATGAGCAAATGGAAGGTGTTATGCTCACTATTCCATCTCTCTGCTAAAGCTATCAGTAAACACCTATTCACACACAATAATAGTTGTCTCAGGTTGTGTTAGATGATGAATCAAGTCCCACATCCTCAAAAAGTGATCTCTGATCTATAAACTCATTAAAGCTTCTCATCATCACAAAATTGCAAATCAGTCCATCAATCAATCAAAATCAATCAGCCTATCAATCTAATTAGCTCTCACATCAACCTATCAATCAATCAATCAACCTCACTTATCATGAGGTTCATCAATCAATCAATCAACCTCGCCTATCACGAGGTTCAATCAATCAATCAACCTCGCCAATCATGAGGTTCATCAAATCAATCACATCAACCTTGCCTATCATGAGGTTCATCAAATCAATCACATCAACCTTTCATATCATGAGGTTCATCAAATCAATCAAATCAACCTCACCTATCACGAGGTTTATCAATCAATCAATCAATCAACTCAGCCTCGGGGTGATCCCACAAAGCTGGTTTACAATTTCTAGGAGGAATTGATTTTTGCTGAAATCACATATTTTTAGAAATTATAATCATTTAAGCCTTAAAAATTTCCATTTAAAGCATTCAATTGAAGAGGTTTTGATCAAACTACCTTAGATCAAACCCCCTTGGATAGAACCCCGCTAGTTTTAAATCATACCTATAACAGAATCTCCTTTACACCTATCAAAATGTTGATAAAAAAACACTTTTGATTTACCTTTTGGGGGATCAAATGAATTTACTTAAAATTTATTTTTTTAAGTATGTAATCCTTATTATAAGCTTCCCAAAAAGTATAAATTTAAATAAATTTAATTTTATTATTATATTTATTTTTTATTTCTTGTGAATGTAGGTTTTTCACAAAAAATAAGCTCTTTGTTCTGCACATGTGGAAAAATAGTACTTATTTTATGAATTTTTTTTTTTGAAAAATATGAGTGCACCAGATATTGAATTCCTTGATCAAACAAAAAAAATAAACTAAATTTTGATACATACAAAAAAAGTTACGCATTATACAGTCACGCTATGTCTGAATTGTAATTGGTTTGACTTCGAAACTTTATTAAAGAAAAAATATTCAATAAGAAACTATCTAACCAAGTGGAAGCACTAAATATCAAAGTTACAAATCTAAATTCGAAAGAACTAGAACTTTTTCCTTAATGGAAAAAAAGTTATACGTTATACGGTGAGCGTCACTTATTAAAAATGTTGTTTTTTGAAAAAACTAATTTTCAAGGGAGATGGAAAAAGAAGTGCAATCTGATTCCAAAAATTTTGAAAAAAAATATATTTAGAATCTATAGACAAAATTTCATGAAACTCTAGTTTGCATCATCTTCAAATTCCTCACTGTTTAGCCACTATAGGTGCTTGAAAGTGAGGATTTAGTTTAAAAATATTATTTTAGTGTCTAGTTTGGCCAAAAATTGTAAACCACTATTGTGGGATCACCCCTCGCCTATCATGAGGTTTATCAAATCAATAAACCTATAATTGATCCTCACTTATTATGAGGTCAATTATCATCATCCTATCATTGAATCTCACGTATCATGAGATCAATGGACATCTAATCTATCAACATCATCAATCATCATCAACACAAAGGATGACACAATTAGAAATCATCGAAATCAAGGAGTCTCAACAAGAAAATCCTCAAAATTTTCCAATGCGCTAAAACAGTGCTTCTATGCATTGAAAGACTCGATGAGCTAGAGAAATCCATCAATGTGCTAAAACAGACCTTCAATGTGCTAAACTACTCTATGTGCCATTTCATTTGCTCAATGTGCCGAAATAGGGCCCCAATGTGCCAAAGTATTCTATGCACTTCTTTGGTCTCTCTATGCGCTAATCTAATTGTCCTAAGTGCTAATCTAACCTATGCACTATTTCAATGCTTCTATGTGCTAATTCAGTCAACCTATGTACTACATCATTCAATGCACTAGTTCATCTATCCTATGTGCTACATCGCTAGACCTATGTGCTAATGTGTCCTATGCACTAGAATAGTTGTTCTATGTGCTACTTCAGTCTTCCCATGTGCTAAAACATTTCAAAATCCAAATTCAAAGAAAAATGGAGGGAAATCAAAATGCATGAAATACGAAGCAATTTTTGGGGTACTCACTAGAAGTCCATATGATTCTAGGCTGTTGTGTCGCCTGACTCACTTGAACCAGTGCATGTGGTAGCGGATCACTATTCTGCTCCATATTTGCACAAGTCACTCTCACTCACAAGTTTTCAAATTGTAAAATGCTCAAATGAACTTTCTAATCAACTTTTTAACCTTTTAAGGTTAATTAAGTGGCATTTTATGGGGTAGTTTTATTTTTACTTTTCAAAGGGGCCTGAATTAATCAAGTCATCACCTACAGGCTTATCCATTATTTTTCAGGAGATAAATTGTTTTTGAGACATGAAATTTTGAGATCATAATCAAATCATCAAAAAATCACAATTTTTTTTTGAAAAATTCACCGATTTATCTCTCAAGAAGGCATATATCCATCATCACCTAAAAATTAGCGTCTGAGGCATCGATTTTTTTGGTTTTTTTCTCGACATCGATATTAGATTTTTCTTTGAAGCAACATGTAAACATATTAATTCAAAAAGGGGAAAAATGCATACACCTAAAATCGTTCATGACATTTAATTAATTAAATACTAGTTATTTAATTAATATTCAAATTTGTATAAATAAATTCTCAATTTATTTATATTGTTCATATTTTCTAATTCTTCAAATCTAAAATCATATTCTTCTAATTTAATTAAATAAACAAATTTTCATAAGCTTGTTTTATTAAATTAAGTTTCATTAATCCCAGTTTAGAATTTCAAGCACATGTCTACAACTTTTCATGCCACCTCACCAAGGTCACATGAAATTAAATAATTCTAATTTTTAATTAGAAGTATCTTCAAACACATGGCTTATTCCTCATACACTTCTTCAACAAAATTTCAAACACATGGTCTTTCTCTCACACACTTGATTCCTCCATCCATTTGGCATGTTGTCTTTGGTCAAGGGGAAACCTTCTTGATTCTCTTCATCTCCACTGTTCATCTTTCTTGTTTGAATTTGGATCGTCGATCATCAGCCACCACACAAGATTCTTGGAAAAGCCTATAAATAAAACCCTTTGCCATTGTATTTTGCATCCACATTTGAGTAGAATTATCATGTAAGAATATCATTTGAGAATTGGAGCATTTGGAGTCTTATAGTTACATTTCATATCATGTTTTGTTTTGTAGTTACATCCTAGAATCACACTTTGCTTCATAGTTTCATTTTGTCATCCTTTGCATCATAGTTGCATTTTAGATTAGCATTTTCATAGTTAGCATTTGAGCATATGTAGAATCATCTTAGCTTCATATCATATCATTTACATTGTATAGTCTAACACCATTATCCATTCATCATAGTATCCATTATCATTTTTATCATATAATTTCATGTAGGAACTTAATTGGCTTGCATGTTGAATATTATCTTGTTTCTCAAGTTGGAATTTTAACAACCATAGTGCACATATAAATGTGAGGGCCAAATGATTTAATAAATTCCTGAGAATATAGGACAATGAGACATTCTTAAAAGATTTGTTTAACTGAAAATAGAGTAGTTTATTTGATTTAGATCTTTGATATAATTTGTTTCACTAAGGTTGTGTTGATTTACTAAAAATTCCCACATTTCACACACACACACACAATATGAAATGTAACAATGGTGCAATTATTACAGCCTCAACACCTATAAAATACTCTTATCAAATGTTAATGATAAGAAAGACAATTGGTGGTGGCCTATTAGAACTTTCTTATCCTTCTAGTTAGCCCTTGAAGGAAGCTAGTAAGCCTTGTTACTTAAGAAAGAAGTGTTTCTCCTTTATGCAATCTCACTTTTTCTTATATATGACATTTTTGGAACCTTGTGTCATGTTTTGAAGATTACATGGGTTGGATTACATGGTGGTCTAATACCATAATTTGTGGTACTCATTTTTTGGGGATCTATTGCTATGATTAGCTATGATCCACCACAAATCCTATTTGGCCATTATGTTATTATAGCTCAATTACTTCCTTAGTTAGCTAAAACTAATGCCCTTTTGTAAACCCTTACAACTTAAGGTGGCCAAACCATGCCAACAAGTGCATGTTCTGATGTGTACATGCCTAAAGGAGCTCATATAAATCCTAGATTTCCTTATTGAATTTTGACAATGAAATTCAAATGATTTATTTTAACCCTTCTAGGCACACAACTTAGATCATTATATAACATCTATAAAAGAAATAGATAAGTTGACATTTATGATCTTTTTAAAATTTTAAAGGCTCTTGTTTGACACTATAATATGTGCTCAAACCTAAAGAATCTTCTCAATCTCATGAGGTAACTTTCAAATAGTGCTTAGATGGTTGATCCCACAATACTAGTTTACAATTTTTGGCCAAAATGGACATTGAACTAAATATTTTTAACTAAATCTTCACTATCGGGCACCTACAGCGATTAAACTATGAGGAATTTGTGAATTTTTGTTTGTAGATTCTAAATATTATATTTTTTTCATTTTTTTTGCAATTAGATTGCACTTATTTTCCCATCTCCTTCAAAAACTAGTTTTTTTATGTGCAGGATCATGATGGGCCAAAAAGTGGCAATATTATGGGTATTTGTAGGGTATGTGGCTGACGACTTTTTCTTTATCCAAAATTGATGAAATGAAAAGGGTTTTTAGAGGAGATTCTCAGATTTCCACCAATATAAATTGTGCTTTAATTTGAATTTAATAAATTATTATTATTTATTTTCTATTAGAATTACGACTAAAGTCCTAATTGATAGGGTGATTGAAAAACATCTATAACTTTCAAATGGTATCACATTTTTTGAATCCAAAACATGCCACATTCTATGCTTCACATACTATAGGATTAATAAAAGAAAAAATAAATTTTCATGAAGTTTTGACTAAGTTAAGGTGGTTAGAAATACTTAGTTTTTATATTTTTAAAGTTGTAATAAAAATTCATAATTAATTATTTACTTAGAAATAAATTACAAAAATATGCATCACATCCAGACATGAGTCCTCTACTTATATATAAAATCTTATAAAAAAATATTATAATTTTATTATGGTTAGGGTGGTCTATAAACACCTACTTCTTATTTTTTCCCTGAAATTTAAGTACTACTGCATTGAAATTTCAAATTTTCACCAAATAGATTTTATTTATTTTTAAATAAACCTAGTAGTTTAGAAACTACATTCAATTTTCTACAGATTATATTGTTACATATTTTTTAAATAATATAGAAACTTATTCAAATTTTTACGTCAAGTTGCCTAACACTGATTTTTCTGATTTTTTTGCCACTTAAGGGCCTATTTTTTCCATGATGATCCTACACATACCCAAACAGTAAACATCATTTTTAAAAAGTGACTTTATTGGCTAACACATAATTTTTTTTCTATGAAGGATAAAATTCTTTTTTTTTTTAATTTAGATTTGTAACTACGGTATCTAGTGCATGGAATTGGTTTCATTGCATTTCATTGAATACTTTTTTCTTAATTAAGTTTCAAAGTCAAACCAGTTATAATTTAGATGTGATTTACTGGCTAAAACATGAATTTTTTCTTTATGTATAAAAATTCAATTTAATTTTATTATTAAATTTAATCTTCTATTTTTCCACATGTGAAGAATAGAAAGCTTGATTTTTAGTGAAAAATCTATATTCACAAGAAATTAAAAATAAACATAATATTCAAATTAAATTTATTTAAAATTATACTTTTTGGGAAGCTTAAAATAAGGACTATAGGCTTACAATTTAAAATATATTTTAAATGAATTAATTGGATCCCCCAAAAGGTAAATAAAAGTTGTTTTTTATTAGCATTTTGATAGGTGTAAAGGAGACTCCATTATAGGTATGGTTTAAAACTAGCGGGGTTCTATCCAAGGAGGTTTGATCTAAGGTGGTTTGATCAAACTCTCTTCAATTGGAATGCTTTAAATGGAACTTTTCAAGGCTTAAATCATTATATTTTCTAAAAATATGTAATTTCAGCAAAAATCAGGATCTTCTAGAAAGTTTAAACCACTATTGTGGGATCACCTAGATGCAATCCCTTATAACCTCTCTTCGATTTAGTTAGTGTCTTGTTAAAAATACTTTCTAAACAAAACCTTTATTTTAATTTTTCTAACATAATTAATAAAAAGGCATCTATTTGTGATGAATTTCCTTATGAATTCTACAAAATTTTCTATGATGTTGTTAGCCATGATTCAAATAAGGTGTATGTTGAAGCTTTTGATTTAGGATCTCTACAATCTATCATGAATAAATATAATATTAAATTATATATATTACTAATAGTCTCTTGAATTAATATATAATTGAGAACTAATAACTCTTTTCAAATTTTTATAGAAGTTAATTATAAAGGCTCTTGTTATTTGTGTTCGACATATTCTCCCATTGGTTATCCACATGAAGAAATATTGACTAAAAATTCTTGGAAATAATATTATTATATGGTAAGTTTTGGAACATACTAGAAAATTCAATTAATAAGTGGTGTTTCTCAAAGTTTACTTTGAGAAAGGTTATGGTAGAATTAGATGGTCCTTCATTTTGGCCATGCTTAATTAAAATTTCCTTTTATTTAACTTTATCATATTAGTTAGGGTGTTATCTAGAATAATGATTCTACTTTCCTTATTGTTAATGGTCTCCAATATAATAAATTTATATTTTCTTTATTTTTTATTTGAAGAGGATGACCTCTTGTACCATCATTATATGTGTTGGAAAATAAATGGTTTAGATATCTTATTTTTTATTTCTATATTAGTTAGCAAATACCACTAGCCTATCAATGATGGATTTTGTGATTCAAAATAAATTTTACAACCCTAGAGAGAAAACTTGATACCCAGACCTAGTGACCTATTTTTAATAACAAGGCCTAACTCATCAGGTGACTGTAAAAAATTATTCAAAAACTAATAAGAGAGATCCACTCATTTAAAATTGTTTCTCTATAAGGAAAATGGTGGTATTCCTAGAGATGTTAATAGGATAATTAAAGATGTAAAATAATAGACTAGTTTACATTGCTTAGCCATACTCATTGTGCAATAAAATATTAATTATTTATTAGTAAAATACATCTTACAATCTAGCATATTATTCTTGTATGTCTAAATATCTCTTTTATATAAAATATTGACAACTGGTTACACATGTAATTAAAGAGAGGAATTATTTTATATCCCATACAATTAACCCCTCTATATTTTTCTTACATCATGTACAACCTAGTGATTAACATGTATAAATATTTAAAAATATATTATATGCTATCTCTCAAAATATTAATAAAATTTAATATTATTGAATCACGTGGACTAGTAGACCTAAGCTACATAACTCTAGCAAAGAAAATAATAAGAAAAAATGTAAAAAAGGTAATTTGATCATTTAAGAAAAGAGGAAAACTCCCTTAGTTAATTTGTGATATATTTAATGTCTTAAAAAATCAAAATAATATTTTAAATATGAAATAGAGAACCATTACTATATCTAAAATCCAATCACTCTATCCATTGTCAATCTTATCGACACCTTATTTAAGGAGTTTCGACTTCTTAACCTTATAATCACTAATTTTATCTTCATGTGTAAGTTGCAATAAGTGATTAACCTTATAGAAATACATGGTTTGATATTAAGGCTATGCCTAATAGAAAGATGAGATCATTTTCCCATGTTATGATTTGAAATATATCCTCAATATGTGATTAACCACTTGTAATGCTAATGGTATTCCTTATCTTACAAAATATAATTAAAGAATAAACTCCAAGAGCACTATGATTATTAATTTCTTTACAAATTTCCTAGTGCTTATACTCTAAAAATCTTAGTTAAGAATTTTATCCCCTTAATTACCCTTGAGATGAATTTTTATTATCTCCCATGGAACTAAGATAATATATTTTTCCCAAGTAACATAGATTTATTTTGGAAATTTCACAAGAATACATCTCCATGGGTTCTCAAGATCAATCACCTGTTTATTCTTTTGGTGCACTCCATAGTTGCTTGATGGAACTAATGTCCAGGAAAATGATATATTATAGACCATAAATTGGCATAGGTATAAATAAATCCAATATCTATTTAGTTTTTATTCTTATACATCATTCCAAGTCATAAAATAAAATTGTAACATTTTCTTTCATGATTGCAATAGAAAATTTGCAATATAATAAAATTATTCCAAGGTGACTATAACCTAATAGATGTTAGAAAATTACAACACTTGAGGGATGTATTATTAAAGATTTATATTGAAGAATCTTAATCACATGTACATCCCATATGATTTGGTTATATTCATGTACTATGAAGTTCATATAGAACCATTGAGGGAATGAATAGAGACACTATCAATATAATTGGTACCTTCTTTAAGGAGTAAATCAACTTCCTAGATTTATCATGACCAATTTAATATTCATACAAAATTTATGATAAATGATCAAATACATATTCCTTACTAATATATAATGAGAAAAATATATATTTTTCACAAGAGAAGGCTCAAGGTGATGTATAAAAATAAATGGTTTGATCCTAGGGCTATGCATAATAGGAAAATGAGATTATGTTTCAATGTTAAGAATTGATATACATCCCCAATATGTGATCAAAAACTTCCAATGCTATTGGTATTCTTCATCTCATAAGATGGACCTCAAGAATAAATTAAAGGAAACTTGTCACCATATAGAAATATTTTTGCATAGACCCAAGAGAGAAATTCATTCAAAAAAGTATTCATAATCCACACGCTAAAGAATAGATAAAAATACAATCAAGATGACACATGATATACATTGGAAATACCCATGTTAAGTTTCCCTCCTCATTTACTTTTAGGTACTATTTTTTTAATATTATATATTTTCCAATGTCTAAACACACATTAAATATCTATCAAAATATTATGTAAAATACATATAATAGCCCTAAGAGTGTCTAATCCATGTGATACGTACATTTGTAGATCCCCTAGTTGCACCAAAAATTATTTTTATTTTACATTATAACATTATGCAAGGTGAACAATAAAATTTTTCCAACATTCTATCACTTTATGTATACATTTCATAAGGGCTAAAAATTAAACTCAATCATCAAGGGAAGAATACCTATAACTAACATGTACCATCAATAAATCAAAGTTATCCATGTGCTCCATCAAGATAACAACAATAATCAAGGTGACCATCATCTCAAACATGAGTCCTCTCATCTTCTATCATGCCAGTGCACAGATAATATTATCCTATTCAAAGCTTGGTATCACATTGAATATCACATAGAAGCATGATTCCTACTTCAAAATAATAAATAAATATAAACACTAAATCTAATGGAAAAAATATGCATGAATATCTATCATGAAATAATCACCATAGATGGAATAGAGACCAAAAATAGTTTCTAACACATCCAAATAACTATACCTCAAATAAACGTGTACTCATCATAATAAATAAACCTCATTCCATTAACATATCCAGCCCATAAAATGCAATCACAAGCTCCATGTCTAAAACATATCCATGAAGAACATACACATCAAAGAACTCCCACCTCATAGGTAATGCAAAATCTGAAAATGATCAAGGAATCCAAAGATCTAGATATATCATTAGATAGAAGTTGTAACCAATATCATGTAGTATCAAGGAACAGGGTATGTGTAGGATCATCCATGGAAAAAATAGGTCGTTAAGTGGCAAAAAAATTAGAAAAATTAGAGTTAGGCAACTTGACGTAAAAATTTGAATAAGTTATCTATATTATTTAAAAAAATATGTAAGAATGGAATCTGTAGCAAATTGAATGTAGTTTCTAAACTACTAGGTTTTAAAAATCTATTTGGTGAAAATTTGAAATTTTAATGCAGAGTACTTAAATTTCAAGGAAAAATAAGAAGTAGGTGTATGTCGACCACCCTAACCACAATAAAATGATAATATTTTTTATAAGATTTTAGATATAAGTAGAGGACTCATGTCTTGATGTGATACATTTTTTATAATTTTTTCCAAGTAAATAATTAATTATAAATTTTTTATTAATTTTATTTTAAAATATAAAAAACTTGTATGTCTGACCACCTTAACTTAGTCAAAAATTAATGAAATTATTTTTTTCTTTTTTTAATCCTATAGTATGTGAAACATGTTTTGGATTCAAAAAATTTGATACTGTTTGAAAGCTATAGATGTTTTTCAACTAGTCTATCAATGAGGACTTTAGTCATAATTTGAATAGAAAATGAATAATAATTACTTATTATATTCAAATTAAAGCATAATTTATATTGGTGGAAAGTTGAGAATCTCCTTTAAAAACCCTTTTCATTTCATCAATTTTGGTTAAAAAAAAGTCGTCAACCACATACCCATCATATTGCCACTTTTTGCCCCATCATGATCCTCCACATACCCAACATACATGAAGAGATAGAAAGCTTATAGAAAAATATACAACAATACAACTCTTGCCGCTAGTCTTCATAAATATCCCAAATTGTCTGTGCTGAACAAAAGGAAGAGATCAAGGAGCCTCCATGTTTCCATAAAAAAAGAACAATAACAAAGCATGACCACAAAAAATATGATCACTATAGCTCCCAATAAACCTCAACTCCATTTTCTTGTGCATACAAAATATAGGACAAAGAACAAGGTCAAAGAGAGAACACAATAATCAAAACATGTATCATGTCCTTTTACACACACCTCTAAATTCTCAATATTTGATAGGTATGATCTCCTTTATTAGACCAAAAAGAGAAAAAAATTATTTACATATAACCATGTAACCAAGATGGAAGCCTCTCAAATTAAGGGAAGATTAAACCAATTAATCTATTCCAAAACCAACAAAATAAGCCCAAAATATCCTATACTCTCCTCAAAGAAGCTCAAATCTCATTCCCATGAGAATTAAAATAGTTAAAAAACCATGCAAAAAATCCTCAAATAAGCCTTCCAGATCTAACATCATATAGTTGAAGAATCATTCCGATAAGAAAGAAAAATCATGAAATAGATTGCATCTAAAAAACGGTGGGAAATACATTTAAAATAATTTACCATTGAGAGGACTAAGACTGGGGAATGAGAATTCTCCTCTAAGATAACCAAGTCATCATGACTCACTCTAAGAAAATTCTTATCAATATTCCATGTTGAACTCATACATGAAACATAGGTTTATCCTCCTTGGTCTTCTTGTTGAAACCTCATCAAAGAGTAATCATCTCAACATATGATCTCAAAAAATAAGAGATCTTATAGCCTTACCAAAATTTAAAATATCTCTATAACCAATCATATAATACCAACTAAAATTCAATGCAAAACTATAATAACCATATGCTCATAAGAACAATGACTACACCACTCATCAATCAGATTATCCCAAATCAACACAAAATCTCCAATCTCAAGAATTAGGAATTCTCCATGCCCTCATGATATATATACTTAAAAGGAGATCACATTTCCCATTGAACATATTTTCTCCTAATATTACATCTATCATGTCCAAAATTTAACTAGTAATAAATAATATGCATAATAGAATAATAATAATCATGTAAGCAAGGATCAACTGTCATAATTGAGAAATAATAACCAAGACCTTAACCAAAAACGTCAAGGGTCCTCTATAGTACTAGGATGTCAACATCTCCAAATGAAATGAAGATAACCATCTTCTATTAATAAAACCAAAAATGTTAATGAACACTTTGCATATAAGAAAAGTGATCCAAAAACCCCTCCATGACATCAAAAACCACTATAGAAAATCATCTATCATCAAATTATGAATTCAAATCATTACCAAAATCTCACACTAAACTGTGATACCAAGATACTCATAGAATTATGATTAATGTCTCCTAGTTGAAGATCATCCATGGCTGTAACACAATCAAATAACTAAAGATCAAGCTCTCCATAAAGATAAAGTAAAACCATGATCTTTGAATAAGAAGATATAGCACTGTCACCAAATTATCATTATCAAAATATCATATTGAATTACGTAAGCAAGTTATTAATGAAATCATGATATCCATGTCCTAAATGAAGATCATCTATATCCCTCATACAACCAAATAGATCAATTATAACATTAAGAGCAACCATATGGAAAAGTAAAACAATTATCTCAAAAAAAAGAAGATACACAACTATAAACAATTAAGAATCAATCTAGCACTACCAACAATGAACATGCATAAATAATCATGCCATACCAAACTACTAAAGGTAAAAGGAACCTTTGTGAAACCACAATTATCACCAAAATTACTAACATCAAAATACTACCAATTCTCACATGACCACATCATATAGTCAGCAATTATGGATCCCACTACATAACTATATTAGGTAACAATATTTCTCCATCTCATAATGAAAATAAAACCAATAAAACATGTAACCAAATTACACCATAATTAGAACTTGCATTCACCCACTAAAATATTTATGGGTATCGACAACCTATTGTGTGAAACAAAGAAAAATAGGTTTAGGGATTTAATTGAAAGAAAAAGGGGGTTCACGAAAATGATAGTAAATAGACCTATTCTCCACTATTTCCTTTAGGAAATGAGACCTAAACATTGAAAAGAATATCAACCAAAAGGTGAGTCAATTCAAGGTGTGAATCTACAAATTTCCCTTTTATGCAAGGATGGGGGTCTTGATTAAACAAAACTTTGGGGAGAAAGATTAAAAATAGATAATAAAAACTCCAAAATGCAAGCTATAAAATGCATCTAAAATAGTATGCTCAATTTTGATGGAACCATAAAACAAACTATATATCTGAGAATGGGAAAGTGATGTGTACTAGTCACCAAAAGTTATTTTTCAAAGCTTACTAAGGAGTCATTCACCCTATGATGAATGGGCCTTGGCTAGGGTTCCTAGAAAATGGTTTTTGGGTTATCTTTTGTTGTGTCTACACCTAGATTCTCAAATCTCACATTCAAACAATTGTAATTAAGTCTTGTAGGTACTAGTTCTTGTCAAATAGCAAGAATGATGATAATAAATGTAACTTTGACAAATTTATATTTTTTCTCTTCAAAATATCTTCCACCTAAAATTTGTAAACACACATCATGAGGGAAAATTTTTGGCTTGTTGGTGAATGGGGATTTTCCTTGGTCAAACACCATTTTGGTAATTAAACCTTGTAATAAAATGAGATAGCATGAAGGAATAATGAATGAGTAAAGCCTATGTCACAATTCACCAAACCCTTATTTGGACCTTGGAATGTAGATCTAAAATTAGCATGAAATGGCCTCAATGAATGAGGATCTTGATCTTGAAACTTCACTTTAAATAATGCTTTCAAATGCTTTAATGGATCTTGAACACTACATCAACATCTTAGCTCAAATAACTTGCATGACTTTGAAATTATAATGGATCTTGATTGCTGCAATAATATTCAATAAAATTTCGTTTTGAGTGCCTTGAATTGCTCTTGAACTTGCTCACTTGAATTCTCTAGCTGATCATGAAAACATTCTAGGTGAAACATAGTGAAATGACCTCTTATTTATACATATGTTAACATTAATTCATGAAATTCAAATAACACAAGTCAAAATTTGAATATAAATTTGAAATTATTGAACTACCACCAAAAAAATATTTGAAATTTATGTCCTAGGCACAAGTAAGGGAATTTGAAATTATTGAAATACCACCAAAAACATATTTGAAATTTATGTCACTTTACCTAGGACAAACATTCTCCAATGTTAAGTGTTATGTTATGGAATTAATGAATATCAAGTTTTCCTCTTCAAAAATTATAATTATTAGGATTTGATTTGAATTAAAGAGGCCAATTAAGGAAAATTAACCTCAATTAATTAATAAAGCCCTAGATGTGAAAGTGTAAAGATTCACTTTACAAGTTCACCAAAACTAAGGCACGATTAAGTCCATTTTATTTAATAAGGCCCTAAACTTAATGTGAATATGTAAAATTCATGCTACAACACTAAATTAAGACATCATTTAGCTCATTTTATTAATATTATTTCCTAAATTAAGTGTAAAAAAGGGATAGTCTTTCCAAAACTACATTGTGATATGGTGAAATGGGATCTAAGGCTAATGGCTAACCTAAATCACTCATTCTACCATGGGACATTTGGGGACACAAAAATGACCAAAATAAACTATTTTTTGTCCTCAAGGAAGAGTAAGAATAGTTGGTTAGGGTTTTGGTCCCCTTTTATGTGGTAGTTTTATGATGAGAGGATTGAGATTGGTTTTTCTAATTAGTTAAATTAATACTAAAGAAAGGGATTGCCACAAATTCTAAAAAAATGTAGAATAGATATACAAAAATTGAGAGTAGATCTAAGAAATGAAAATAGCGGGGCACCTTTGATATGAATTTGATCCTGATTTGACTAGATCAGGGCATTAGGTGCCCTAGTATGAAGATGTTGAATTCTCAAATCTAAAAAAAGGTGTAGGTACAACATGGTCTATAGGAATTTTATTGTAAAAATCAAAATCCAAAGTCTGATAGTTTTTGAATTATCAACTTTACCCTAATTTAACGAGAGAAGGTGCTTTGAATTCTTATCCAAGGGTTTGATGCTTTGAGATATTCAATAAGTTGCTATGATGATAATGGTATAAATCTTGTACTCTTTTTAGTGTAGAGGAAAATGGTTAAAAATTAACGATAAATGATAATTTTCTAACTTATCATTTAGATCTAAATTCCTTGTTGAACCAAAGTTCTTTGAAACATCTCATACAAGGAGAAATTGAAGATTTATTGAATAACTTGCAAATGTTAGTGCTTATAATAGGAATAAACATAAAATATGAAACATATTATTATACATAAGTTACATGAATTTTTTAATATAGTGTAGACATGAATTTGGCTAAAAGAATGTTATAGATATTCATAATTTTCTACTCTTGAAATTTCTTTAATTTACTTTAGGATGCTCAACAAATATTTAAATTCTTTAGATTTATTAAATGTTTAAATAGAGGGAAATACTTATTGTAGAGTAGGAAAATTGATCCTAGATCCAACTAGATTAACTACGATTAAATTATTTTCACTTTGACTCCATATTAGAATACAAACCAACTAGAGTTTGATGATTTACTTGCTACCAAAAGGGAGAGAAAATATCCTAGTGATTGTGTTCTCTTGAGTTGCAAACATGAAAAGTTTTATGCATTTTTTAACAAGCCTATTTGACATATAACCTTATATCTACAAATTTGTTTTATTGCACAAACAAAAATGAAAGATAATAGAAAAGTTGCAGATTTACAAAGAAGACACATAAAGGAACCTATGGCTAAAAGAAAATCCCAAATTACAAGGATAGGGGCATGGGTTACCTAGAACAAAGAGTCAACTATTTAAAGATTTACAAATCTCAAATGCTATATTATATTCTTTGTTATATTTCTTGTGATTGTTTGCTGATGAAACCTTTGGATTTGATCTACACACATAAAAAGAGGGTGAAATGTTGTGTTGTATATGGGATTTCCTTTAAATTCAAACCCCATTTTCATGTTTCCTCCTCCATTTACATTAAATCATGATGATAAAGAGGGCATGCTCTAGGTTTGGTAGAGGCCAAAATAATAATTGACTGAAATGACAAATTATAAATGGATAATGTTACCTTAGGCATGAAACCCTTTTCAAAGTGGTGTTCCCACCATAACTCACCATAAAATTTGATTGATGGATTCTTGTATTACTTGAAATAATTGGAAGAGGTTATTCCATAAAACATAATATATTTTTTAGCTATCATGTAGAGGATAACTCATACATATTCATAAAATGGCATTGATTGATCATGATAGCTCCTTATTGATAATTGCTTCCTTCTTCCTAATGTCTTGCAAGCATAATATCAATTCATGAAATCTTTGTAATAATGCTACTAATTCTACCCTTGAATTTTCCTTGACATTTTTTGGGATGCTCATTTTTAATTCAATTTTTTTTAGTTATTTCAAATGGTAAAAAATACTTGTGCTTATATGCATTTTTTTAAGTCCCAAAAAATTAATTAACAAAAGCCAACAAATGAAATTGGATTTTAAAATGTTAAAATTTTGAAAATAACATATTTAAATTTGGCCAAAATAGGCTAGAAATGGGTGCTAGTGCCCTAGTCTAGACCTATTTTGGGGCTATTGTTTCATTAAATAATTATTAAATAGCAATTCCCAATTTAATTCTATTTTTTTGAAGATAATCATTAAATGGGTAATTTATGAGCACAATTGGGTCTAGTCACATGGGGGGTGATAAACCTAGTGTGAAATTATCAAGGGCGACAATTTACAATGCTTCATTTAGTCCCCATTTTAGTGAGAGTGTGAACTTATGGACATGGTCACACTAAAACAAGGATAAGATATATTTCTTTATCAAAACACTGAAGAGATAGAATGACACCAATTTGTGGGGTATACAAGCCCCCCACCTAGGATCCCATCAATTATAATGTTAAGAGAAACATGAAGTAAATATATCAATTGCTAAATAAAGCAAGATTCAACCATACATAAAGCCATCAATGAACAATCAATGGAGAATACATAAAATAATACACAAAGAATACATAAATAAAACACATCAATTACAAATAATATATGAAGAAATAGTACAAAATATATTGAGCAAACACACTTAATACAAAAAGAAAAAAACCAAATACATAAAGTAAACATCCATAATACACACATAAAGAAAACATTTGTTGATAATCCACCTAATCCTAAAACTCATTTTTATATCCATCCCAATCTATCTCCTACTTAGGAGGATATCTTGGTGCAAGAGGATGTAATCATTGATAGTAAGGTGGCTTGCACAAATGAAGATCCAAAATTGGCATTCCAAGTGATTCACATTTTTTCCTTATTTTCCTTAAGTTTGACATGTTCAACTTGAAAACTTGTTAGTGTTTCGTTATTTTATATAATTTTTCACCTGCTTCACTTCCCTTTTTCCTTATCAAAACTTCAAACTTCATACTTTTCATTCCTATCATACCAACTACCTATAGTATCAGTGTATGTATTAATGCGTGCATACATGTTGGCTAACCCAAGCCTACTTATGCATTCATTGTGTAGACAAAATGAGTCATTGGCATTCTTGGATATTTTCCTCATGAGCTACCCAACTAGTTTATAGACTAGAGAGATATCAATGCACCTCATGCTTGGATATTTTACCTTTATATGTTGACCCCTAGCTATCTAATATTCAAATTGACATTAAGTAGTTTATGTTTTCATTGTGCTTTCCAATTATCTTTGTGATCTATGGGTTCTCACATGGTATTAGAGCGCTTTAGGATACTGGAAAGCTATGAGGTGAATTAGTTTATTTTATTTGTTTTGATCTATCTATGCATGATATCTATACACATGAAAGGCATTTGGAGGGACAGTGTTAGCTTTTATCACTCTGCAATTTTATCCTTAGCTTCCAAAATCTTATCAAGTGTCGTGTCTTCTACCATAAGCACCCTCATCACATTTGCAACCATCTTCTATTGATTCTTTCTCCATCATATTCACTAACTACTTCTGAGTGATTATGGAGAGCTGGTCTATGCAAAAGAAGTGTGACGTTGTGTAGAAATTAGGAAAAAATATTGAGGAGGCTTTAGTGTTCAGCCTATGACTCATCTAAGATGTCTTTCAGTATTGAAAGGAGGCATGATTCTATTCTAAGGAGGCCCAAACTATGTGTCAAGGTGGAGGCAAGGAGGCAAGAAGGGAGGTGCAATTTTCAGTTGGATTTTTCAAAAATCATTCCAAACTCAATCTGATTTTTCTTTTTTTGAGATCATTGTATACATAGTTTCATAGGGAAAACTCTAATTTCCTTATCCACTTTTGCATAAAATTTTGTAACATATTGGAAAAAAATTTGTGAGGAGGTGCTATGCATGCACTACTAGTTGTGCTATTTGGTAAAAGGCAAGGATGCACAATTTAGGAGCTTTTTATTTTTTAAGCCCCTCCTTTTTCATTTTTAAGCTCCTGGTTCCTTCCAATCCAAGGGAGCTTGCTTTTTCTTTGTTTCCCTCATTTTGACTTTTTGATGCATTGCAATTTTTTCCAAAAATATGAAATTGTATTTTTATAAAGAGGGCCAAATATTTTGTAAAGGGTGAAAATTTCAATTTGCAATAAATTTTGCACCATACCTCAAGATTTGAGTTCTTTTTTGAAAAAGTGCATTTTTTTTTCACCACAAATCCATGGAGCACAAAATCACACTCATCTTATAAAGTGCATGTTTTTGTCTTTTTTGGGTCAATTACAAGCACTCCTATAAATTGCTAAATTGGGGGGAGAAACAAATAATCAAGGGGGGTGTTGTGTGTGGTTCTTTTTCACACTTCCTCAAGAAGTGCTTGTTTTTGTTGTGTTATTTCACTTACGCATTCATTTATAAGTTCTTCATTTCCGCGTTTCTACAAACAACTATCTGAGTCAAAGCAGTAGATAATATAATGTTATTATAGTGCCCTTAACACCGTTCAATTACCATGATTGGAAGATGAAAGTAATTCTTGTACTTAAGAATAAAGGATTATATAGGGTAACTATGGGAATAGAGAAAGAACCTACTACAACTAAAGACAAGGAAAAGTTTTTCAATAAATGTGATCAAGCATTTGGCTTCCTATGTCTAAATTTATCTCTTGATTTGTTGTTCAACGTTGAGAACTTGAAAAAACCCAACCAAGTTTGGGAAGGTCTTGAAAAACTATTTAGGAAAATAGATGAACTTAGAAGCCACGAGTTAGAAAATCAACTCTTAGGTTTTAGTCCCAAGAATTTCTCCACTTTACAAGAGGTTTTTACTCACTTTAAATCCTTGAAGTTGCACTTAAAAGATTGTGGAATGAACAAGAAAGAGGATCAATTAATCCTTTTTTTACTTTCCAAGCTAGGTCCATAATTTTGTATATCAACTTTCTACTCTACTCAAGGGGATCTTGGAGCCTTATGGTCAATTCCCACACTTGATAACTTGATTGTTGACCTCACAAGGGAGAAAGAAAAGTTAATTAAAATGGGTACTGTGAAGTCTACTAAACCTCAAGCCCTACTTGCAGGGAATGAAAAACATCAAACTTCAAAAGGGGAGAAGAAGAACAATAAAAAGGAAAAGTTAAGAAAGAAAGAAAAAATGAAAACTCCAAAAAGGACTCTCAAGGTAAAAGGAGAGTTACATGCATTTTCTGTAAAAATCTTGCACATGATGAACATCAATGTATGAAGAAAAAAATGGAAGTTCTACAACATATTCTCAAAAAGAATAATATAGGGCTACCTAATTCTATCAAGGCATCTTCATCAAATCAAGATAATACTAAGGAAAAATAGAAATTAAAGGGAAAAGCCTTAGTTTCTAAAGCATCTTTATCTCCATAATGGATTCTAGACTCTAGTGCTTCACACCATATGGGTTCTTAATATTAGGTTATCTTTTCATCAATAGAACCATCAAGTATGTCCACAATCACCTTAGGTGAATTTACTCTATCATTGGTAAAAGGTGAAAGGGAATGAGAAACTCAAAAATACTTCCAAGAACCAATATGCACCTTTAGTAGATCTTGTGCTTTCCTAAACGGATCGAATATCAATCATCTTGATACAAGCACATAATACCATGCCTTAAAGTGAAAAAAGATAGTTTAATTTCCCATGCATTAACCCTTATAGGAAATTTAATGTAGTTTTAGATCTAAGAAAATTTCAACAACATTATGGAATGTAAATTAACATTTCAAGAATGAGAAACACAAAGAATAGAAGAGAGATAAACATAAGAGAAGAAAACACGATATATGTGGGGAAAACCCTTTTGGGTAAAACAACCCACATTGTAAAGAATTGAACCAATGTATTAATCTGCAATAATAAGGTTATAATACACTTGTAGGCTTGCAACCTTAACATGGAGACTACATCTTTCTCTTCTCGAGGAAATCCAACAACACTTCCATACCCGCTATAGCATAGAAAAAAGTATCTCTTGCTTAATATGGGAATAATTAATGATAAACTAGACTTAATGATGCCTTGATTTAGTGTTGTGAGGTTTTTTACACATCCACATTAGGTCTTGGACCCTTGAAAACTAAATAAAATGCATTTATGGATGTCTTGTAAAGGGTGTGTACAAGAAGTTGAGTCCACTTTTTGGCCAAAAAGTGGAAGTGTTTTCCCTGATTTTCAGTATTTGACACATTTGACCTTAAAATTTGAAGCACTTAGAGATGAAATCTTTAAAAAAGTCACTAATCATAAAATGTGTTCCTGGAGCTCCACTTCAAATATGTAATTTATTTCAATACCCAGATTGTACAAATTGAGTTTACTAGGCAAGTATAAAACCACTGTTTAAAAGTCATTTTTTTACCATACCATGCACGTGTACAACATCCATATTTTGACTTAAATTATTGTATTTTTATAAATCCTTTTTGGAAAATATTTGAGACTCACTAAAGCTTGTTCTTGATTTTTTTTGTAATTTTTATTGAATAATTTTTTTTTGTTAAATTTTTATTAGGCAGATTTGTCGCTTTGAAAAATCGTCATGTACAACATGCATAAGATGACCTAAAATTATCATTTTTTGATTT
>VDFB02105785.1:572564041-572802549 GCA_007258455.2 Sequoia sempervirens | reverse complement strand
CTTTAGGGCTTAGGGTTTAGACTTTAGAGTTTAGGGTTTAAGGTAATAGGATACCTTAAGGGGATCTACATGCTGCAAGATCCTAGGAAACAATTACATGGCATAAGGTAATGAAATTTGGTGGAGTTGCCTAAGACAACCAAATTTCATTAAGAGCCTAAGAAAAAATAATGGCTTTAGGGTTTACGGTTTAGACTTTAGAGTTTATTATTTAATTAGCTAAAATCCCCAAATCCTAACTTTTAATCAACCATTAAGGGGATAATCATGTCACATCCATAGCTTAAAATTAAAATAATTCCAAATCACCAATCCAAACTCAAACTAATGTAACTTACTTCCACTTCATCAAATCTAAAATGAAATTAATAATCTATCCTAGCCATCAAATTAATTAGACTAATCATAGCCATTCATTTCCAACTACCTTCAATCCAAATTCAAATTAGCATTCAATTATTCCCATCTACCTAATCAAGTCAACACAAGCCCTCCATCAACCCAACCACCTACATTTAATTCTCTCTTCCCTCTCAAATACAAAATCAAAAATTCTCTCATGAAATTCTAGTCCTCGATTCCAAAAAAACCTAGTCCTCCATTCCTTTCCCCTCAACTCTATAAAATAATGACATCCCCAAATGTTTCCATATGATAAAATTTGTATGTATATGTTATCACATTAGAGAACCAAAGAGCAACATCAACACATACATTTAGAGCCATAAAAGAATGTTATGGAACATATTATGCTTCTCTAATCTTTCATTATTTTATTTACCTTTCATTAGAAGTAGAGTATTGAGTTTGCACTTGCATTCTTGGTCTAGAATTTTTCTTCTGCACTAAGTACAAAAATATAATATTGGATAGCTTAGTATATCTTTCTCTTCTAATATATATTCCCTATTTCTCCTTATCCATATTTGAGTATCTTAGCATATGTGTAACACGACATGTTAATAATATATCTCATATAAATGTAGGGATGTGTCGCTAATGTCATCTTCAAACATATTTAACCAATAGGAGATACTATAAGGTATCTAATATAACTATACAACCTATACATGTATGACATATGGTGACCTTTGGCTTTTTTTGATATGTCAAGGGTAGTTTTGCAAAGATTAGTTTCTAGTGCTTTTGTGAGTTTTCACCACTTGTACTTATTAAGCTACACTTTTGGGTTTTCAACCTAATAGGGATAAACCTAGTAGATTTTTTAGCTTTCCAACCTAATGGAGATAAATCAAACCACAAT
Source organism: Sequoia sempervirens (assembly GCA_007258455.2). Lineage (NCBI taxonomy): Eukaryota > Viridiplantae > Streptophyta > Pinopsida > Cupressales > Cupressaceae > Sequoia > Sequoia sempervirens. The sequence goes on along the minus strand of VDFB02105785.1, from coordinate 572,801,285 downwards.
TTTTGGTTTTTAGTTGCACCTATCAAGTTATTTGTTAGCTATTAAATTTACAAACATTCTAGGATTATAAGTCTACTATAAAATTTGATGTAAAATAGATTACACATTGAGCCCTATAATTTAATTACAACAATGAATAAATATAGCAACATTTAGTAGACATAATGAAAATCAAGCCATGATAGTAATATAGAGATAATATACAATGTTTAATATAGATAAGTTAAAGAATCATTTTAAAAATATATATCTATATATTCACATCATTTTTGTTTTTTCTTTAGATTTCAAATATATCCACCAATCCTCCTTATCTTACATTAACATAAACTCAAAAAATATAGTGGACATGTACACACATATAAAACTACATTAAAATAGTGTTAGATCTTACAATTTTTCAAGGCTTATTTCATCCTCTTAGACGATCACTCTTACTAAATCATTGGCATAAATTAGATGCACACAATGGCACATTAAAGGTTTATTCCTCATGTTGGATTCCCTATTTTATATAACTATATCTTTATTATCTAATTTAAATATATCTAAGCACAAATTTCTTTTATGTAACACATTGATAATTTCAACTCATTATAAAAACCAAATACAAATTTAAAGGGGGTACACTACATTTATAAATAAGAATTTAAATACCATCCCAATCTCCATGGTGTGTCACTTGTTCACTAAAAATCCCTTACATAAATCATCTACTTAGGTCAATCTTATCTAGATTTTTCTTAAATATTAATATTCATAAAATATGGCACAAAGCATATTGATGCATTTCTATCCTTCCACATAAATCTATATAGTATCAAAATATAGGTAATTTTATGGTTAAATTGAATCTCTCTTAATTGCTAAATAATCCATTATGATTGAGGATGGGTGGATTATTATCTAGGATCACATCTTAAAAATCCTATAGAGGTCATGTGGTATGTTTTTCTTAATACATATATTCCTATACAAACCTCTTTCCATGTATTATCAACTCGCCTATATGATAGACACCTTCCTAGATTTAAATTTCCATACGATATATATGTAAATTCCAAGTGTTTCCAAATTGAATTTCATGGTACCTGGTACTTCTTTTATGGCATTCTATATTCAAAATTAGTTTTCTATAATCTATCTAAATAGACTCCATTCCTTGAGCATTGAAACTCTTTGCTATAATTTTTAGGTAAGGTCCACTCCATGATTAGGTCTAGGGTTCCCAAGCACCCCAAATGCTTTAGTAAGCAGGTTTAGATTTTGAGAAGTTTAGGGTCTAGGGCCGAAAGCCAACCAGTGAAGTTTGGGGTGGCCCTTGCATAATTCGAGTTGCAAGTTAGTGCGCCACCTGGAATCTATTGTACGGTTTAGATTTCATTTAATTCCAGACAACTAAAATTTAAAAACAAACATCAAGATAAACCTTTATGAATTTTTAACCATTTCTTTAACATATTGATTTCAATCTAATTATAATTTAAAAACTGAAACCAAAAGTTTGTAATATATATATATCATTTTTTCCATACAGCTAAATAAAATTTAAAGACAATGAAATGATTTTTGTCTGGGATTCCAATTAGGAAGCCTTAAATTAAATTTTTGTTCCAATTCAATTTAGGGTTTCAGCTTTTAAATAATTAGCTCCTTGAATGATCACTCTTTTTTCGCCTCTAATCAAACCAGGGTTTCTCAAAACTAATTTTTCATTTCTTGATTTGAAACTGGGGCTGCCTTTAAAAGTTTGGATTTGGACTTAGTAACAGGATTTTTATTCTATTTCTGGATTTCTAGGCTTTGAAAATGCAATTTGTCTCTTGTTTCCAATTAGGGTTTCTCTAAAACTAATTTTTTTTTTGGGTTTAATCAAACAATTTAAGATTTAAAAGTTAAATTTTGTTTCTAAAACACAATTCAAAGTTTTTTTTTTCATTTTTATTAAAAAACATTTAAGTTTCATTGCAAGTTTTCGTCTATTTTGACAATTATTGAATTCTATTATAACAATTAAAAAAATGATTAAAACATGACAGAAATTAAAAAAAATACATGCTAAATTAACGTATTTCTTTTAAAATTTCAATTCAAATCCAAAAAGTTGAAAAAGAAACGGGCTATTTAGGTGGGGTACTCAGAGTATCGTGGGGTCATGACACTAAATAACTACCTGTGGTCCTATTCACAGAAAGTAGTGAAAACTATTATTTAAAAAAAAAAAATAGAGGCAAAATGGGATCCGGATGCTATACAACCTGGACTGCTATTGATAAATCAGGATCCCGTGTTTTATAAATCGGGATCCCGTTTCTTATAAATCGGGGTCTCGTTCTGTGTCCATTGCTTTGGAGTCTGATGGGAAACGGGATCCCAATTTTTAAAAAGTGGGATCCTATTTGATTTCAAGCTCAGGATCTCGAACTGTAACGGGATCCCAATTTTTAAAAATCGGGATCCCGTTTGTTCGATGCCGATTTCAATTTTTTGGCTAAGGCAAAAAACTTCCACGTTTTGTGGACTCAACTTTGTGCACCTACCCTAAAGGTATTGTAAAGTGTTGTAAATGACTTTCATACTTTTCTAGACTTTTATTAAGCATCTAAGCCTAATGGACCTATTTTCCTCTTAATTCAATGTTGTAAAATATATTTAATTTCATTCTCACATCAATCTAGAAGGATTTTGAATTAAACCTGATTTTAATCTAGTGTTGTAATGTGTTTTACACATTCACATTTGATGTTGTGACTTTCTACGCTATGTGGACCTCATTTTATTGTTGTAAAGTGTATTTAATTACACTTTCACATTGAAATTTGTGTCCCTAGCTCTAATTTCCCTTTACATCATCATTAATAGGCCCCTATGACCCCATATTGTGCACCCAACACTTATTTTGATCAAAGACCTGATAAAATCAACATAAAAACTAAAAAATTTAACTCCCTAACATCCCAGCTGGAAAAAGAGCCTTTGTGGGATCCATTCACCACTTTGGGAAAATGAGTTCCATCTAGGTGGGACTAAGTCATCAAGAGTGGAAAATTAGTCCCATTTGGAATATTTCCAAGGTTTGAGTAGGAAAAATTGGGTTTTAAGTTAAATTTTCCTCCATGTCAGCCTTGGGGATAAAATTAATAGAAATTTTAGGTGGATTTCCTATATAAACAAGCTTTTAAACCGTAATTAATAATTCATTCATCATTCATCATTCATCATCCATCTCAAGTCAAGCAAGCTATGGTTTTAGCATTCTAACTCATCATGATAGCTTCCTAAGGCATTTAAGGGAAAATTATTCATCCATTGTGGCAAAAATTCAAGATCAATCATCATGCAAAGTTTCTAATTCCTTCATTTCATGTCCATGCTTCATATTATTTCTTCATTTGGTTTAATTTTAAACCTAAAAGGGGTTTGACCAAGGCAAACCCCTATTCCCTAACATTCAAAATTTCTCTTTCTTTCTTTGTGTGTTTGTAGATTTGAAGAATTGAAGATGATTGAAGAAGAGGTTGCAAAATTATTGAAGACATCTCCTTATTGGCTAGGTCAAAATATCCAAAAAAAGTCACTTAGAGGCCCGAATAAATGGTAGTTTCAGATCTAGATACTTGGAGGAACAATAAGTGTAGACTGAGAGCTTTCATTTCCACTTTCAAATTTTTAGAAAATCCAAAGTGGACTCATACACCATTAGTGGCATATGAATCCCACTGTACATGATTTTTAAATATTTCTATAGATTTGGACACCCATTTGGCTGAAACAGGCCCCAACACAATTTTCCAGATCTGGGACTAAGTCACCTAGAATGGTGTATGAGTCCCAATATGTCAAAATTTCAAAATCAGTAGCATTTTCAATCTTCATTCCAGCCTTTGCAAGTTTCTAGGTGCACACTTTCAATTTTATAGTTTTCTATTTTGTTTCATGATCATTTCTAGGTCATTTAGTATTTGTTTGCATACTGCACTATGTTTTTAAACATCTTGCATTTTCTTAGTTTTGCATTAGTGGAAAACCATTTTATTAGTTTTCAACCCTTAGGAAAATCCTCTTTGACATATTTCAATGTCCCTTGGCATTGGAATCTCAAGGATTTGTCCATGAATGTGAGCATTGTGAAATTGGATCCATCTTCTTTCATTCCCCTTTTGGTGTGAGCAAGGAAGTTGCACATCCTTTTCCGATGTCCATATTTTGGAAAACCCAACTTTCAAATACCTTCTTTCTTGCTTTGGATTACGTAATCATCCTAGAATTAGCTTGCATTAACTTTGCATTAGGGTTTGTATTGATTAGTTTTCATTCTAGGGTTTCAAATTTTGCATTAGTGAAAGTACATATAGGTTGCATTTTTGCATCTCAAATCATTAGAAATTTCTAAAATTATGCATTTTCATCTTAGGTCTACATTGAATACAACACAAAAAGTGTTGGAAATAGGATGCCATTTAATTGCAAATCCTAAACATTAATTATTTCATACATCTCCTAAAACCTTGGAATGTGTTCACAAACACTAGGATTAAAAGAGATTAATTATTTGGATGAAATAAATCATGAAATTGACATTTGTAGTTATTCCTAAATAAAAGGAACATGTGGCACACCCTTGGAGATGCTCCTAGAACATAGGAACACATGTGTGCACACACGGGAGGTGGGACACACCTCAATTTAGTTAACTGGTTGAGGAATTGATAACTCTTATGAAATGCATGTCAAGTTCCCTATGAGATAGGGATTGATAATTACAATGTATGAGTGGTACTATCAGTTCATTCTTAGTTCTAGTTCAGTTCAGTTAAGTTAAGTTTAGTTTAGTTTAGATTCTGTTATCTTCAGTTGCATGCAATTGCATGTTGGTTATTTTGAGTTGCATGTAATTGACTTCAGTTAACTTGGAATGCATGTTTAAATAATTGATTTGCATGTGAGATAATAGTTTGAATGTTTTAATTAATAGGGGGATGACCATTCTTGCATGAATGGTGTTGAGAAATGTTTCAATTAACAAGAAACAACTTGGACCACCTTCTTGTAATTAACTCATTTGCATGATAAGATATTTATGAAAACTTAGTTAAGTGGGACCCTCTCTTGGTTGCCAAATTTGAGGAGGAGCTTTGGGATTATCACTGAAGTTAAGGATGAGTTGTAGCTTTAGTTTGGGACACCCAAATAGACGAATCACATTTTCTAAGCTTTTTTTTTATGGTGGAACTCAACTTGAAGGAATATGGCATACCTTTTATAGGGCTTGGGCTTGAGCATTGTAATTGTCACCTTTTGGAGATTACAAGGTTGCTTATTGCCTATATATCTCATTCAAGTTGAAGAGAGATTTCATAGTTGTTATAGAAGGTTGTGAAGAAGATTTGGTGAAGTAAGAAGAAGCATTCTCAAGAATTGGAGCTATTGTAATTCAGAGATTGAATAATATAATAATTCTTGGTGTAGTTTTTTCCCAAAAGGGTTTCTCCACAGTACATCTTGTGTAATATTTCTAATATCATATCTAGTTCTTCTATCAACTTCTATCTACATTCTACAACAATAAAATGGATTAATCGAGATAATCACCCACAAAGAATATGTAACAAAGGAAAAGGCTTATCTAGATCAACAATATTAATAATTTACAATGTATTAAGCTAAGAAAACACCTCATTTTTCAACATTTGATATTAGAGCTTAGGTTGGGTAGAGTATTGAAAGATTTTTGGGCTTAGTTGGAGCTTTTATTATTTTTACTATTGCTGGTTTTGGAATTAAGTTTTGTTACAATGAATTCTTGGTTAGATATTGAAAGGTTCAATGGTTCTAACTATGAAATGTGGAAATTAAAAATGGAAGATCTTCTTGAAGAAAGAGATAAGTGGTTAGCAGTTAATAATGAGACAAAGACACCTATAGCTATTTCAGATGAGGATTGGGCTAAGTTAGATAAGAAGGAAAGAGGAACAATTAGATTATGTCTTGTTGATGTTGTTCTCTTGAAAGTTTCAAATGAAAATACTACATATAAATTTTTTAAGAGAATAGGAGATATTTATCAAACTAAGAGTCTTGCCAATAAGTTGTATCTGAAAAGGCAGTTGTAATCATTGAAAATGAAAGATGGTCAATCTGTTGCACAAAATTTAAATACTTTCAATTTAATTCTCAGCCAGTTAACATATGTAGATGTAAAGCTAGAAGATGAGGATAAATGCATTTTGTTACTTTGTTCTTTACCAGATTCTTGGAAAAATATAATAGTTAGTGTCAATGGTAGTGGTGCAGATCCGAAGATGGACAATATAATTCCTAATCTCCTATCAGAGGAGATGAGGAGGAAGTCTGAGGAGGAAATCCAAGATGCCTTGTTTGTAAAAGGTAGGCCTAAGAAAAAGGAACCTAAGGGAAACAAGGAAGGGAAGGGTAAGTCAAAAGGAAAGACTAAGGTAAAGTGTTGGAACTATGGGAAATTGAGACATGTGAAGAAGGATTGTAAGAACAAGAGAGTTTTGATTCTTCTACAAAGGAATCCTCAGATGTTAGTAATGAAGCATTGGTTATTTCAGCTAATATTTTTTTTGATAACTCTTTGCTTCATGTTTCAGAGTGGTCTTCATAGAGAGAATGGTAGTCATGATTCCATGTGTAACTCTGTACCATAGTTTAGTGGGAGTTGTTGGCAGTGACATGGATGCATCGTTGGTAAGGTTATCTTCATGTGCTTGGGGATATGGTTTGTTCTTGGTTTAGAGTGGTTGCTATTATGTCATGGTGTACTCTTGATTCTAGATTAGAGTTTTCTCATATTACATGTTCTCTTGAGACTAGGATATATATATATATATATATATATATATATATATATATATATATATATATGTTATGGTGTATGTGATCTCCTAAGAGGAGATGGTTAGATGGGTATGTCGGATCATGGTGGACCAAAAGTGGCAATATGATGGGAATTCGAGGGTATGTGGTGATGACTTTTTAACCCAAAATTGATGAAACAAAAAGGGTTTTAAAGGAGATTCTCAACTTTCCACCAATATAAATTATGCTTTACTTTAATTTAATAAGTAATTATTATTCATTTTCTATTTGAATTACAACTGAAGTCCGATTGATAGGTTGATTGAAAACATCTATAGCTTTTAAATGATTATCATATTTTGAATCAAACATGTGTCACATTCTATGCTTTCGCATACTATAGGATTAAAAATTAAAAAATAAATTTCATGAAGTTTTGACCAAGTTAAGGTGCCGACACCGAGTTTTATATTTTTAAGTTGTAATAAAAAAATCATAATTAATTATTTACTTGGAAAATAATTACAAAAAATATGCATCACATCGGACGTGAGTCTTGTACTTATATCTAAAATATTATAAAGAAATATTATCAATTTATTGTGGTTAGGGTGGTTAGACAGACACCTACTTATTTTTCACTGAAATTTAAGTACTACTGCATTGAAATTTCAAATTTTCACCAAATAGATTTCCTTTTTTAAAAATAAACCTACTAGTTTAGAAACTACATTCAATTTGCTACAAATTTTATTCTTACATATTTTTGAAATAATATAGATAACTTATTCAAATTTTTACGTCAAGTTGCCTAACTTTGATTTTTCTAATTTTTTTGCCACTTAAGGGCCTGTCTTTTCCATGATGATCCTCCACATACCCAGATCATGGATGTCATGTTTATGTTCAAGGTTGAAGATTTGACATTGATCTTGTGTAGTTCTCTTAATTATTGGATACATTAATCATTTGCTTGAATACTTCATGAAAGTGTTGTGTTGGATTTGGAGTTTGGCATGGATTGGTTGGTTACAGGTCCTCATGGATACTTGGAGAAATAGGAAAGGTTGGAGTTCTCTTATGGTAAGAGATATTTGTTAGAATGGTTACTTGTAAGAATATTTTTTTCAACAGAAAAGACCAAGGATCCTACACCTTGGTTGAACATGAGCTCAACACACTCGACAATTTAACATGCCTCCAAAGAGGGGGTTTGGATACAAAGACTTGGGAAAGGTATTGGTTTGGTTGATAATGGGAAGGTATTAATTGAGAAAGTTGACACTTTAATTAACGTTAAAGATTATCTTATGAAACTAGATAAGTACTCTTTTTTTTAATCATTTGCTTGGAAGCTTCAAGATTATGCAAGTTGCATTTGAAGTTGGCATGGATTGATGAGTTGGTGCAAGAAGGCCATTGGCCTTGAGTCTTGTACTTGATTTATAATTATTCCATGTTTAGAATAATTGAAATTTATAATGTCAAGTCGGAGAATGTTGGAGATAGGATGCCATTTAATTGCAAATCCTAAACATTAATTATTTCATGTATCTCCTAAAACCTTGGAATGTGTTCACAAACACTAGGATTAAAAGAGATTAATTATTTGGATGAAATAAATCATGAAATTGACATTTGTAGTTACTCCTAAATAAAAGGAACATGTGGGATGCCCTTGGAGATTCTCCTACAACATAGGAGCACATTCATGCACACATGGGAGGTGGGACACACCTCATTCCAGTTAACTAGTTGAGGAATTATAACTCTTATGAAATGCATGCCAGGTTCCCTATGAGATAGGGATTGATAATTATAATGTATGAGGAGTGGTACTATCATTTCATTGTTAGTTTTGGTTCAGTTTAGTTTAGTTAAGTTAAGTTAAGTTTTAAAGTTTAGTTCCATTCAAATTTAGTTATCTTCAGTTGTATGCAATTGCATATTGGTTATTTTCAGTTGCATGTAGTTGAATTGAGTTAACTTGGAATGCATGTTTAAATACTTGAGTTGCATGTTAGATAATAGTTTGAATGTTTTAGTTAATAGGGGAATGACCATTCTTGCATGAATGGTATTGAGAAATGTTTCAGTTAACAAGAAACAACTTGGACCCACCTTGGGAACCAAAGTTGGCTTCTTGTAATTAACTCCTTTGCATGATAAGATATTTCTGAATGCTCAGTTAAGTGCGACCCTCTCTTGGGTTCCAACTTTGAGGAGGAGCTTTGGAATTATCACCGAAGTGAAGGATGAGTTGTAGCTTTAGTTTGGGACACCCAAATGGATGAAGCACATTTTCTAAGCTTTAGTTTTCATGGTAGAACTCAATTTGAAGGAATATGGTGTACCTATTCTAGGGCTTGGGCTTGAGCATTGTAATTGTCACCTTTTGGAGATTACAAGGTTTCTTATTACCTATATATCTCATTCGAGTTGAAGAGATTTTTCATAGTTGTTATAGCAGGTTGTGAAGAAGATTTGGTGAAGCAAGAAGAAGCATTCTCAAGAAAGAATTGGAGCTATTGTAATTCAGAGATTGAATAATAGAATAATTCTTGGTGGATTTTTTTCCTGAAAGGGTTTCTCCATGGTACATCTTGTGTAATCTTTCTAATATCATGTCTACTTCTTCTATCAACTTTTTTCTACATTCTACAATAGTAAAATGGATTAATCAAGATAATCACCCACAAAGAATATGTAACAAAGGAAAAATCTTATTTAGATCAGCAATATTATTGTTTTACAAAGTATTAAGCTAAGAAAACACCTCATTTTTCAACAAAAAACATAAAAATCAATCAAAAAAATATGAAAATTCTAGAAAAAATCCCTACTGGGACTCATTCACCACCTTGGGTGAATTAGTCCCTTTCCACTCCTGAAATTTCCCTTTATAGTACTAAAAACTTTATTCCTACACTTATGTTTGCTTCCATTACCTATCTATATCAGTTTGTTGAGTTTCTGTTACATGCATTTCATTAGATCTAGCTTAAATTTTCTCATTTCATGTATTGATTTTAAATTTGCATTGACAACATTTCCTCTTTCTAGTTGTTGCATAATGTAATAAGACAATTACCTTGTTTCACATTTTAAAATTGCATTTAAACATTTCACCTTAGATAATTGTATTGCACTTTATTTACTTTCTCATGTTAGCATGTGTTCTCTTCAAGCATTTAGTGTTTCTAGAATATCAAGTGGCTTGTATGATTCTATTTTTCACAGACATAATCTAGTACAACAAAGTAAAACCTTTAATAGGCATGTCACATACCCTCCTAGTACCTACTATATTTGTAATAATGTCATAACACAAGAGGATGTAAGTGTAGACAATCATTCCAGTCATACTTGTTCTTCTCCCAATACCTCTCATATTAGTGACAGAGGTATCTTGGTGAAAGAAGATACAAGCATTGACATTCTTGATTGTCCCTCTCCTCTTCCCCCTTTGGAAGATATTAGACAACAAGAAGATGAGATTATAGAAACATTTCTAAAGATCACCTTACCTAGTTTCCCTAGCCATGACAATCAAAATTGTCCATCTCCTAATCTCCCTCCTCGATGTAAAGAGGATATGTTGGTGTTAGAAGATATACCTAGTAAAATTCATGAGAATCTTGACCCTCCCTTCCCTAATTCTCCTACCATTTGGGACAATCTATTTGAAAATCATAGTGGTCCTTCTCTTGATGCCTCCCCTATTGGTGATGAAGCTATTTTACAAAATTTGACCATGGAATGTGATGAACATATTAAAATATTTCCTACTAGGGTAGATAATATAGAATAAGAGAATGAGACCTTCCAAAAAAAGGACAATAAAATAGATCCTTCTCCTAACATCCCCACTCTTGCTACACAAGACAATACAACCATTGATAAATCCCTTACTTTCAATGAAGTTATTTTGGAAAAACCAAGCCTTGCATGTCAAGAATAGTGTCCTCATAGTTCTCCTAACAACTCTCCTTCTAGGGAGGATACCATGGTGCAAGAAAATAATCACAATAACAATAATGATAAAGTGTCCTTAGAAGAAGATGATGAGGCAACATTAGACTCTCCTTCACTAAGGGACATTAATATTATTCAACCTCAACTCATCCTTTACCCCCTTCAAATGAACCTCCAACTAAAAAAAAACCCGAACTTGTCCTTTATCCACCTAAGAACAATTTTTCATAGAAACTGAGTCATAGTACAATTTCTCATACATATAACACTAGAAACAATCTGCAACCACCACAACCAACCTCGACACCCTTTAATTTTCCCAATCCTATCCTACCTAACCCTACCTTACCAGGTCCTACTTGTGGAAATGAATATGATCTTGTCAAGCAACTAAAGGATAATTTGGCTAAGATATCATTATGAGACCTTATTCAAGCATCCCATCACTATCACAACAGGATTCAAGTAGCCTTGCAACAAGTTCTTGTCCCTTATAATATGCAACCAAATGAATTAAAAACCATGATTCAAGGAATAAATGCTGACATTGCTTTCCACCAAAGTGAACTCCCCCTTTGGAAGTGAAAAAACAAAATGAAGCATTCATAATACTATCTGAATACAAATGAATAGGGATAAAGAAAACCCTTTTTGACAATGACTCAACCCTTAATGTGTGTAGTATAAACCTTCTGGATAGGCTTTGTGTGGCTAAATTAAAAATTCAACCTGGATTCTTTATCTCTTAAGGGATTTGACAATGTCTAGAAAAAACTGCTCAATGTGATTACTTTACCTATTACAGTTGGGAAGGCCACATTGGATACACTAATCCATGTTATACCTGATGGTATTTCATATAACCTCCTTTTAGGAAATTTATGGATTCATGCAATGAATGAGGTGCCTTCTACTCTCCATCGTAAAATGAAATACATCTACAACAACAAAGTGTACAAACTTGACGCTAATCCTGAGCCTTATAGTGTCTTACAACTTGACAAAAATAAAGACAATCCCTTGAAAATATTAACACCAACCACACAAGTGGAACCCGTGCAACAAAAGGATAGAAAAACACACTGAAAAAGTTAAAAATCTATTAGATGATGATTGGGGTTCCTTAGATTTCACACATACATTCATGGGCGAGTACAAGATCATAAACAAAGATTCAAATAAAGGATACAAAAAGTAGTAATTTCAACACAACACTTAAAAGACCCTTTGAAAGCATCAACTTCAACCACTTTAGAAGAAAAATAAAATTACACAACAAACTTTGATGAACTTAATCATGAACAACCACCAAATTCAAAAGCAATGAAAAATCTTGATGGAAAAGGTTATGAGCTTATGAAACACATTGGATATAGTGGAAAATGATGTGGTGCTAGAGAACAAGGTATCTGTGTCCCCATCAAACCTAACATGCAAGAAACAACTCATGGTCTTGGTTATTGTCCTTTGATAGAAATAAACAAGCCTTCACACAACATCAACACCATCACAAATAATTCCTCTAAGCCAACATTAAAAATAGTACATCCTGAACTGATAGACACTAGTGGTCTTTATCATTTGCAAGAAAAGAAACCAACAAATAAATCCTTGCTTAATGTAAATGTCATCTCGCAAAACACTAATGTTTTGAGTTCATTAGATTTTAAACCCTCCTAAAAAGGAGAGAACAAAATCTCATAATCTATAGTCTTGCGTAAATATAAAATCTTTTACTTAGCAAGAGGTATCTTTTTGGCATAATACAAGAACACCTTCTACCATTGATCAAAGGGTATCTTGTCAAGACTCCTCCAAGATCACTTGATATCCCTTCCTCAATGAACTCAAAATAAATTCTATTAAAAAAATTTATTTTGCACATATCATAGAGTTCATGGTCATTCTACTAGAGAATGTAAGGCTTTGAGTAGTAAAATCTAACATCTTAAGGAGTTTGGTACTCTCCCTTATGTGGGGGCATCTAATTCCTCTAATTGATACTGATTTTCACTCTACCATACATCTTCTCAATTTGGCTAACCCTTGTCCTGCACTAAGTGGGGACAAGAGGTTAGGTAGCCTTGTCATTTCATGTCATTTGTCATTTCCTCTTTTGGATAGCTATTAACCTTTCATGAACATAAGGAGCAATCTTGGAATGTGGAAAACATGCCTTAAGTTTACTCACATGTGACATACTACCTTTTTCATGACTCCACTTATATGAAACATATGACTTGGCATAGGGATTTCTAAGTAAGCTATCATGTCTTCTACTTTAAATCAATTTCTCATAGTAATGGTGTTAGCAATCACTTTAAAGTGGGGTCATACATTGACACTCATATTTCATTATGCGATTTTCTTTTTCTCGTGATTTCCTCTTTTGGAAACATTAGGTACAATGTTGCCCAAGATGAGACCTTGGACTTGTCCTCTCTTGGAAACAAGATGGGAGCATTTTCATCTTTCCTCTCTTGGATACATTAAGCACGATGTTCCCTACGATAATACCTTGCATGAACTAAGCAAAATCCTTTTGAACATTCCTTACACTATTTTTCATTTACAATGTCTATGAGTTTTTTCTTGCCTCATAGAGCTTGAAGATCATTTTTATGTGGCCTTGTCAAAATTATCAAGAGGTATAACTTTGGTATGGTTCAAGCAGGAAGACCATCATGACGCATGACTTTCCCCATAGCCACCTACGTGTGTGTGAGTGCATACTAGCCATGAATGTATGTTTCTCACCTTTTAGGAATTCTCACCTGGTGAACTACTAAGAGTTTCATCACCTCAGAGTGAGTATTCATTTTTGGAAAAATAGCCTATATCTGGTCCACATTGTGTTGAAGAAAAGATCGAAGCTTGATCCACCTTTTTATCTTTTCTCATTTCTACTTGTCTTCTAGTTATTGCCATTGCATGATCGTGTATCTTGTTTTGTTGCAAATCATTCACCCTTGTGCATGTCCTTTTATGCTTATGTCGGCTTGACTTAGGATCTTGGATCCTATGGGCTTGACCACCTTTCATCTTTGTTATCCTAGACCATCTGCATTGGTACACTTGGACCCCTCTTGAATGTCTACTTTAGTGTGAGTTTGAATTAGGTTCATCTTGTCACTAAAGTGGGGGCTAAATGTAGCATAGAAAAAAGTATCTCTTGCTTGATATGGGAATGATTAATGATAAACTGGACTTAATGATGCCTTTATTTAGTGTTGTGAGGTGTTTTACACATCAACATTAGGTCTTGGATCCTTGCAAACTGAATAAAATGCATTTATGGATGTTTTCTAAAGGTGTTGTAAAACATATTTAATTGCATTCTCACATTAATCTAGAAGGCTTGTAAATTGAATTCAATTTTAATCTCTAAGGGGTGATCCCATAATAGTGGTTTACAATTTTTGGCCAAACTGGACACTGAAATTAGTATTTTTAACTAAATCTTCACATTCGGGCACCTATAGCGGCTAAACTGTGACGAATTTGAAGATGGTGCAAACTAGAGTCTCATCAAATTTTGTCTATAGATTCTAAAAATATTTTTTTCAAAATTTTTGGAATCAAATTTCACTTCTTTTTCCATCTCCCACGAAAATTGATTTTTTTCAGAAAACAACATTTATAAAAAGTGACACACACCGTATAATGCATAACTTTTTTTCCATGAGGGATAAAATTCCAATTCTTTCAAATTTAGATTTGTAACTCTGATATCTAGTGCTTCCACTTGGTTAGATAGTTGTTTATTGAATATTTTTTCCTTATTCAAGTTTCAAAGTCAAACGAATTACAATTAGGACACAACGCGAGTATAATGCGTAACTTTTTTTGTATATGTCAAAATTTTATTTTATTTTTGTTGTTGGATCAAGGACTTCAATATCTGGTGTACTCATATTTTTCAATTTTTTTTTTTGATAATCTTCTATTTTTCCACATGTGAAGAATAAAGAAATTCATTTTCGATGAAAAACCTATGTTTAATAAAAGTTAAAAAAAAATACATAACAAAACCAAAACATATTAAAATTATATTCATTGGATAGCTTGTTCTGAGGAATACCATAATCATTTGAAATAAATTTTAAATGAATTCATTTGATCCCCCAAAAGCTAAATCAAAAGTGATTTTTTATCAGCATTTTGATAGGTGTAAAGGAGACGCATTTATAGGTATGGTTTAAAACTAGCGAGGTTCTATCCAAGGGGGTTTGATCTAAGGTGATTTGATCAAACCCTCTTCAATTGGAATCCTTAAAATGGAACTTTTTAAGGCTTAAATCATTATATTTTCTAAAAATATGTGATTTCAGCTAAAATTCGTTCCTCTCAGGAATTGTAAACCACTATTATGACAGCACCGTAGAGTGTTGTAATGTGTTTTACACATTCACATTGGACATTGTTCCTTTCTAGGTCGTGGACCTCATTTTAATGTTGTAAAGTGTATTTAATCAGACTTTCACATTGAAATTTGTGTCCCTAGCAGTAATTACCCTTTACATCATTATTAATAGATCCATATGGCCCATATTGTGCATCCCAAGGCTTATTTTGATCAAAGACCCTAATAAAATCAACATAAAAACTAAAATTCTTCACTCCCTGACATCCTAGCTGGCAAAAGAAACCTTGTGGAACCCATTCACCACTTTGGGAAAATGATTCCCATCGAGGTGAGACTAAGTTACCCAGAGTGGCGAATTAGTCCCATTTGGGATATTTTCAAGGTCTGATCAAAATAATAGACATAAACAAGATTTTAAACCCTAATTCATAATTTGTTCATCATTCATCATCCATCTCAATTCAAGCAAGCTAGGGTTTTAGCATTCTAAGTCATCAAGATAGCTTCCTAAGGAATTCAAGGGTAGATTCTTCATCCATTGTTGCAGAAATTCAAGATCAATCATCATGGGAAGTTTCTAATTCCTTCATTTCATGTTCATGATTCATTTCATTTCTTCATTTGGTTTAATTACCTAAAAAGGGCTTGACCAAGGAAAACCCTTATTCCCTAACATTCAACATTTCTCTTTCTTTCTTTCTATGTTTGTATATTTGAAGAATTGAAGATGATTGAAGAGTAGGTTTCAAACTTATTGAAGAAATCTCCTTGTTGGCTAGGTTAAAAATATCCACAAAAGTCACTTACAAGCCCGAATTTGGCAATTTCGGATCTGGATACCTAGAGGAATAAAAAGTGTAGACTGAGAGATTTTGTTTCCACTTTTAGATTTTTAGAAAATCCAAAGTGGAATCATATGCCATTAGTGGAATATGAGTCCCACTATACATGGATTTTAGGGATTTCTATATATTCAGATACCCATTTGGCTGAAATGGACCTAGACACAATTTTCTAGATCTAGGACTAAGTCACCCAGAATGGCGTATGAGTCCCAGTAGATCAAAAAAATTTGAGTCTTCATTCCAACTTCTACAAGTTTCCACCTATGCACACTTTCAATTTTATATTTTTCTATTTTTTTTCATGATCATTTCTAGGTCATTTAGTATATGTTTGCATACTACACTAATTTTCAAACATCTTGCATTTTCTTAGTTTTGCACTAGTGGAAAACCCTTTTATTATTTTTTAGGCCTTAGGACAATCCCCTTTGATAGATTTCATTGTCCCTTGGCATTGGAATCTCAAGGATTTTTCTGTGAATGTGAGATTTGTGAAATTAGATCCCTCTTCCTTCATTCCCCTTTTGGTGTGAACAAGGAATTTGCACATCCTTTTTCGGTGTCTACACTTGGAATTAAACTATGCATTCTACAATGCAAGGAATCCTATTTATAGGAGATACAAGCTTTGAGAGGCTTCTAGAAGAGTTTAGGAATCCAAACCCATGTGGCAATAATATCTCACACCATAGGCATTATTTGGACATTTGTACAACATTCTCTTATAGCTCTTACAATAATCATAACATGCAAAACCTCTCTCTCCAAGCTTCGGCGCCTAGTTCATGCTTATAGTGTGTTATCAAAAATTCCTTACAAATGGCATATAACATGTGTCATAAAATTTTTTCACACGTGCAAAACATTCAACAAACAAAGAATAAGTCAAGCATGACTATTACACTTATTTTTTTATACTTGTGTCATACCCCACTAAGGCACCACAATTTCTCCATTCAAAATATACCTTATGATGCATCATAGAATATGTCATAAAATGACATTAGTTGTCCTAGGTCCATGATTCCAAGATGTGACACCTACCTCCACTTGTGATGAAGATGTGTTATATAGTCACCTCAAACAGGGATGCCACCTAGCTAGTGGGTCCCACTAAATGACATGACATTGTAGGTGTAGACACCTAAATTTGGACACTTACATTGGTCCAAATTTATCCCTTTTCATCTAAACATCCTTTTATTTATGTTAATTAGGTAATATCACTATTAGCTAGTTAATACCCTTAATTCTGCTAAATCCTTAAGGTATTTAGTTAATAATTAAATACCTTATCTCTTCAATCATCCTTTAATCAAATGAATTAAATAAATATGACATTTATTTAATTCCTCACATGTCACATCACTTTCACTTAATCCTAACCCACCTCCTAATCTCTTCATTAGGGATGTGCACATGCCTAATCCTTGATTAGGATGTCATATCCTCCAACTTTTGCAAGTTGGCTTCTAATCCTTATTAACCACTAATTATCTTCTAATTACTGATTAGTTAGGCTTAATCAATACATTGGTCAACTCTCCACATCCCCCAAGGAATTTTTAATGCCTTTTTGTCTTCCCCATATAAATTTTTAATTTAATTTTATTCCTCCAAGGAATCTTCTCTTCCCCATACAATTTCTAGAACCTTTGACTTGTAACATCAACATCTTCTAGAATATTTGACTTATCACATCAGTCACATGTAGGTAAGTACTTACCTTTTTAAGGACCTTGTCTTATCCAAGGTACTTCTCACCACTCTTTTTGGGAACATTGTCTTATCTATAAGATCTCCCAATCATTGTGAATTTTAAATTCACTTTTATCTTTCCAAGATTCTCCTCTCCCCCATGTGATCATTGAGAGGTCGCATCATCCTTATTTCAAGGTACTTACAAGTACCTTCCCATCACATGTCATTTTCCACCTCATGTGTCTTTGTGACACATCATCTACCACATGGAAAGATGTGAGGGATTTTGAGTCCTCAACTCACCTCAACCCTTCATCTTTGCCATGTTGGCTCAATCTCAACCATTGAATTCTCTAGAGAATTCAAATTCTTCTATAAATACCCCCTCTTCTCATTCATTCTAGGACCTTATGCATTGGTAGCAAACTTAGAATCTTAAGCGATTTGATCATTTTTACTTGCATCCTATAGCATATTTAGTTCATAACATACCTAGCTCTCATCAATTTCTCTTGCATTCTTCCCACATCCACTATAATAATTTGCATCCCCACTTGAATTTTTATCACTTTAAATCACTTTCCATCCAAGGAGCATACACATCAAGCTGCATCAAGGGCCAACCAAACTCATCAATTGAAGCAAGGCAAAAGGTTTTGTTTCTTTTTATTTTTTCTTTAATTCATTTTAGCCCTATCTTGAGTGTTTGTTGGTGTTTTCCATTCTTACATTTCATTTTTTTTTCATCTTTAGAGTAGGAAAAACATCGCACACATTTTTGGCACGCGCGGTGGGACCCACAAATGGGTTTTTTCTTTTTTACATTTTTTGTTGTTAAAGATCTTTGTAGGTTCTAGTTGTAGAGGGGCGAACTTTCCTTGGAGGGGCGAACCCACCATTACAAAAGGGTGAACCTTCCCCTACAGAGGGGCTAACGTACCCTAAACAGAGCACTTTGGGAGGTAAAATGGTTGTTTTAGCTTTATGTTTGCTTTAGTTTTTTGTCGTTTTCAGATTCTAACTGCCTAATATCATCTGTTTACAAGGGTATTAGTGTTTTTTGCTAACATTAATGCAGCTTATTTCATGATCGCTAAAAAATGGAGAACAAAATAGCTAACATTTGCTTGCAAGACAATCCATTTACTTAATTGTTTTAAGCTTTCCTTGTTGTTTTCGTTAATTAATCTAGGAACCATAGTTTAACAAGGGGGAACTAAAATTTATTTTTTGTTGTGTCTATAACTCTATTTTTTGTGTCACCCACGGGGGCATTAGTTCATTCACGCTTTCCCCTTGCACTTCGTGTGAGCCTGGGTGATTCAGAGGATTTTTGTCAAAAACTTGAAGTTCCTCATTTTTCTCCAGAAACATCTTCATCAAAAAAATTAGGAATTTTGGTTCCAATGCAACTCGAACAAAGTCAATCAGAGCTATGGCACTCGAGATACACTCAGTCAAACCTTTAGTCAACTCAGAGACTTGTCAGAAAAAAAAGGTCAAAAGATCAAAGTGGTCAAAAGTGGTCAAGACTGGCATCAATGCAAAGAGCTCGTCGCAAGCTTTCTGACAGTGTTTGTTTCATCAAAATTGGAGTTTGTTTGCCCGAGTTACAAGCAGTCAAAGTTGGCCAATCATGTGTGGACACGTGGTAGTCCAGTCAATGCCACATCATCAATCCAGTCAGTGGACACATCACTCCAAAGTCTTTGACCGACGAATGAAATTTTGATATGGCATCATCTCACCCCTCCAAGTGGCAAGCCATTATTGGCAAAAGGTGGCATATTATTTTTATAAAAAAAAAATATAATAATAAAAAAATAAATATATAAAAAATATAAAACAAATAAAAAATAATAAAAAATGCCACATTCTTTAAATAAACATGGGCTCTCCTATATTAAAGCCACCCTATTTTAAAGCCATGAGTTTTGTTTTAAAAGCTTTATTTTTAAAAAAAGCCTATTTTCATGGAATCCTTATTTTAAAGGATTTGAAACCCTTTTAAAATTATTATTACCCCTATTCAAAAGGGAAAAAATCCTATAAGATAGCAATGGGATTATTTTCAAGGAATACAATTTAAAAGATCTCCTTAAAAATATATACATAATCTCGTAAGAGTTATCAAAACAAAATTATAGGGATTATTATTTTCCTTTGTAAGCCCAAAATTATAAGGGCCCTTCGTTATTTATCTTGAAGAATTTTTATTATGTAACGGGGGAATTTCTTTTGGATTTACATGTAAATTTTGGAGATTGTAAATCAATTTATTATACACCAAATTGGGTAAAATTGGTGTATAAAAAGGGGTAAATGGGTGAGAGTTTGGAAGTGTGTTTTAGCTAATTATATTTGTAAGGAATTTTGGAGGTGATTTTTGTAAGTGGAGAGTTGGGATTTTTCTTCCTTGGAGAAATCTTATTGTAACTTCGTGCTTTTGGAGAAGCTTGTTCTCATGCACTTTGGAAGTGCATTTTCAGATTTCTTTGTAATCCAAGGGGAGGCTATGCCGAAGATTGTAACCGAGTTTCTGGAGGAATAATTAGATCGGTTTCACTCCATTGGAGTGGACCCAAAGACGTAGTCATGATTGTGGCGAACTCTGTTATTAGATTGTTTGCACTTTCTCTCTTCTTCTCTCTCACATTCTGGTTATCACCTTGATTTTAAGCATAATTTAAATAATGTACACTTGTTTTTAAGTTTCCATTAAATTGTTTAAGTTAAGCATTCAATTATGCAATTAGTCTAGATCCTAAATCAGATCAGTGGGGAGTAGCCAAAAGTGATTATTGCTCTCTTTCTAGCGGGACCTACTTGGGGATTTCATCACCTCAAAGGAAAATCCCAACCATGCATACTGACAGGGTATACAAAGGGGGGAGAGCCAAAGTTGTACCCCAATCTAGTCACGTCGTGTCTAGTGGAGCATCGAAGCTAGGGTGACACCTAGATAGATGTGAAGAGTTGGTATGAGCCCTTTAGTATCTCATTGGGGTTCCCGACTCATGCTTGTGATGGGCTAGTGTTCACGGTTTGTGCCTCACGTACCGAGAGTATATCGAGGACTCCCTAGACACCTTGTTCATCCTAGATTAAGGACTAGGTTGGCCATACCTTTTACACTAATCTTAGGATTGTGTTGCTTGAGCTATCTTTTTCATATGAAACCAATGCATATCTTATCAGTTGATTTAGTCTTTGCCCCTTGCTTGTTGTTTGTTGTGTCTTTCAGTCCTTTACATAGTTGTTCTCACTTAAGTCAATCCCATATCTATTGTAGAGGGGAAAACCCGCCCTTAAAGAACAGTAAACCCACCCTTGACAGAGGGGTGAACTTTCCCTTACAGGGGTGTGAACCCGCCCTTGACGGAGGGACGAACCTGCCCTTATAGAGGGGAAAACATGCCTTTGATAGAGGGGTGAACCTACCCTTAACAGAGGGGAAAACCAACCCTTACAGAGGGGCAAACCTGCCCTTGACAAAGGGGAGAACCTGCCCCTTGAACAATAATTTTCATGCTTTAATCAGTCGTTTTGAGCACCCTTCTTCACATTTCGAGCATTCTTCGCCTCATTTTGAGCACCCATCTTCCCATTACATACGAGATTTTTTTTTTCCATTTTGATGGTCAGTCTCCCCATCCGAGCATTTGTTCATCCATTCTGATCAATTGTTTACTCATTTCAAGCAATTGTTTACTAGTTTTGAGTATTTGTTCATCCACTCCTATCATTCATTTTCCTAATCTGATCATCTATTTCCCTAATCCGATTATCCAACACCCCCTTCTGATCACCCATTTCTTCGTTCTGACAGCTTGTTTACCTACTTGGAGAGTCTAAAAGTAGAGGGGTGAATCTGCCTTGCAGAAGGGTGAACCTGACCCCTAAACAGTTATTTTCAACCTCCATTTAGTCATTCTGACCATCCATTCGCATATTTAGAGCAACTATTCCCTCATTTTGAGCATCTTTTTGGTCATTTCAAGCATTCATTCCATCATTCCAAACATTCATCCCCTTCTCTAAGCATTCATCCCCTCAATCTAAGTCTTCATCCTCTCATTTCGAGCATTCGATTGCCTGTTCTGAGTAGTTGTTTTCCTATCATCAATAATTTTATGTAAGTCATCATTTCATCAAACAAACCACATAGGTGCTATTTATAACATCATTAGAGTCCATATCTATCATCAAATCATCCATCCCAATCATCTAGACTTCATTCCAGAGGTTTTGATTTTTATGTCGAAACTTTCGAAGGCCATAAATTTTGACTTAGGTGTCTGATTGGGCTGAAATTTTATGGTTGGTTGTGTTATGAGGTGACATGTGGATTCCCATTATACCTTGGGTCTGTTGGACCCTATTTTAGCACATTTTTAGGGCTTCAAACTTTCATCTTGACCCTCAAAATTCCAATTTAGGGTTTTGTTTCAATTTTTGAAAAATCATTTTCACTAATAATTCAAAATACATGTCTTAGATTTGGGATGTTAGTTGGCAATTCATCCTACCTTAGTTTTTGGTATTTTTTGGGAAAAAAATGGATTCTCAAAGGTATGCCTATGAAGTTTCCTAAAATGGCAAAATTTGAGAATTTTTGAAAACTGCCAAATCTGGAAAAATCTGATTGTTAGCATCTTATGTCCTCTAGTTAAAACCATTGAACTTGGTTTATAATTCGTCCTATCATTTCCTCTAATCCAATCTGAATCTAAGCTTTGGTCCATCGACATTCTCACAAGATCATTCACTTATCATCTGAATCACATCGATACATTATCCAAGAGCATCTCTAGTTTAGGTATCCATCATCATTTTTCCCATCCAAATCCCTTGAAGTTATTATCCGAATTGACCTAAGTGTCTAAATTTATAGTTATCAACCACATCTGCTTAGGATTTTCATCCATCCTAAGTTAATCATCATCATTGGCCCAATCAATCCACTTTCAATCTCAAGGTGGATTTGGTGACACAATCATCCACTTATCCTTTAATCTAATCAATCAGTATCCTACGTCACCTAGGGTAATATCTGAGTGGGGTTTGCAATCCCCTTTGATCAATCATTGGGTCCTATCAATAGTTTCATTAATCAATCTTATCCAATCTAATCCAATCACATCCCTATCCATACACCTTCGACCCAATCAATCTGCTTCCATCTTGAGGTAGATTCAGTGCCCTAATCATCCTTTGATAATAAAATCCAATCATCAAAATAAATCCCATCACATCATCCAATCTTCCTAATCTGAACTTTAATCCAATCTCAATATGAACTTGACCTAAATCCTGTTTTGAGCTTTAGTTTGTTTCCATCCAAAATATTTGATCCATCTTATTTATCCTTTCATCATCATGAATCCTTATCCTCCATCAATAGTAGTCAGGGGAAACCCTAATTACATCGACAATCATAATGAAATTCTTTTCGATCAAGAGGTATACGACATAGATCCCCTTGATGATATCATTGTTAGTAAGCTTTCTCCACTTGTTTTCCATAATCCAATCACTCCTTCAAGCCATCCCATTACATCTTCATCTGCACCTAATAACACTCTTTATGCTACTTTTGACAAGGGATATTCATTATCTTCCTCCCTGACATCTCTTTTATATCCTTCCTCTACATCACCTTCTTATCCAACATCCATGTCTTCTTATCCTAATTTGCCATCCGAATACTCCTATTACAATCCCCCATCCATGTCCCCCTATCCTAATCCTATATTTGTACATTCTTATCTTAATCCTACACTACCATCAACCTATCCTATTGCAACCCACATCTTCCTATCCCAATTCCCCATCCATGTATTTCTCTAGTCCTAATTCAACACCCATATCCTCTCATTCTAATCCATCATCCAAATCCCATTTTAATTCACCATACCAATATCCCTATTTTAACCCTCCATCTTCCACTCCACCAAGTCCTAATCTTCCATCTACTCTCAATCCTACATCCAATCCCATTCCTCCACCTACTCCTAGTCTAGTAACCCATAGTCCCAATCCTTCATGAATCCCTAATCCTTCATCCACTCCTACCTCGCCATCTAAGCCTTGAGCATGCAAGTTTCTCACTCCAGAAGTTCTCCAAGGACTCATGACAAAGAAGACACTCCCCACTCCACATCTTGAAGTTGTGGAACCATGCCATCCCAATCCATCATCCATGGTCACTAATGATGATACCATTCTCCATACCACACCTATAATGGATGTTACCACCTCTAGCACCATTCAAACCATTGAAACCATCCAATCCATTGAGTCCCCATCTGCCAAACCCATAAATTATAGCCAAATCCAATCACCATCTTCTATTCCTAGATCCACCCAATTCATTGAGAACACTCCAACCCCATCCATTCCTTCCACTCCTAGAATCACCAATATCCCTTCCCTTGAACATCATGAATCCTCCATCCTTCCATCTCCCCAACTTGAGGAGTCCCTCTGACACTTTGTTATCATGCCACCCACACAAGAAGAGTCATTCCAAGAGCTTGATCTAAAGCATAAAAACATACCCCTTCTCCAGATCAAGATCCTACCATCCCTTCAAGTTCACCTCAAGATCACAGTCCTCCATCCATTCCATCCCATGATCTCCTTGATTCCACCACTCCATCTCATGAGCCCTTATCTCCATCTCCAAATCCTATCATGTCGACTAATCCCTCTTTTCATTCCTTACCACTCCCTTGTCCCGATCAAGATGTTGCTATCCCCTCATCTCCATATGATGATCCTCCATCTTTGACTAGAACTACTACCCCCACCTCACTTTTATATCCCCTTGGTACCCTCACATTATTCCATGGTGGTTTCCTTGTAGAAGAAAAACAAATCATATATACCACCCATCATCCTCTGCCTAATAATGGACTCACATCATTCTTCCAAAATAACAAGAATCCTACCATAGATCAAATGCTCAAGAGTATGAAATATCAAGGAAAAGGTTTAGGCCTTCATGAGCAAGGTATTTTATAGCCCATCCAAGTCAAAGAGCATGACTACACATGTGGTCTTGGTTATATCTCTCAAGACTCGTCATCCAAAAATGTTGGTACAACCTCTACCCATCCTCAACAAGCCTCTTCCTCAAGAATAAGAGAATCTTCCCATCGCTCCACAAAATCATTTTCCACAATTCCCCCCTCCATCGTATCACATCAAAACAACCATTCATATTCCTACCTCATCTACTCCATCAATTTTGGATCCTTATTTCCCTCCACCCAGTACTTCTATTTTGGGCCCTTATATCCCAAAATCACCTCCTCCATCCTATCCTATTCATTCTTTCATCCATCCATCACCTATCCATGTTACCCATCATAAACATCTCGCTCTCATATCCCATAATCAAGATCAACAAAGGAACATACTCACACATCGTCTATCCAAATATCATCCCCAAAATCCTACCCCCATTACCCCACTTATGCTACCTCCATATCATCCATCTCCTCACACATGTCCTACTACTATTAAAAGCACTTTGGATGCTAAAGTAAAAACTCATGAATCTAAACATCAACATGAATCTAAAGCTCCTCATGTCCCCTTAAAACAACATGTTGAAGAAAAGAAAAATCAAATCCAAAATCAAAATCATACCCGTCGGCCACAAAGGCTCACCAAAGCAAAGATCAAAACCATGTGGATCCCAAAGAAAAAAGATTCCATGCCTTCAAATGAAAAATCTATAACAACATCCAAAGTTTCTAGTCCAAAAGATAATCATACATCCCCTCCATCTCCTAAATTTTTTTTGGGTCTTTATGTCCCAATATTCACTATCCCATCTCCTCCACTATTCCCACATTCTCCATCCATTAATCCTCCCATCCTTTCACATACACCATCACATGTGACAATGTTGGTCTTGAACTCACCACCCCATCACACGCCTACCCCATCATTCTTTCCATACCCTTTCTAGCATCCCATCCATTATACCAAATATTTTCCCCATCAAATCCCTCTAATTCATCCTCTTGCATAATCCATTTATCCTAATAAGGTTGTACCAACATCCAATAGTCACTTCACACATGGGCTCTTAATACCTCATATGGAACTTGATGCTTGAGTCCTTCATCTATATCCTTATCACATATCTTCTAAATTACCTTATCCACATCCCTATATTTATCCATCTCCATCCGCATGCTATCCAAAAAGTCAAAAAAGTCAAAAATCCCCCCAAAAAAAATAGAGAAAAAAAGAAAGAGAAATACTTCATCCAATGGTGAAAACTTGGCAAACAAGCACCTTGGATAAGTACTGTGATGAAAAACTAGCAAATAGGATCATGCGTAAATCCCCATCTGTCTCTTTCCACACTTGGGGGAAGCTTCTTGATATGCATCCCCTCCATCCGCTAATGCTTCCTGGTATGCTTCTTGCTATGCTTCCTACTATGCACCCATCTTCCTTCTATGCATCCTCTTCATTCATCTCCTCCATCCAACATATCTTTTGCATCCTACTATCATATCACATCCCTCCATCCTTCTTGTGATGTTGATAAAAAAATGGGCACCTATCTATGTATGCTTTGGACACCTCTTTGGTATGCATTCCCTTCATCCATGCTCTATCATATTCCTTAGTCACCTATCCTATCCTCCTCTAGTTATCTCCTTTATCTTCCCATCCACTCATCTTACATCCCTCCTGCCTCATGACACATGACATATTTAGAGTGGGGAAACTTATCTCCCTTTGTGTCATAGTCCTTGGATACATCATCCATCGTAACAATCTCTTCCATCTACCCATCATTATCTTCCTATCCATTCAAACAATCCCCTCCATATCCCCATCCTTATCTTCCTATCCAAACAATCCCTTCCATCTCCCAATCCTTATCTTCCTATCCATCCAAACAATTATTTTCATCTCCTCATCCTTATCCCTCTATTCATCTATCATATCATCCCTTTCATCTCCCCATCCTTATCTTCCTATCCATCATCACATCCCTTTCGTCTCCTCATTCTTATCATCCAAATGATCCCTTCCATCTCCCCATCCTACTCTTCCTATCCACCCATCTTTCTCCTCTTATACATTCATCCCTATCCTCATCCCATCTTGTAATCACTTGTCATTGGTATCTAGATATAGGCCTCCCCATGCAAAAAAAAGTCATCTATCTCATTGTCATCACTCTTGCTTCCTTTGCACATCTTTCCAATCTCCTATCACTTCTCATCATTCATCTCTCCACTATATCATTCTCCCAATTCATCTTTTACTGATTTGGATAACTATCTCATCCTTGAGCTTCATTTGATCACTATCATCCTATCCAATCCAATAGGCCTATCTTGACTCATTCTTTTGGTCCCATCATTTTATCCCCTTATCAAGGTTATCTCATCATCCTTTATCCATTGTTTTTCCTTGGTCTTGAGTCAAACTACGCTGCCCCTGCACTTTAACCCACCCCCATGGGCCCTTTATCATCTATCATTGGTCTTCATTGTCCTCTTTCCATTTTTTTCCATTGTCTTTTATCAAACTACAAGGGCTCTATGCTTTCACATAAGCAAGGCTAATCTTTGATTGGCCCCCGAGCCCCTAGGTCTTTAGGATGTGTCAGTCTTGTGTCTTGTCTCTTGGGTCGTGTCATCAAGCTATGCCATTATTTAGCTAGTTCTTAACAAATGAGATCAACTTGTATCGTCAAATCCAATCAGTTTTGAATCTCCTATGTCATATCGATCTTTTAGTTTAGTATCCAGCTTTGGTCTCAATAGGATGCATCCTTCCTAGTAGACCTCATCAACCCTAGCCATCCTCTTGATCCTATGGAAAGATGTTTGAAATTGATTGCAATCTTTTGATACTTTTGTAATTGTTTTATCATTTGAGCTCCCTATTACAACTTGTCAAGGCCACCATGATCTATCATATTATGGTGTGTTTTGATCGATTAACATAGGGGCATATCTTGATCTTTTTGTTTTTTTGTTGTCTTCTGGGTTGTCCCACATAGCACCCACCAAGACCCCTCATGTCTTGTGTTACGTTGGGGCATCCTTTTGTGCTTGTGGTTATCCCAATACCTGGCTCGACCAAGGTCTTCATGACTTTGGGGTATTGGGATAGCCTTCTTGTTTGTTGTGTTTGTCTTATTAATTAGAAGTGAATCAGCCTTGGTTCCCCATACCTTGAAATCTTGTGTCTTATGCTATAATAAACATCAATGCTCTAAAAATAGAAAATTGCATTAGGATTGCATTTTATCTCCCATTCCCTCTTCTCATCTATTAAAAATCCCCCCCATCCATTTATCCTTCATCAATCTCCCTCCCCTATCCATCCAATCTCTTATCATCATCTCTTCAATCTTCTTATAATAATATAGATTGGTTATTTTAAGCCTCTTTTCCTCCATCATTTTCATTCCTTTCATTCATCTCACATCCCAATCCAATCCTTCCCTATCCACATCCTTGGTCTTGTTCTTAGCCTTGCTACAAGCCTTGATCCAATCATCATCACCATCATCATCATCATCGGGATGTATCCTTCCCTATCCTTTGGTGTTGTTTTGGGATGTATCCTTCTCTCATCAACAACCCTTTTGTTAGGATGTATTCTTTCCTATCCTTGTGTTGTTTTGGGATGTATCCTTCCCTCATCAATAACACTTTCATCATCATCATCATCAACATGTATCTTTCCCTATCCTCATGTTGTTTTGGGATATATCATTCCCTCATTGACAACACTCCATCCATCATCAATCCA
Source organism: Sequoia sempervirens (assembly GCA_007258455.2). NCBI lineage: Eukaryota > Viridiplantae > Streptophyta > Pinopsida > Cupressales > Cupressaceae > Sequoia > Sequoia sempervirens. The sequence goes on along the minus strand of VDFB02105785.1, from coordinate 572,772,773 downwards.
TTTTGGCTTGTAGCTTGACTAGGGCAACATCATATTTGTCCTTAAATTCATTTGTCCTTCCTCCATCTCCCATTTCTTCTCATCTTTTTTTATCCATCACTTTGCATCCTCTTTCTCATATACCCCTTGCACCATCTGATCCATTTCAAGAGCACACCCATGTTCTTTTGCACCCGTATTTCCTCTCAAGGGGGCATCATTCATCCCTAATCTTCATATTCACCCCCATCATCTTTCTTCCTAGTCACTCCTTTGAATGACTGGGACATCATTTCTATCTAACCATCATCTTCCTGGTGCTATGTTTTAATATTCTTTGAAATGATGCTACTTTGTAACACCATCTCAAAGAGGAGAAAAATGTAGAAACCTAAATTTGGACACTTACATTAGTCCAAATTTATCCATTTTCATCTAAACATCCTTTTATTTGCATTAATTAGGTGATATCACTATTATCTAATTAATACCTTAATTCTGCCAAATCCTTAAGGTGTTTAGTTAATAATTAAATACCTTATCTCTTCAATCCTCCTTTCATCAAATGAATTAAATATATATGAAATTTATTTAATTCCTCACATATCACATCACTTTCACTTAATCCTAACCCACCTCCTAATCTCTTCATTAGGGATGTGCACATACCTAATCCTTGATTAAGATGTGTCACATCCTCTAAATTTTGCAAGTTGGATTCAAATTCTTATTAACCACTAATTATCTTCTAATTATTGATCAGTTAAGTCTAATCAGTACCTCAGTCAACTCGCCCCATCCCCCAAGGAATTTTTAATTCCTTTTTGTCTTCACCATATGAATTTTTAATTCACTTTTATTCCTTCAAGGAATCTTCTCTTCCCCATGCAAGTTCTAGAACGTTTGACTTGTAACATCAAAGTTTTCTAGAATCTTTGACTTGTCACATAAGTCACATGTGGGTAAGTACTTACCTTTTTAACGACCATGTCTTATCCAAGGTACTTCTTGCCTCTCTTTTTGGGAACATTGTCTTATCCATAAGATCTCCCAATAATTGTGAATTTTAAATTCACTTTTATCTTTCCAAGATTCTTCTCTCCCCCATGTGATCATTGAGAGGTCACATCATCTTTATTCCAAGGTACTTACAATTATCTTCCCATCACATGTCATTCTCCACCTCATGTGTCCTTGTGACACATCATCTACCACATGGAAAGATGTGAGGGCTTGTGATTCCTCAACTCACCTCAGCCCTTCAACTTTGCCATGTTGGCTCAATCTCAACCATTGAATTCTCTAGAGAATTCAACTTCTTCTATAAATACCCCCTCTTCTCATTTATTATGGGACCTTATGCATTGGTAGCAAACTTATGATCTTAAGCCATTAGAGCATTTTTACTTACGTCATATAGCATATTTAGTTCATAGCATACCTAGCTCTCATCAATTTCTCTTGCATTCATCCCACATCCACTATAATCATTTGCATCCCCACTTGCATTTTTATCACTTTTCATCACTTTCCATCCAAGGAGCATACACATCAAGTTGCATCAAGGGCCAACCAAAATCATCAATTGAAGCAAGGTAAAAGGTTTGGTTTCTTTGTATTTTTTCTTTAATTCATCTTAGCCCTATCTTGAGTGCTTGTTGGTGTTTTCCCTTCTTGAATTTCCTTTTGTTTTGCATCCTTAGAATAGGAAAAACATTGCACACAGTAGGAAATTAATTAAAATAGATAAATACAATAATACATTAAATAACTCAATGTTAGGACTCTAAGGTTGAAACACCTTATTCCTAACAAAAGGGAGATGGTTTGTTGAAGTTGAAGGAGGAAAATTTGTAAATGTTCTAAGTGTATCTTCACTCTCAACTAATCTCCTTTCAGTGTATCAAATAAATGATTTAGGGAAGGGAATGAGAGTACAATTCTCTCCATATTCAATTGAGATAAGAGAATTACAAATCAACAATTTGGTATCAATAGGAGAGGCAAATCAGCAATCCAAATTATATACATTCTCTAGTGTTTCCATAGATATTTCTCCAAAAGCACTACTAACTCATTCAGATGAAGTTAGCAAATTATGCCATGAGCGGTTGGCCAACTTAACTACCACTATCTTGAACAACTATGTCAATAGAATATGGTTAAGGGATCACCTAAGGTTAAATTTTCTAAAGGGCTTTGTGAGGGTTGTGCACTTGGCAAGCATCTAGAAGCAAAATTTGACAAAGGTAAATCATGGAGGACAACACAAGTTTTAGAACTTTTTCATAGTGATGTTTTAGGGACTTTCCCCATCCATCTTTTATAACTTGGCTAAATATGTCTCACCTTTAGTGATGATTTCCCAAATTTTACATGGGTCTAGTTTCTTAGGAAAAAATCATGCGTTTGATTCTTTTCAAGATTTCAAAGCTCTTGTCAAAAAACAATCAGGGAAAGTCATCAAGGTTCTTCAAATAGATAATGGGAGAGAATATGTCAACACTAGTTTTGAGCAGTTTTATATATTAGAGGGGATAGATCTACATCACACAGCTCCTTATAACCCACAACAAAATGGATTTTTAGAATGAAAAAATAGATCTTTAAAAGAGATGGATAATTATATGATTCATTCTAAGGGCCTCACACCATCATATTAGGAAGAAGCAATCAACTATGCATGTTACATACAAAATAGAGTTCCACATAAAGCCTTAAAGGGTATCACTCCTTTTGAAGCTTGGAAAGGATGGAAACCAGTAGTTGATCATTTTAGAGTTTTTGGATGTCATGTTATGGCGCACATTTGAAAAGAACAATGCAAGGATATGTACCCATAATCCAAACCTTACATCTTTATGGGATATCCAGATGGTGTAAAAGGATATTTCCTACTCCACCCTACCACACATGAGTTGGTTATTGAGAGAAGTGTTAAGTTTCAAGAAACATCTCTTGAAACTATACTTGACACTTCTCAGCATATCGTGGACTCTTTAGATCCTGATTATAGTATTGATGATTCATATTATTCTCAGTAGATTCCTAGTGTAGTATCTTCTTCTTCTAGTTCTCATAGTGATGAGGGTTCATATTCATCTAGTTTAGGGATTACATTTGAAGTTGGTGTATCTACACCAGACTCCCCACATCTTACATTATACATAGGACAGATAAAAGCATACATGATTCAACAGATGACAAATTAGTTCAAGTAGATCTTTAGGGGGGCCACATGCCTTCTTTGCTTCAATTTCTAATCCATAGAAATTTTGAGAGGCATCAGGCATACCAAAGTGGGATATTTCTATGGATGAGGAATACAATTCCTTGCTTATAAATCACACTTGGGATTTGACTTCACTTCCTAAGGGAAGGAAGTGGATATATTGAACTAAATTTGTAGCAGATGGGTTAGCTGATAAGTACAAAGCATGATTGGTATCCAAAGTTTTTCACAAATTGCAGGCATTGACTATACATAAACCTTTGCACCAGTTGCTAAGATGACTTCCATTAGACTCACACTTGCTATAGCTGCATCACATGGATGAGATGTACACTAGATGGATGTGAAGAGTGCATTTCTTGATGGAGACCTTTAGGAGGAAATCTACATGGAACAACAATAGGATTTGTTTAGGATTCATCCTTAGTTATAGACTTAGGAAATATCTCTATGGCCTCAAACAAGCTCCTAGAGCTTGGTATGCCAATATGGACTCGTACCTCCTATCTTCAAGTTTTACTAGATGCCATTTTGATCCTAATGTGTATCTACTATGGCAGGATGATTCACTTTTGATATTGGTTCTATATGTTGAAGATCTTTTGATTACTGGGAGTACTTCATCTACTCTAGTTTATTACACTACTTCCTTGGCATTGAGATTTCATAGTCAACTTCAGGGATTACTCTTGCACAACCAAAGTATACTCTTGATCTACTTGCATGATTTCATATGACCACTTACAAACCATCTCCGACTCCCTTTCTTTTTGGAGTCAAGCTTGGGACTTCCTATACTACACCATTGGTTGATGCTACATTGTATCAACAACTTGTTGGTAGTCTTATATACTTGAGTCATACTAGGTCAGACATTGCATATGTATTAGGGATTGTTCCGATATTCATGTGGAAGCCTCATGAGCTACATTGGAAAGAAGCTAAGAGGATACTTCACTATCTTCATGGTAATCTTGGGTTTGGGATTCACTACAGAGCTGGTTCATCACTTGACTTGGTTGGTTATATAGATTCAAATTGGGTTGGTGACACTGAGCATCATAACTTGTCCACTTCAAGTTATGACTTTTCACTTGGTTTAGAACCTATCACTTTGTCTAGAAAGAAGAAAAATTCTATTGTAATATCATCCAAAAAGGTAGAGTTTAGGGGGGATATTAACTTAGCTATTGAGGTTATATGGGTTCAAGGCATTCTTTCTGAGTTTGGTACTCCTTTCAGGCAACCTATAGTCATCTATTGTGACAACTAGAGTACTATTCAAATATGTAGGAATATGGTTCAACATCAATGAACCAAACACATAGAGATTCATATGAATTACATTCGAGAGTTGATTCATGATCAAATCATTGACTTATTCTTTTTCTAATCTTTAGATCAGGTTGCTGACATCTTTTCCAAACCCTTCACTGAGAGCAAGTTCATTCATCTATGAGATCTTCTTGACCATCTGTGGTCTATATTAGCATCACCATCATCCTTAGGGGAGCTTTCTAGTCTTCTACACATCTTCTCTCTTTTTGGAGGATAGTTTTTTTTTTCCACTGGGTAACTTTCTATGTTACTATGGTTTTTAGAGAGATTGCATTGTACATGGCTACCTCATTGATCTAGGGGGATACTCAATGTAAAAAATTGAAGTGTCCCATATGCTCTAGTAATCATCACCAAATTGAAGTGCCTAGAATTCTAAGTCAAACACAACTTGAACAGGCTCAAAATGAGTTTGTACGCCCAAGATATGACTAGTCAAAGGTACGAGTCAAAAAGGTACTTAAGGCTATCCAGGAAGGAGAAAAAAACATTTGTCGTGGAATTTTATGAAACCAACGTCAAGTCATAGAGTTCATTGAGACCTTTCCAATGGCATTCATTTTGTCAAATTTCAATCTCATATGTGCAAGTTATGCCAATTCAAATCTTGTAGGTACCATGGTTGACTAGTTGTATAGATGATGACGTCAACATGCTGACATGACAGTCCCTATGGTATGGACCAATCACATCCTGACACGTTGCATCTGACTAGGATGGTGAGTAAACATGTATGCAGCCATCACTTTTTGACACATGGCATACTATACAGTGACTATATGCAACTAAAGTAGCGTATAGATGGTGACTGGACTGGATGAGTGGTAGCTAACATGTTTCCAACTCAATCTTAGATACTGAATGATACTATGCCACGTGGTACCTCCTCGGCATGCCACATGGTTGCTTCACTACCGTACCCTGCGGATGGTTTGGTTGTTCCAATTAAAAGGGTTAGGGGATTTGATCCCTTAACCTCCCAATTACTAGCCCACACCTCCACTATTCGGTTGTAAGATTTCCTCAACAATATATATGATGATTGTTTGTTTTGTTATCATATAGTTGAGAATTGGCTAATGAAAGCTAACGGTAGGGTTTTAATCCTGACCACCAACTTGATAAAATCTTAAGCCACCAACAGACCAATGATACCATTTGAGTATAGATAGGCATCAGTCTATTTTAAAGAAGATTAAGAAATCGATTGTCCATCTTTAAAACTAAAACCCCCTAAAAATTTAAAAGATATATATTCCAATTTTAATAAAAGATTAAAATGTATATGGTGAAGCCTGAAAAATAAAATATTAAGGGGCTCTCATATATTATAAAGATTTTATATGGGGGATATTATTGATTTTTATGTAAATAAAGGGATTAAGAAGGATTTTATTGTAAAATGGGAGATAGGCTTGATTTTGAAAATCATTTGGTTGAAGGCCAAATTAGGTTAAATTTTTGTATAAAAGGGGGTGGATTAGGCTTGAGAGGTTAATGGGAATTGGGTGAATTCTTGGGAACTTAGGGAAATTGTGTAAAATATTTGGGTAGACAATAGGGAGATTATGCCAAAGAGTTTGTACTTGAAGGAGAGAAGATATTGTTAATTTCCTCGTTGATCAAGAAGGCTTTGTAAGATTTTTTGGAACTTAATTGAAGGATCGGTCACTCCATTGGAGAGGGACCTAGAGACATAGTCCACTCAGATGAACTTCATTATCAATCAATTGTCTTGTATTCTCTTTCTCATTCTCAAATTCTATTATTCCTTTATTCATCTTTTTAAGCATTTGATATTAAACATTTCAATTATGTTAATTTCATTTGAAAGCTTTAATTAATCATTGTAATAGTTAAGCATTCATAGAAAATTTCATAGATCCTAATCCATATCACTCACCAGGATAGTAGTCAGGACCCATTTTATCCATGCTCACCTAAACTATGCTTAAGGGGGGTGTAAGTGTATACATTAATGCTTGCATACCTATTGGCTGACCTAAGCCTACTTAGGAATTCATTATACAAATAGTATGAGTCATTGGCACTGTTGGATATTTTCCTCATGAGATGCACAACTAGTTTATAGAATGGAGAGGTGTCGATGCACCTCATGCTTAGATATTTTTCCTTCATATGTTGACCCCTGGCTATCTAATATTTAGATCAAAATTAAGCCATTTATGTGTTCATTGTTCTTGTCAATTATCTCTGTGATTTGTAGATTCTCACATATAGTCTAATTTTCTTTATATATATATATATATATTTGTTAGAATTCTCTATCCCGAAAACCCTAACAAATCATGTAGATTCTTCTTAATCCTTGATAGTTCAAGATCCTACTAAATTTTCACTAGCTTCTAATCAATTAATTAGAATGAGTTAAAATTCCCCACAGTCTCTAAAAATGTTATAACATGGAAAATATATTCATAGCTTACATAAATATTATTTTCCAATTCAAGATTCTCCCACATGGCTTTGATATTTGATTCAAGTAGTTTTGGAAACTAAAAGTTGGAATGCATAGTTAGGGTTTTTTTTATTGGTCTTTTATCCTGCACTACCCATAATCATTATAAAATATAAATTTGTACCTCAAATTAGAGAGCTCAAGTGAAAATAAATGATAAAGAAACCATGACCACTTTATGTTGGTAATTAAATCATTACAAAAGTTATATTTTCATATTTTTTATGTGGAAATGATGAAAACTACTTGAATTCATAATTAATTCTTAGTGACAACCTCTACAATTTCTTGAAATGATTTGATTGACAACCATTAAAAAAAAAATATTGTAGGTGTAGATTTAAGAAAGGAGAGTAAAGTGTAAAATGATGTAATTTTTTTAATATAGCCATTATGATTGAAAGCCTAATGCATTCACAACATGCTCTATACAATTCATAGTGGATTTTTTGAATTATTTTTTCTCTACACACTCAAACTTCCTTGTAATCGTCATGCAAATAATAGATATTAGAATGGTCAATATATTTTTAGACCATTTGAATAGCCATATGAATCTCAATGATGCTAATTTTTAGTGTATAAATTAAAGACAATGATAATGATACTTTGGAAAACTTGTAGAGTGATCTTCCACCATGTTTCCTTTGCTCATGCTAGTTTCCAAGGTCATTTATCTATATTTATGGGAATTTCACTATTTGTAAGTGTTGGTTGTTGAAACAATTTTAGGGTTAGGCTATGTGTATAGTTTCTTTTAGGGTATCAAATGTTGAAATTTTTAACTATAAACAAAGGAAAATTATTTGTAATATTATAGAAAGGGTTTGATACTATACATACTCAAAAATGAATGCTTCCATGGTTGAGCAGGTGCAAGAAGTTGAGTCAAATTTTAGTGAGTCTCAAAGTAGAAAAGTTCCTAACACAAATGGGTGTTATAACCTAAAATACTACCCATATGGAATGGGTATGAGTTCTCATTTAAATTAGGTACACACTCTAAAAGGAAACAAGTACCTAGTTTACAACTAGTATGCATTTAAAAATAAGTAGGCACCCTTTTTAAAATAGGTACCTATTTCTATTTAGACCATTTACACATTCCTTTATAGAATGGGTACACATTTCATAGTAAGTTTATGCACCATAAAAATTTAAATTTTAAACCCACATTCTCCTTCTTTTTAAGTCTTGGAAATCTAAGATTCATCCTTGGACATGTAAGAACAATACCATGTTAACAACAAGAGAAAAGCTAACTATAGAAATATGGTTGATGACTTCATTTTAATTTTTTTTTAACTAAATTGAAACTGATTACATATAACAATGTCTAGTTTTAAAATATGCAATATTTTTCATTGTTGAAAATATAGATTTATTATTATTTTAAAAAAAGGGACTAATAAACATGAAGTGACATTTATTTCTATTTTTTAGTAACTATTGATTTTGACTTTTTTTAAATAAATTATATATAACCAACTTAAACACCATTATTTACATGATATAAAAAACTCATATTTTGATTATGTTAAAATTGGAAGGGGCCGGTACCCATTACAAAGAAGTCATCGAGGAAGAAGAGAGGAGGATCACAAAAGGTGAGACAACTAAAAGTAAGACTCATGAGGAGTGAGGCAAGAAAGGACCATTTACAACCAAAGCTATTAGTTTATCAAAAAATAATGTAACTATTAGTTAATCAAAAAAAAAAAATTCCATGCATGAAGTGTTTTAAAAAAATTAGGGCTAGTGAAAAAATAATTAAAAATTAGTTATTAATTAAAGAATTTACAAAAAAAAAACTTGGCCTAAATTCACCATCATTTGCATATTTATACAAAAGGAATTCGAAAATAACTTTCATTCAAATCAAATTATGTTGTATGTACACATGCATGTTTTGGCTCAAAACATATGATTTTAAAAAATACACTTTAATAAATTCTATATAAACCAACTTCTATCATTTGAGTATCAGAATAATTAAATATTTGAAAAAAAGTAACAAATTCCTATGTTTCATATTTTTACACCATGTTAGTATTTTATGTGTAAGTGCTTTAATTTTTTACTCAAATTATGAAAAAAATTAATTTTTCAAGAAAAATTCTTCAACTTTTTGGTCAAAAAGTTTACCCAATTTCTTGCACTCACCTAGTTGTTTGTAGTGATTGAATGGATTTGTAATTATAATTAGTTTAAAATTCTTTTTGCCACATTTTTGGTATGAATGTATGAGGGTTTGGTGCATATATGATAGCACCTAATTTATTCCAAATAACTTTTAATAGGAAATATTTCAATCTACATGAGTTATTATAGTTCTAGTCATGGATGATTAAGTATGTTTATTGAGTATGTGCAGGATCATCATGGAAAAAATAGGCCCTTAAGTGGCAAAAAATTTAGAAAAATCAGAGTTAGGAAACTTGACGTAAAAATTTGAAGAAGTTATTTATATTATTTCAAAAGTATGTAAGAATAGAATCTGTAGCAAATTGAATGTAGTTTCTAAACTACTAGATTTTTTCAAAAAAAATCTATTTGGTGAAAATTTAAAATTTCAATGCAGAGTACTTAAATTTAGGGAAAAAAAGAAGTACGTGTGTGTTTGACCACCCTAACCACAATAAAATGATAATATTTTTTTATAAGATTTTATATATAAGTAGAGGACTTATGTCTCGATGTGATGCATAATTTTTTGTAATTTTTTTCCAAGTAAATAATTAATTATAATTTTTTTATTACAACTTTTAAAAACTGTAAAAAACTCGTATGTCTGACTACCTTAACTTGGTCAAAAATTCATGATTTTTTTTTTTTAATCCTATAGTATGTGAAGCATAGAATGTGATGCATGTTTTGGATTCAAAAAATGTGATACCATTTGAAAGCTATAGATGTTTTTAAATCAACCTATTAATTGGGACTTTAGTCATAATTTGAATAGAAAATGAATAATAATTATTTATTAAATTCAAAGTAAAGCATAATTTATATTGGTGGAAAGCTGACAATATCCTTTAAAAACCCCTTTTGTTTCATCAATTTTGGGTAAAAAAGAGTTGTGATCCACATACCCATCATATTGCCAATTTTTGGCCCATCATGATCTTGCACATACCCTATTATGGAAATGTAATATTTTGTTTCTATAATACTATTCAATATTGTTTCCATGGGAGACATATATTTACTCTACAAAATATAATGAACAAATAATTTTTCATTTTAAATATTTATTTTCAAGAATTATAAAATAACTTGTCAAATTTCATTTTCATGGTTTGATGCTGAAAACATATCCAAATTTTTAAAACTTATATGTTTAATAATTTTATTTCAAATACAATAGGATGGAAGTCACAGTACTCACACTATTAAGATCTAATGACAAAACCTAGTGATGCATGAAACTTGAATGAATGACTTAGAAATGCATATAAATCAAAATGGAAAGCTGTAAAATTAGAGGCATGCACCTAGAAAGTGGAAGAGGCATGAATGAGGACTAAAAATGCTAGAAATTATACTTTTAAGGTTGAATGGGACTCATACACCAATCTGGGTGATTTAATCTCAGGCTGGGTTTTCTGCACCAAAACTGGAATCTAACAGTGTTGATCTTGAATCTCCATAAACCCTAAAAATTGGTTATACTAGCACTCATATTCCCAATATGGTGTATTAGTCCTAGTGTACTTTTTCTTAAGGCTAAGGTCTAATTTTTCTCTTCAATCTCTTCTCTTTCTTCTCCACTTTGTTTCCAAATCTAAAACTCTGATTTCGAGCCTATAGAAGACCTTTTGTGAAGATAGAAACCTTGCAAATGAGGGGACAATTATGATTTTTTTTCCAAGATTGTAACCTAATCTTCAAGGAATCTTCAAGCTCCAAGACACCTAGATCTACAATCGCACATGTAGAGAGATAAAAGCTTGTTGATTTGTTAGTAAATGGGGGTTTTCCTTGGTCAAAACCCTTTGAGGTAATTAAACCAAATGATGATATAATGAAATAAGGACACAAAGCATGAAACATGAACAATGATACCTTGAATGATGTCTTGTAAATCAACAACCTGATATGAAGTGGCTATAAAGGATGTGGATCTAGATCTTGAAATAAGTATGAAACAATGCTTGATCTTGTATCTTGAATACAACATCACAACACTAGCTCATGTCAACATGCTTAATGCTTGATAGCCTTGACATGATGATGGATCTTAAATTGCTGTAACAATTGAAGAAGAATTTTACCCTTGAATTCCTTAGAAATGATCATGTAAACTCTCTTAATGCTCTTATGAATTCTTGGAATCCTTAACTCTTGAGTATCTTGACTTTATATTATGTAGCCTCAATGAAATAATGATTTGAGACATTGTTTATATAGGCAATCCATCTAATATATAGTTAATTGGATCCCATAGTTCAACATCCATGAATTTTGAACATAAAGCCTAGATTTCCTACTGAAAACCCTAAAAGGGAGCCAAATGGAACTCATACGCCACACCTAGCATATGGGTCCCACCTAGGTGCGACTCATATGCCCAGGGTGGCGTATGGGTCCCATAGGGGCTTTTTAGGTGGTGAAAGTGTTGAGGTGTTAAGAAATTAAGTTTATTTATTGATATTGTGAGTATTTTGATTGAAATATGCCTTGGGATGCACAATATAGGGTTTTAGGGGCCTATCAATTTTGATATTAAGGTCATAAATGTAAGAGGGACCAAAATTCAATGTGAAAGTGTAATTAAATATACTTTACAACATCAAATTAAGGAAAAAATAGGTATTTTTAGCTTAAGAGGGTCCTAAACCCAATGTGAAAGTGTTCATCACATTACAACACAAGATTAGGTCGATTTAGTTTACAAGCCTCCTAAATTTAATGTTAAGGTGTAAATAAATACAATTTACAACACTAAATTAAGTCAAAGTTAAGTTTAATTAGCTTAAAAGGGGCCCAAGACCTAATATGAATGTGTAAAACACATTACAACACTAAATCAAGGCAACAAAAAATCCAATTTATCATTAATTATTTCCAAGTCAAGCAAGGAAAAGGTGTACTTTTTCTGTCATTACATTTAGACCCCACTTTAGTGATAGGATGAACTTGCTTCAAACTCACACTAAAGTAGACATTCAAGAGGGGTCCAAGCATAACAATGCAGATGATAAAGGATAACAAAGATCAAAGGAGGTGGCCAAGCCCCTAGGATCCAAGATCCTATGTCAAACCAACGTAAGGATGAAAATACATGCATAAGGTGTATGGTATGCAACATCAAGATACACAAACATGTAATGTCAATGATTGAAAGAAAGAACAACAAGAAAAATCAAAAAATAAAAGGTTGGATCAAGCCTTGACCATTTATCCAACATGATGTGGATAGATCTAAGATATTTGTCCAAAATGCATGCTCACTCTGAGGCAATAGAGCTTCAGGCTATCCACTGGGTGATTATCTGAAAGGGTGAGACACACGATTGGTATGTGCTAACAAACATGAGTGGCTAAGGGAATTCATGCATACATTTAGCTCTCATACAACTAGACCAAAGCTATACCTTATGATAACTTTGATAAGGTGCCACACAATAATGATAATTGAGCTTCATGAGACAAGCAAAACTTCATATGCTTGGAGCTTATGAACAAACAATGAAATTCAACCTTCATGAGGAAAAAAAATCTTCATATGTTTGGAACTCATGAACAAGCAAGATGGCTCCACAGGCATGAAAAGTTTGTTATGCAAGGTGGCCATTTAACAAATAGTGTAAGGTGCGTTCAAATGGAATTTTCTTAGTTCATGCAAGGTCTCTTCTTAGGGAGCACCAGGCTTAATTTATCCAAGAGAGGAAAAGTCAAAGAAATATCATGCTCTTGTAGGAAATCAAACCCAATGATAGGTCACCAAGAAAAGAATGCATCACAGGAAGGAAGAAAATCATGCAATGAAATATGAGTGTTGATGTATGCCCCCACTTTAAAGCGGTTGCTAATACCATTACTATGAGCAATTTATTAAAAGTATAAGAAGATATGAGAGCTTATTTAGAAAGCCCTATTCCAAGTCGTATATTTCCAAATCGAACTACATCATGGATAAGTATGTCACATGTGAGCTAGTTTAAGGCTCGTCATCCCCATCCCAAGATTGCTTGTATATTTACATGAAAGGTGGTCAACTAGCCAAAAGAGACAACAAGTGACATACGATGACAAGGCTACTTAACCTTTTTCCCCCACTTAGTGTAGAAAAAGGATGAGTTGAGATGATTGATGAGAAACATGCTAGAGTGAAAATTAGTATGAATTAGAGGAATTAGATACCTCAACATAAGGAAGAGCATGACACTCCTTAAGATGTTGAATTCTATCACTTAAAGCCTTACATTCATTAGTATAATGACCATGAACTCTATGATATGTACAAAATAATCTCTTGTAGTAAAAATTATTTTGTGTTCTTGGAGGGAGAAATATCAAATGATCTTGGAGAAGTCTTGACAAGATGCCCTCTTGATCAAAAGTAGAATATATTTCTTTATTTTGTGACAAAGATGTATCTTGCTTAATACAAGATGCCATACCTATGCAAGACTCTTTAGATTGTGATATTTTGTATTCTTCTTTAAAGGAAGGTGTAAAATCTAATGAATTTGACTCATAAGTGTTTTGTGTCATTACATTAACATTAAGTGAGGATTTCCTTGTTTCTTTCATTTCTTTCAAAGGACAATAACCAAGACCACTAGTTTATATCAATTTAGGATGAACTAATCTTAAAGTTGGTTTAGAAAAATCCTTTGTAAGAGTGTTGATATTAAGTGAAGGATTTTTTGTTGCTTTTGCTTCTTTTGAGGGACAATAACCAAGAGCATTAATTGTTTCTTGTGTTTTAGGTTCTATAGGGACACATATACCTTGTTCTCTAACAACACATCCTTTTCCAATATAAAAAATTTGTGTCATAAGCTCATAACCTCTTCCCTAAATATTTTTCATTTCTGGGTATGTGCAGGATCATCATGGAAAAAACAGGCCCTTAAGTGGCAAAAAATTCAGAAAAATCAGTGTTAGGCAACTTGACATAAAAATTTGAATAAGTTATCTATATTATTTCGAAAATATGTAAGAATAGAATCTATAGAAAATTGAGTGTAGTTTCTAAACTACTAGGTTTATTTAAAAATAAATAAAATCTATTTGGTGAAAATTTGAAATTTCAATGCAGTAGTACTTAAATTTCAGGGAAAAAATAAGAAGTAGGTGTCTGTCTGACCACCCTAACCATAATAAAATGATAATATTATTTTATAATATTTTATATATAAGTAGAGGACTAATGTCTAGATGTGATGCATATTTTTTTGTAATTTTTTTCCAAGTAAATAGTTAATTATGAATTTGTTTTTACAACTTTTAAAAAATATAAAAACCCGTATGTCTGACCACCTTAACTTGGTCAAAAATTCATGAAATTTATTTTTTCCTTTTTTAATCCTATAGTATGTGAAGCATAGAATGTGACACATGTTTCAGATTCAAAAAATGTGATATTGTTTGAAAGTTATAGATGTTTTTCAATCAACCTATAGATCATGACTTTAGTTGTAATTCTAATAGAAAATAAATAATAATTATTTATTAAATTCAAATTAAAGAATAATTTATATTGGTGGAAAGCTGAGAATATCCTCTAAAAACCCTTTTCGTTTCATCAATTTTGGGTGAAAAATAATCGTTAGCCACATACCCTACAAATACCCATAATATTGCCACTTTTTGGCCCATCATGATCCTACACATACCCTTCTTTTAGATGTGGTTGCCCATAATTAACTTCATCAAATTTTGTTGTGTAATTTTCTTGATCTTGTAAAGTAGTTGAGGTGGATGCTTTCAAATCTTGTGTCGACATTACCACTTTTTTTTCCCTTTTTCAGACTCTTTGTTTATTATCTTGTATTCGCCCATGAATGTTGGTTTTAAATCTAAGGAACCCCAATCATCTTCCAATAGCTTTGTGATTTTCTCAATATTTTTTTCTTAATTTTTTTGTTGCATGGGTTCTACTTGTGTAGTTGGTGTTAAAGTTTCCAAAAGATTTTACTTGCCTTTATCAATGTTCAAAGAACTATTTGGATTAGGGTTAGCTTCTAGTATGTACACTTTGTTGTTGTAGACATACTTCATTTTATGATGAAGGGTAGAAGGTACCCCAATCATTGCATGAATCCATGGTCTTCCAAAAAGAAGATTATATGAAATATCATGAGACATAACATGGATCCATGCTCTAATGTGGCATTTCTAGTTGTAATAGGAAAATTTATCACACCAAGGGTATGTGTAGGATCATGATGGGCCAAAAAGTGGTGATATGATGGGTATGTGTAGGGTATGTGGCTAATGACATTTTTTTTACCCAAAATTGACAAAACGAAAAGGGTTTTTAAAGGAGATTCCCAGCTTTCCACCAATATAAATTATGTTTCACTTTGAATTAAATAAATAATAACTATTCATTTTCTATTTGAATTATGACTAATGTCTTGATTTAAAGTTTGATTGAAAAACATCTATAGCTTTCAAATGGTGTCACATTGTTTGAATCTGAAATGTGTGTCACATTCTATGCTTTGCATACTATAGGATTAAAAAAAATTGAAATTCATGAAGTTTTGACGAAGTTAAAGTGGTTAGACATACAAGTTTTTAATATTTTTTAAAAGTTGTAATAAAAATTTCATAATTAATTATTTACTTGGAAACAAATTATAGAAAAATATGCATCACATCGAGACATGAGTCCTCTACTTATATCTAAAATCTTAAAAAAAAATATTATCATTTTATTGTTGTTATGGTGGTCAGACAGACACCTACTTCTTATTTTTTCCTTGAAATTTAAGTACTATTGCATTGAAATTTCAAATTTTCACCTTGAATAGATTTTTTATTTTTTTAAATAAACTTAGTATCTTAGAAACTACATTCAATTTTCTATAGATTCTATTCTTACATAATTTTGAAATAATATAGATAACTTGTTCAAATTTTTACATCAAGTTACCTAACTCTAGTTTTTTTTAATTTTTCACCACTTAAGGGCCTATTTTTCCATGATCCTGCACATACCCCCAAGTGGTTATTTTCCTACATTGTCAAATTCCTTAATAGTTAAAGAGTTAGGTTGTTTTTTTTATATTTCCACACCAAATCTATCTGAAAGGGTCACACTACACACATTAAGGGTTGAACCATTATCAACTAGGGTTCACTTTTTTCCAAACCAATTATAGATAGCTATTATCATGAGAGGATCATTTTGGTTTTGTACTTCCAAAGGAGGGAGATTACTTTGGTGGAAAATAATGTCAGCGTTCATTCCTTGAATTAGGACTTCTATGCCATTCAATTTTGCATTAGAAGGGATATGATCTTGTTGTAAATAATTTTGAATCATGTTAAGATAATGACGGGAGGATCAAATAAGGTCCCACAATGATATCTTATTAGGAGTATTCTTTAGTTGTTTGACAAGATCATACTCCTTTTCATGAGGAGGACCCAATAAGATAGGGTTAGGTAGGATAGGATTAGGCAATGGGATAGATGTTGAAGGTGTTTTTCTTGGTTTTAGATTGTTCCTATTGTTATATGTATGAGCAATGGTATTAGAACTCAATTGTTGCAAAACATTATTCTCAGGGTTTTTTTTGAGTTTGAGGTTTGTGTGAAGGTGGGTAAAGGATTAGAGGATTCTTAGGATGTCCCACAGGGTATGTAGGAGGTCCAATAGTCAAGGGAGATCTAATGGAAACTTGTGCATTCATAACCTCAATGGTCTTGGTTTGACGCATTTCTAATAAAGGGCAATCTAGAATCACCTTTTCACCATAATCCAAGGTAGCCAAAATGTTGTAATTTTCTTCCACTATGATATCTTCCCTAAGAGGATATTCTTAGGAGAACTACAAATAAAATCTTCTTGACATTCAAGGATTGGTTCTTCCAAAATGACTTGATCACAAGTAGGGGAATGATCAATGGTTGAATTGTCTTCTTTATCAATGATGGCATTCTCTTGTTAAATAATGTTCTTCTAGGGAAAGAGAGACCAATAAGATTTTCATGACTCTCATTGGTTCTATTTTCTAACATCAAAGCATCTTCCTTAGAACTAGGAGAACATATGTAATTGTCACGATTGTCTATAATTTCATTCCTTTGTCCTATAATGTCTTGCAAAATAGGGTAGGTAGGGGAAGGAACATAAAGAGGGTTGTTATAGACCTTAAAGATTTGATTATCTAACACCAACATATCCTCATCATTTATAACATTATCACAAGAGGGGAAGATGTTGGGAGTTGAATGTAGACTAGTTGAATTTTCAATCGTCTCTTGTTGTGTTATGTGATCGTCATGATTACCTATTGTTATGTCCTCTTGTTCATCAATGTCTTGTCCACTAAGGGAGGTAGAAGGATAGAAACAACTAGGACTCTCAAAACTCTCATTGATTGGTTCTTCTAACACCAAAATATCTTCTTCACAACAAGTAGAGATATTAGGAGAAGAACACATATGATTCTCATGATTATCCACTATTGTATTCTCTTTCACTAAAACATTCTCATAGGGAGGGGATATTAACTTTTTCTTAGCATGCCTAGAAAGGTAAGGTACTAACATTTTTTTAACAAAAATGAAAAGCACTTCTAACCATTTTATGAAATGCTTCAAGAATGTAAATGATGTATATCCAAAGATGAAAAGTAGTTTTATCCAATGTATGTAAAACTTTAAGAATGAAAACAATGTATATCCAAAACTAAAAAGAAATTTTATCAAACCTATGAAAAGTTCTATGAATGTAAACATTGTATATGAAAAAGTGAAAAGTACTTTTATCCATATGATGCAAAGTTTCAAAAATGCAAATATTTTCAAATCTGATGATTTTTTCTATTGAAGTGATTTAAAAAATGACTACCTTAAATTGATGTTTTTGACCTAGATGCATAAAACAAAAGTTACAAAACTTTCTAGATTGATACCATACGTTACCAACAAGCTTAGGAAGTACAAAATGAGGTTTTTAATGTTATAAAAGGTAGTTTCAAATCTAGATTGGGAAAAATAGCCTAGAGGGGCATATGAGTCCTAATTAGGGTTTTTTCATAATTTTTTAAAACTTTAAGTGATTTTTATGCTTTTTAGTTTGGATGATGTCTAAACTAAAAGAAAATGTAGATTGCAGATGATTTTCAGTGATGTAAGATGCAAAAACACAAACTATATGCACTTTCACTAATGTAATATTTTGAAACCTTAGATGCAAATGAACTAGTGAAAACCCTAATGCAAAGTTAATGCAAATAAGGTCTAGGATGATGATACACTCCAAATCAGAAAATGAAACATTATAAATACAGGTTCACCAAAATGTAGGAAAATTTTCATCACTAGATTTCAAGACCTAGGATAACAAATTTTTATATCCTCCACATTCAAGAATGCCCTAGAGATCTCAATCCAATGTAGAAAGGGAAAATAGATATTGCCATATGTATGTCCTAGGGTCTAATTATAAACTAATGAGGGGTTCACCACCAAGTTAGGGCTTGGAAAGACTAATGAAATGCAAGATCTAATGACAAAACCTAGTGATGCATGAAACTTGAATGAATGACTTAGAAATGCATATAAATCAGAATGAAAAGCTATAAAATCATAGGTGGGCACCTGGAAACTAGAAGAGGCATGAATTAGGACTAAAATTTCAAGAATTTTTATTTTTAATGTTGAATGGGACTCATACGCTACTCTGGGTGATTTAGTACTAAAGGGTATGTGCAAGATCATGATGGGCCAAAAAGTGGCGATATGATGGGTATGTGTAGGGTATGTGGCTGATGACTTTTTTTTAACCCAAAATTGATGAAATGAAAAGGGATTTTAAAGGAGATTCTCATCTTTCAACCAATATAAATTATGCTTTACTTTGAATTTAATAAATAATTTTATTTATTTTCTATTTGAATTACAACTAAAGTCTTGATTGATAGGCTGCTTGAAAAACATATATAGCTTTCAAACGACATTACATTTTTTGAATCTAAAACATCTATTGCATTCTATGATTTGCATACTATAGGATTAAAAAAAAAAGAATTTCATGAAGTTTTGACCATGTTAAGGTGGTCAGACATACAAGTTTTTATATTTTTTAAAAGTTGTAATAAAAAAATCATAACTAATTATTTACTTGGAAAAAATTACAAAAAATGCATCACATCTGGACATGAGTCCTCTACTTATATTTAAAATATTATATGAAAATATTATCATTTTATTGTGGTTAGGGTGGTCAGATAGACACCTAGTTCTTATTTTTTCCCTGAAATTTAAGTACTACTACATTGAAATTTCAAATTTTATCCAAATAGATTTAAAAAAAAAAAAGACCTAGTAGTTTAGAAACTAGATTAAATTTGCTATAGATTCTATTCTTACATATTTTTGAAATAATATAGATAATTTATTCAAATGTTTACGTCAAGCTGCATAACTCTATTTTTTTTAATTTTTTTGCCACTTAAGGGTCTGTTTTTTACATGATGATCCCGCGCATACCCCAAACTAGGTTTTCTACACCAAAATTGGAATCTAACACTGCTAATCCTGAATCTCTAGAAACCCTAAAAATTGGTTGTATTGGGACTCATATTAGTCCTAGTGTTTTTTTTTTTTCTGAAGGTTAAGATTTGATTTTTCTCTCCAATCTCTTCTCTCTCTACTCCACTCATATCAGTCCTAGTGTTCTTGGAATGCTTAACTCTTGAATTGTTGACTTCATATCATGTAGGTTTAATGAAATAATGATTTGAGACCCATTTTATATAGGAAATCCATCTAACATCCAGTTAATTGGATCCTGCAGGATGACATCCATGAAATTTGAACTTAAAACCTAAATTTCCCACTGAAAACCCTAAAAAGGGGCCAAATCGAACTCATACGCCACACCTAGCATATGGGTACTCCCTAGGTGGGATTCATATGCCCAGGGTGGTGTATGTGTCCCACAAGGCCTTTTTAGTTGGCAAAAGTCTTGGGGTGTTAAGAAATTAAGTCTATATATTGATATTGTTAGGAATTTGATTGAAATATGCCTTGGGATGCTTAATATAGGGTCTTAGGGGCCTATTAATGTTGATATTAAGGTCATAAATGCAAGAGGGCACAAAATTCAATGTGAAAGTGTAAATAAATATACTTTACAACACAAAATAGGTCTTTTTAGCTTAAAAGGGTCCTAAACCCAATGTGAAAGTGTACAACAAATTACAACACTAGATTAGGTCCATTTAGTTTACAAGCCTCCTAAATTTAATGTGAAGGTGTAAATAAATACACTTTTCAACACTAAATTAAGGCAAAGTTAGGTTTACTTAGCTTAAAAAGGGCCCAATACCTAATATGAATGTGTAAAACACTTTACAACACTAGATCAAAGGAACATTAAATCCAATTTATCATTAATTATTCCCAAATCAAGCAAGGAAAAGGTGTACTTTTTCCATCATCACAATTATATTTAAAAATTATTCATTTTGGGTCTAGATTTGGAAAATATATTTAATTCCCCAATATCCCTAAGATTTTTGGCCCAAAAGTGGGTGTGTGCAAGAAGTTGAGTCCACATTTTGGCCAAAAAGTGGAAATGTTTTCCTTGATTTTCAAAATTTATCACATTTTACCTTAAAATTTGAAGCACTTAGATATGGAATCATGAAAAAAGTCACCAATCATAAAATTTAGTACTTGAAGTCTAGTTTCCAAATATGTAATTTATTTCAATACCGAGATGATACAAATTGATTTTCAATAGGTGTTTCTAAAAACCACTATTTAAATGTTGCTTTTTTTTTACCATACCATGCATGTGTACGTTATCCATATTTTGACCTAAATATTCATATTTTCTAAATCCTTTTGGGAAAATATTTCTAGCTAACTAAAGCATACTTTTTGAGATTTTTTGTAATTTTATATTGAATATTTTTTTGTTAATATTTTATGGGCAGGTATGTGCAAGATTATGATGGGCCAGAAAGTGGCGATATAATGGGTATGTGGCTGATGACTTTTTTTTACTCAAAATTGATGAACCAAAAAGGGTTTTTAAAGGAGATTCTCAGATTTCCACCAATATAAATTATGCTTTACTTTGAATTCAATAAATAATTATTATTCATTTTCTATTTGAATTATGACTAAAGTCCTGATTGATAAGATGATTGAAAAATATCTATAGCTTTTAGACAGTATCACATTTTTTGAATCCGAAACATGTATCACATTCTATGCTTCACATATTATAGGATTAAAAAAAATTGAATTTCATGAAGTTTTGACCAAGTTAAGGTGGTCAGACATACAAGTTTTTTATGTTTTTTAAAAGTTGTAATAAAAAGATCATAATTAATTATTTACTTGGAAATAAATTACAAAAAAATATGCATCACATTGGGATATGAGTCCTCTAATTATATATAAAATATTATAAAAAAATATTTTCATTTTATTTTGGTTCTAGGGTGGTCAGATAGACACCTACTTCTTATTTTTTCCCTAAAATTTAACTACTACTGCATTGAAATTTCAAAATTTCACCAAATAGATTTTAAAAAAAAAAGCCTAGTAGTTTAGAAACTACATTCAATTTACTACAAATTCTATTCTTACTTATTTTTGAAATAATATAGATAACTTATTGAAATTTTTACATCAAATTTCCTAACTCTTATTTTTATGAATTTTATCGCCACTTAAGGCCTATTTTTTCCATGATGATCCTACACATACCTATGCCATGTTTGTTGTTTTGAAAAATTGTTGTGTACATCATGCATAATATGACATAAAATTATTATTATTATTTTTCAAATTGAAAAGAATTGTCTAAAGTACAGTTTCGTGCAATTCATTTTACAAAAAATATTTTAATAAAAGTTATTAAAATAGTAAAAAACCCTTGATATTTCAAGTTTATGGACCATTTTCATCATAAACTAATTGAAAAATAGAAAAAAATCCAATTGTAAAAAAATTACACATTTGGAACCTACACTGTCTCATCTATAATGGGTTTTAATTTTGTCAAAAAAAAAACAAAAAGGTCTTTAGACATATGTCCAACGTTACTATTTTCTTGTGACATTGAGTGACCTTCAAGTTGTAGGTCAAACTAGTTCCAAAGCTTAGGTTTGTGTCCCCAAGCCTTTTCCCGAAGCAAAAAACAAGGCAAAAACCTAACCAAAAAATCATTTTTAGAAAACAAGATCATGTTCTTAAATGGGATCCTGTATCACAAAAAAAATATTTTTTATGCCTTTATGAAATGGGATACCATTTTTAAAAAATGGGATCTCCTTTTTTAATAGTCTATTTTAAAATGGGATCTTATTTTTTAATTTTAGGCTTGGGGCCTCGAAGGAAAATGGGATCCTGATTATTAAAAAATGGGATGATGTTTTGTTGAAGTTGATTTCAAGTTCTTTTGTAAGGAAAAAACTTCCATGTTTCATGGAATCATCTTCTGGCATATACCCAAGTCCTAGATATAGGTTTCTGGCACCTTAGTCATATAGATATTCTTTTAAAAAATTATCAACTTTAGTGTTATCCTTTTGTGATCCTAGGTTACTCTAAGTCCAAAATATCAACTAGGATGCATATATAAACCATTTTCCCTCTCGCTTGATCATCTACACATTATTATGAACTATGACTAATTATTATGTGCAAATTGTGAAGATACATTTGACTTATTCTCTACATTCTTACTATAGCACTCCATTAAGTTGTGTGTACTAACCCTTGTAGGTCTTCAAGGAATTTCATACATTCTTTATAATTTTTTTGTAGTAACTTATGGTTTGGCATCAGTTCAACAAGGGTTTCATGTCTAATGTAGCATTATCTCATGTTATTCATTTATTATAGTCATTTATTGTTTACTTTTTCCTTTACTCAACCAAGGGAAAACACTCTTTACCATAATTATCACTGATGTTGTGGAGGTAGGAAAACCAACACAATGATTTGGCTAAGAAAAAATACTATACAACACAACCTTTTGCCTCTCTTTATGTGTACATGTTAGATCTGAAAAATTTCATTAGCAATAGGTTGTAGAAGATCAGAGAGAAGATTGTGATAGGTTTCCAAAATTTGAGAACATATGACAAAAACACGATCTAGACTAGGACACCTAGTGCCTTGTCCTTGCATTTTAGATTCATCTTTTCACCACATGTGCCCCTTTAGTTGACTTTTTAGATTTGTATTTTTTTCTACATTAAGTAATTTCTCTCTCACTTGATCATGTACACACTATTATGAACTATGAGTAATTATTAAGTGCAAATTATGAAGATACATTTGACTTATTCCTTACATGCTTGTTATAGGACTCGATTGTGTCATGTGGACTAACCCTTGCATATTTGCAAGTAAATTCATGCATTCTTCATCAACTCTTTGTAGAAAATTATGGTGTGACATCACTTTATGACGATTTCATGCCTAAGGTAACATTATCTCATTTTATTTATTTATTATAGTCATTTATTGTTTACTTTTCCTGTGCTTGACCAAGGGCATAAAATATTTATCATCATTATCTTTGATGTTTTGGAGGTGGGAAAAACAACAAAAGGATTTCACTAATGAAAAATCCTCTACAACACAACCTTTTCCATGTCTTTATGTGTACAAGTTGGATCAAAAAAAAATTTCAACAAGTAGCAAAAGAGTAAAGATCAAATTATGACAAGTTTCTAGAAGTTGAGAACATACTAAAACAATTAGACTAGGGAACCTACTTCCCTTTCCTTTCATTTTAGACTCATCTTTTAACCACATGTGTCCCTTTATCTATGCATTTTAGATCTGTATATGTTTATGCAAAAAATTTTCCATTTGTGTGATAATTCATATTTCCATATCTAGTCTTATATTGATTAGTTTAATCAATCACACATAAACAAATTTACCTCTTTGCAACAAAGGAACAAAACCCTAGCATCTTAGCTCTCCTTTGAGGTAGTTATCCAATCATCAAACCCTACTTGGTTTATGTTCTGATATTAAGCAAAAGGGAAAGGTAGATCTAAACAAATTCACTTGTTAGATCTAGGATCACTTTCCCACATAACAATAACTTAGAAATCCACAAATATATATCATATTAAATAAAAATTTATATTAATAGCCTAAGCATGAAGATGAAACCCACTAAATGCATAAAATTATAAAAACGTTACCTCAATTCCAAGATCACACAAATGTACATGAATCCTTGGTGTACAACCACCAATATAATAATAATCTCCAAAAACTAATCCGACTTCAATTCTCCAACCACACTAGTCTCAAGAAAAACACTTGGAATAAAATTGAAACTCAAGAATGAAGGAGAGACCAAATGATGCTAGAACAACAAACTATATGAAAATAAAATCATGTTACCTTTTTAGCAAAAAAAATCTTTTCAAAATACCTTTTTATTTCATTTGATACTGAAAACCATTTTGTAAATAGAAATGTTAGGTATTGAAATTTTATGTATTTTAACAAAAATATAAACATAATTCAATAATTTTATGTATTTTGACTAAAACCATGTCCCCATATTTAATATTGGGTACACTTTATTTATTTATTTTTCCCCAATATTAAATAATTACATTTTTTAGCAACTTAACTTATGTCCCAATGCTACATGCAACATAAAGTGGCCCCAAGAATAATTAATTTAAATATATTATGCAAGGTGTACAACACACCATTTTCTAAAAATCTCCCACTTGTTGTATACATTGCATAAGGGGGACAGGGAACCTCTACACATGACTCAAAAGAACAATCTGTTAGCCACATATACCATCAAGGAATCAAAGTGCTCCATGTGCTTGTTCAAGATACCTACAACAAGAATCAAGGTGACTACCATCCCAAGCATGAATTGTCTCATTTTCCATCATGCCAATGCACAAAGATAAGAAGCCATCTAAAGGGAAGCCACACAATCTGTCAAACCGAAGCATAAGTCCTACCTCAACTGATATCCCAAACACAAACACTCAATCTAAAGGTATCAATATGCACCAGTAGCTGTCAAGATACACAAACCCATACATGAAATAACACCCATAGCAAGTGCCAATACATCCAACTATCCATACCTCAAAGGTATACAAAACATAGTAAACTCATGCCATAAACATATGCACCTATAAATTGCAATTATAAACTCCATGTGCAAAACATATCAATTAATGGCATACACATCCAAGAGCTCCCACTGCATGGGTAATGAAAACCTAAAAAATATCAAGGCATGCCAAGTCTACCAATAGCATCATATAGAGAGTGTAAAAAACTTCATGTAGAACCAAGGAATCATCCACAATGATATGCAAACATGTAAATCAATAACCTATAAGAAAAACTATCACCACAAGTGTCCATAATTCTCCCAAGTTCTCCACACCCAACAAAGGAAAAAGATAAAGGAACCTCCATGTCATCACCCAAGAACATAAGTGAAAACACATGACCAAAATTTAGTGATCACAATAGCTCCATCCAAACCTCAAACCAATGAAATGTTAAACCAAACATCTAGGAAGATAACCAAGACCAAAGAGAGAGAATACTCTGTGCATCATATACCTATAAAAAAATCTCCTACATACACCTCTAAATGCCAACTATGTCAAGTATGATCTCCTCCACAACACCCAAAAATAAAAGCCATGACAACACCCAACTGTTCAATCACCAAGATCAAATATAACATATCTATCATGTAATCAACATTGGTATAATTCTCTCATAACCAAAGAAAATTAAACTAAATCCATTCCCAATGAAGTAAATAAGCCCAATACATGTTGTGGACATGAAAAAAGTATCCCTTTTTCTTTTCATGATTTGGGAATAATTGATGATAAACTAGACTTAATGAGGTCTTGATTTGGTGTTGTGAGGTGTTTTAGGGTATGTGCAGGATCATCATGGAAAAAACAAGCCCTTAAGTGGCGAAAAAATAAAAAAACTCAGAGTTAGGCAACTTGACATAAAAGTTTGAATACATTATCTATATTATTTCAAAAATATGCAAGAATAGAATTTGTAGAAAATTGAATGTAGTTTCTAAACTACTAGGTTTTAAAAAAAAAAATTCTATTTGGTAAAATTTGAAATTTCAATGTAGTAATTACTTAAATTTCAAGGAAAAAATAAAGTAGGGTCTGTCTAACCACCTAACCACAATAAAATGATAATATTTTTTATAATATTTTAGATATAAGTAGAGGACTCATGTTCGATGTGATACATATTTTTTGAAAATTTTTCCAAGTAAATAATTAATTATGAATTTTTATTACAACTTTTAAAAAATATAAAAAAATTGTATGTCTGACCACCTTAACTTGGTCAAAACTTCACGAAATTCATTTTTTTATTTTTTTAATCCTATAGTATACAAATCATAGAATGTGATGCATGTTTTGGATTCAAAAAATGTGATACCATTTGAAAGCTATAGGTGTTTTTAAATCAATCTATCAATCAGGACTTTAGTCGTAATTTGAATAAAAAATGAATAATAATTACTTATTAAATTCAAACTAAAGCATAATTTATATTAGTGGAAAGATAATAATCTCCTTTAAAAACTCTTTTTGTTTCATCAATTTTGGGTAAAACAAATTCGTCAGCCACATACCCATCATATTGCCACTTTTTGGCCCATCATGATCCTGCACATACTTTTTACACATCCACACTAGGTCTTGGACCCTTGAAAATTGAATAATCTACATTTATTGATGTCTTGTAAAGGTGTTGTAAGGTGTCGTAACACATCTTCACACTTTTCTAAGACCATAATATCATAATTCACCTAAATAACCTTACCAAGACCTATTTCAAAGTGTTGTAAAGTATTCTAACAAACTTTCATGCTTTCCTAGGCTTTTCATAAATATTTACACCTTTATTATGGTTTACATGCCTCCTTTATACACTTGCATGCCTTACTTAAGTGTCTTGTTGAAGAAGAACTTGGTAAAACTTATTTAAATTATCACAATTCCTGACATCCACTTAAAAATTCCCAAGTGGACTAAGTCACCATTGGTGGCAACTTAGTCCCATTTGTCTCAAAAATCAAAATAAAATAAAATTTCTTTTGGGTATTTATTCCTTAAGACCTAAGGTCGACCTATGATGAGGTATTTTTGGAAATTAGGGCATAATTATGTATAAATATAGGGTTTTCACTCTCATTTGACCTAATTCATAACTCGTCATCATTCATCCATCATTCATCATGTTCTTAAGTCAAGCAAGCTAGAGTTTTAAGATTATGAGTCATCAAGATAGCTTCTAATGACATTCAAGGGAAGATTCTTCATGTTTTGCTGTAGAAATTCAAGATCCAACATCATGGAAAGGTATTAAATCCATTGTTTCATGCTTCATTACATCATTTTCTTCATTTTGGTTTAATTACCTAAAAAGGGGTTTGACCAAAGCAAATCCCCATGGCCTAACATTCATCATTTCTTTCTCTTTCATTATGTGACTACATATTTAGAAACTTTTAGGGTTTGAAGTTCATTGAAGATAAGGTTAAAGACTCATTAAAGAAATCTCCTTTTTTTCAAATCAAATATATTCACTAAAAGTCAGTTTCAAGCCTGAAAATCAGTGTTTCAAAATTAGACACCTGTCAAGAACCAAAGTGTAGACCGAGGGCTTCTGTTTCCACTTTCAGATTTTTAGAAATTTAGAAGTGGACTAAGTCGCCAAAAGTGGTGATTTAGTCCCACTTAACCT
Organism: Sequoia sempervirens; assembly: GCA_007258455.2. Taxonomy (NCBI): domain Eukaryota; kingdom Viridiplantae; phylum Streptophyta; class Pinopsida; order Cupressales; family Cupressaceae; genus Sequoia; species Sequoia sempervirens. The sequence goes on along the minus strand of VDFB02105785.1, from coordinate 572,744,781 downwards.
ATTTTTCAGAGGTTTTTGCATATTTGGATACCCATTGACCAAAATGAGTTTTTAAGCAATTTTTCTAGAACTAGGACTAAGTCACTCAAATTGGCACAAGTGTCCCAATTGACTTCTAGAATAGTTTCGTCAAGATTCCAAACTTTCATGCCATCATTTTTCAACCTCTAGGTGCACACATTTTGTTTCATAGCTTTCTATCTAGTTTTGTTTGCATTTTCTAGGTCATTTATCACATGTTTGCATACAAAACTATGTTTCCCAACACTTCACATGTCTTAGATTTAGCATCAATAAGTCATCTTTCTTTTAGTTTATTGCACTTATACATTATATTTAAACACATTGCATCCCTTTTGCATTAATCTTGAGTGTAGAAATTTGTATTTTGGCCCCAAATTCCTCTCCTTTTTGGCGAAAAACCTAGAAGTGTTAGAGGAAACTTTGGGTAATCCAAAATCATTGTCCACATTTTGGTGAACCTAACTTTTGAATACTTTTCTTTTCTAATTTGGAGTCCTTCGTTAAATCCTAGATATACCTTGCATCAACATGGCATTAGGTTTTGCATTGTTTTGCATTCTAGGGTTTTAAAATTTTGCATTGTTGAAAGTGCATATAGTTTGCATTTTTGCATTTTAAATAATTGAAAAACATCCCAAAACTACATTTTATTTTAGTATTTAGGTCATACATATTACTAAACATCAAAACCCGTTAAAATTTTATGAAAGTTTTGAAAAACCCTAACTAGGACTAATTCACCATTCTGGTGACTTAGTCCCTACCTATATTTTTCACTATTTTTTATAGCATCATAAATTGCATTTATGTGCTTCCTAAGCCTCCTAGTATGATATACCATAATTTTGGAAAGTTTTGGGAACATTTGTTTTATGCATCTAGGTCAAAAACATCATTTAAGGGTAGTCATTTTGGAAATCACTTGAATTACAAGCATTTTTTCATCTTAAATCATTGAAAATTTCCAAAACCTTGCATTGGCATCTTAGGTCTGCATCATACAACACAACAAATATCAAATCCATCAAAAAAATATAAAAAATTTCAAAAAAATCCCTATTGGGACTAATTTTCCACCTTCGGCGACTTAGTCCTTGTTCAACCTTGAAATTTCCTTTTATAGAGCTAAAATCCTTGTTGTTAAAGCTTTTTTTTGCTGCCATCAACTACCTATATCAGTTGGATGAGTTTTTGTAACATGCATTTCATTAGATCTAGCCTAAATTAGCTCATTTCATACATTGTTTAATTTGACATTTGCATTTCCAACATTTCATTTTTTAGGTTGATACATAATGTAATCTAAAAATTACCTTATTTCACATCTAAAAATTACATTTAAACATTTCATTTTAAGTTAGTGCATTTCACTTTTTCCATGATAGCATGTTTTCTTTCAAGAGATATGGTTTTGATTTGGTTAAAAATGGATTGAGTAAATACAACATCCCCTCTTATGAATTCCATTTTGATTACAATGATGAGGTCATTCATAAACATGTTCAAACCATTGACACAATCCTTAATATTACATTGCCCATTGGTGAGAATGGTAGTGTAGACAATCATAACAATCATACTTGTTCTTCTCTCGATACCTCTCCTATTAGTGACAAAGGTATCTTGGTGAAGGAAGATACAAGCATTAAGAGTCTTGATTGTCCATCTCCTCATTGCATTTTGGAAGATGTTAGACAACAAGAACATGAGATCATAGAAACATTCCTAAACATCACCTTACCTAGTCTCCATAACTGTGACCATCAAAATTTCCCTTCTCCTAATATCCCTCCTCGATGCCACAAGGATAGGTTAGTGTTAGAAGATATACCTATTAAGAGTCATGAGAATCTTGACCCTCCATTCCCTAGTGCTCCAACTGTTTGGGAAAAACTATTTGAAAATCATCATGGTCCTTCTCTTGAAGCCTCCCACACTTGTGATGGCATTAAAAACTTGGATGACCATACTGCAAGTTCTCCTATTATGATAGATAACATGGAACAAGAGAATGAGACCTTCGAGATAATGAACAATCAAATAGAGTCTTCCCCTAACCTCCCCACTATCAATAATCAAACATATTCAACCATTAATAACTCCCTTATTTGAGATGAAGTTATTTTGGAAGAACCAAGCCTTACTTGTCAAGAACACGTGGTTTGTAGTTCTCCTAAAAACTCTCCTCCTCGGGAGAATATCATGATACAAGACAATGATAACATTAAAAATAATAATATTAGCCCTTAGAAGAAGATGAAGAGCCCATGTTAGACTCTCATTCAACCTCAACTCATCCTTTATCCCCCTTCACACAAACAACAAACTCAAAAACAACATGAACTCATCCTTTATCCACCATCACACCAACCTTCAACTCAACACAAACCATAATTCACCCTCTACCCACCTCAGGATAATGTGTCACAACAACTGAGTCATACTACCATTGCTCATACATATCACATTAGAAATAATCCATCCCCACAACAACCAACCCCAACTTCCCTACCTTTTCCTAATTTTCCTCCCGCTCCTTGATTAAGGGAGTATGATCTTGTTGAACAACTTAAGAGCACTCTCACAAAGATAACCCTTTGGGATCTTCTTCAAAATTCACCTACCTATCACACTATGCTTAAAATGGCCTTACAACAAGTTCCTATCCCTTCTAATGTGCAACCAAATGACATAGCAGTAATGATTTAAGGACACATCGCTGACATTGTTTTTCACCAAAGTGAACTCCCCTCTTTGGATGTGCAAAACCAAAATGATGCATTCATGGTCATAGCTCAATACAAACAAAAAGGGATAAAGAAAACTCTTGTAGATACTAGTTCTACCCTTACTGTGTGTAGTGTGAGCCTTTTGGATAGGCTTGACATTGATCAATTGAACATTCGACTTGATTCTTTATCTATTAAGGGATTTGAAAATGTTGAAAAGAAACTACTCGGGGTGATCATTATACCTCTTACAGTTGCAGTGGCCACCTCAAATACACCAATCCATGTAACTATGCCTCATGAACTTTCATGTAATCTTATCTTAGGCTGACCATGGAGTCATGCAATGAAAGTTGTTCCTTCCACTCTTTATCAAAACATGAAATACATTTACAAAAACAAGGTATACACCATTGATTTCAATCCCAAGCCTTATAGTTTCTTATAGCTTGAGAAACCTAAAGAAACTCCCTTAAACACATCAACATCAACTGCACATGTGGAACCCATACAACAACCAAATAAAGAACAACACACACCACTATTAGACAATGATTGGGGTTCCTTATACTTCACACCAACACTCATGGATGAGTACAAGATCATAAAAAAAAATTCATCTGAGGCAAACAAAAAAGTAGTCATGTCAACACAAAACTCGAATAATCCTTTGAAAGCATCCACCTGAACTTGTTTAGAAAAAAAATAAAATTACACAACAAACTTTGAAGAACTTAATCATGAACAATCACCCAATCCAAAAGAAATTAAGAATCTTTATGGAAGAGGATATGAACTTATGAAACAACTTGGATATAGTGGAAAAGGATGTGGTGTTAACAAACAAGGTATATGCAACCTTATAGATCCTATTACACAACATACAACTTATGGTTTTTCTTATTGTCCTTTGATAGAAATTACCAAGCCTTTACTAAACATCAAAACTCTCACACAACATTCTTCTAAGCCCACTTTAGCTATAACACATCTTGAATTCATCAACACTAGTGGTTTTGAAAGCTATCCTTTACACAACATGACACAAACAATGAACTCTTCGCTTAATGTCAATATCATCTCATAAAACACTCATGAATTGAATTTGTTAGATTTTACACCCTCCTACCGAGGAGAGAACAAAATCTTACAATCTAAAGAGTCTTGTGTAGATATGAAATTTAGTACATCTAAGCAAGGGACATCTTTGTCTCATAATACAAGAATATCTACCATTGAACAAGAGGGTATCTTGTCAAGACTTCTCCAAGATCACCTTATCACCCTTCCTCCAAGAACTCAAAAGAAATTATATTACCAGACTTCATTTTTCACCTATCATAGAATTCATGGTCATTCCACTAATGAATGTAAGACTATGAGTAGTAAAAACCAACATTTAAGGAGTTTGGTGTTCTTCCTTATATGGTGGTACCTAATCCTTCTAATTGATATTGATTTTAAATCTAGCATACATTTCATTAATCATTTTGGTTGACCCTTGTCCTGCACTTAATGGGGGCTAGGGGTTTCATAGCCTTGTCCTTATATGTCGCTTGACATTGCCTCCTTTGGCTATTTGTTAACCTTTCATAATAATATAAGAGTAAGCTTGGAATTTGGACGACATGCCTTAAGTTGGCTCACACATGACATACTTCATTTTTCATGATGTAGCTTATAGGAAACATATGACTTGGCATAGGTATTTCTGAGTAAGCTCTCATGTCTTCTTCTAATTTAAAGCAATTTCTCACAATAATGGTGTTAGCAACCGCTTTAAAGCGAGGGCATACATTGGCACACACATTTCATTGTGTGATTTTATTTTTCTTGTGATTTCCCCTCTTGGAGACATTAGGTAAAAAATTTCCTAGGATGAGACCTTGCACTTGTCCTCTCTTGGAAAAAAGATGATACCATTTGTACCTTTCCTCTCTTGGAGACATTAAGCACAATGTCCCTAAAGATGAGACCTTGCACAAACTAAGCAAAATCCCTTTGAACATTCCTTACACTATTTTACCATTTACAACAATTGTCACATGGCCACCTCACATAATACATTTTGCATGCATTTGTTACCATCATGTTTGTCTATGAGTGTCAACCATATGAATTTTTTCTTACCTCATAGAGTTCAAAAATCATTTGTCTTTGCGGTGCCTTATTAAAGTTATGAGGAGGTACAACTTTGATATGGTTGAGTGGGAATCCCATTATGAGGCATGAATCTTTCATGGCCTCAAAACCCCCATGCCCTAACATTCATCATTTCTTTCTCTTTCATTGTTAAGTGGATGTCAAGAATTGTGATAATATAAATAATGTTTATTGGGATCATCTTCAACAAGACACTTAAGTAAGGCCTATAAGTGTATAAAGGGGCCATTTAAAGCATAAGAAAGGTGTAAATATTGATGAAAATCATAGGAAAGCATGAAAGTTTGTTACAAGACTTTACAACACTTTGAAATAGGTTCTGGTAAGGTTATTTAGGTGAATTACGATATTATGGTCTTAGAAAAGTGTGAAGATGTGTTACAGCACATTACAACACCTTTACAAGACGTTAATAAATACATTTTATTCAATTTGCAAGGGCCCAAGACCTAGTTTGGATGTGTAAAATACCTAACAACACCAAATCAAGACCTCATTAAGGCTAATTTATCATCAATTATTCCCAAATCAAGTAAAGAAAAAGGGATATTTTTTCTGTGTCTATAGTTAACCCTGACTTTAGTGAGAGGATGCACTTGCCTCAAACTCACACTAAAGTAGACATTCAAGAAGGGTCTAATTGTACCAATGTGGATGGAAAAGGATGCAAAAGATCAAAGGAGGTTGTGTAAGCCCCCAGGATCCAAGATCCTAAGTCAAACCAATATAAGCACAAAAGAACACACACAAGGTGAACGATTTGCAACAAAATAAGATACATGATCATGAAATGGTAAGAACAAGAAGGAAGAAAAAATAAAAAGGTGGATCAAGCTTTGACCATTTGTCTAACATGTTGTGGATTAGATCTAGGTTGCTTGTTTGGAAAGAAAATGCATACTCACTCTGGGATGATAAAACTCTTGCCTATCTGCTAAGTGAGAAGTACCAAGTATACTCACTTTGGGGCCACAAAAATTTTGGTTGTCCACGAGGTGAGAAATCCCAAAATGGGGGTTTGACCAAGGAAAACCCCCATGCCCTAACATTCATCATTTCTTTCTCTTTCATTGTGTGGTTGCATATTTAGAAACTTTGAGGGTTTGAAGATCATTGAAGATAAGGTTGAAGACTCATTGGAGACATCTCCTTGTTTGAAAAGCCAAAATATTCACTAAAAGTCATTTTTAGGCCCAAAAATCAGAGTTTCAAAACTAGATACCTATTAAGAATTGAAGCACCGAGGGCTTCTATTCCCACTTTCAAATTTTTAGAAATTTAGAAGTGGACTAAGTAACCAACAATGGTGACTTAGTCTCGCTGAACCTATTTTTCAAATGTTTTGCAGATTTGGATACCCATTTGGCCAAAACAGGTTTTTGAGTAGTTTTTCAAGAACTAGGACTAAGTCACCCAAATTGGCACAAGTGTCCTAGTTGACTTTTGTGATAGTTTCATGAGGATTCAAAACCTTCATTCCATTCTTTTTCAACCTCTAGGTGTACACATTTTGTTTCATATCTTTCTATCTAGTTTTGTTTGCATTTTCTAGGTCATTTATCACATGTTTGCATACAACTTTGTGTTTTCCAACAGTTCACATTTTTTAGATTTAGCATCAATAAGTCATCTTTCTTTTAGTTTATTGCACTTATAAATTATATTTAAACACATTGCATCCCTTTCACATTAATCTTGAGTGTAGACATTTGCATTTTGGCCCCAAATTCCTCTCCTTTTTGGTGAAAAACCTATAAGTGTTAGAGGCAACTTTGGGTAGTCCAAAATAATTGTCCACACATATCCTAAACTCAAAATAAATGAATGTAATCACAATTCATAAGGAGATAAACATGCCAACACTCCTCAAATGAACCCTCCAAAATTGTAAATCCATAGCTCAAGATCCAAATGCATGAGAAGATAAAGCATAAAACATAAAGCACCTAAAAGTAACAATGAGCAATACCTCTCAAGTGAAACCACCAAGAAGACCAAGAGTGGGGAATCGAAATGATCCTCCAAGATATCCAAGTCTTCATGACTCATCCAAGAACACTCTTCTCATAGGCCCATGTTGAACTCATGCCTAACCAAGGTGTAGGCTCTTGAGATTTCATACTGAAATCTCAACAAGAGTAACCATCTTAAGAAAATTTCCTTAATCACAAGAGAACTCCAACCATCACATACATATCTAAGTATCCACAAGCACCTATAACCAATCAATCCATTCCAAACTCCCAATGCAACATAGCACCATGATGAAGTAATCAAGCAAGTGATCAATGTACTCAATATAAAGAGAATCACATATGATCAATGAAAAAGCTCCAATTGTAGAATCAGGGACCTATCATGACAACATGATCTAACCATATCCTCCTATGAGATCACATGCACCATGGCATACATCCTAGTCTTAAGAGAATCCATATCATTCCAAAACTCTAAGCTAACATCAAGAGTAAACCATGACATAATATCCAACATACTCTAAACCAAGAAATCATATCTCCAATCACATCAAGATAACCATACCTAGTGATGCATCCATGCCACTTCCAACAAATCCCACTTAACCATGATACGAGCTACACATGGAATCATAATAACCATCCTCTCCATGAAGATCATCAAGGTCTACACACACTCAACTGAAATATCACTAACATAAAAGTAAACCAAAATATCCAAGCCAAGAAGATACATACAACCTCCAACAAACCATCACAAACCAATCCAACACTACTAAGTCATCACTATCAAAAGCTCCCACTAAAAGGATATAACCAATGAATGTAAAAAGCTATCATGACATTGTGATCAAACCAGATGCTACAAGTCCCATCAACCAACTAATCAAGTACTCAAATCATTCATCCTCTCAATCCCAAAACAACATACTAATGCACAAATGACCACAAACAAGGCCAACTAATGAAATATGCAACAATAATGAATCAAATTGGTGGATATAAACAATCCACATTTGATTCATCCCACTACAATCAATAGGATACGCACACATACCAACCACATAACTCATAGATCCAATCACTGAAATATGCAAACTCATTATCACATTAGTAATCACAAACCAAGATATCAAAGAAGATAACCATGTAGGTCCATCAATACTCAAACACCAAATCAACCCTAATCTGATTTCCCAACCATGTCTACAAATAAGTAATCATAGTCAAGGAACCAAATAAGCATCAAGAAGATAATACCAGTCTCCTAACATAAAATGATATCACTAACAAACACCACATACATGATCGTGTCATTCCAATGCATCAAATGTACACACATATCCATGACACCATAACCATATCCATCACTATACCTACACTCAACTATCACCCATATAAGACTCCAAGTTTCAAACCATGTCCAACCATGTCCTCAAAACCGAAGACAACTTGTGTACCTATCACCATCAAATTCCTAACTCTAAAAATCACCTATAAACCTATACTAGGAAGCACCAATCTAATAATCAGCTATAGAATCATAAACAACATATAAAAATATGTACTCCCTCAAGGTTTTGCCTCTTGACTCATTCAAATGCTTGCATAATCACATCTCGAATCTTAGGAACCTGCGATCAAACAAGTACCAAGCTCAAATTGTTCCTCAAACTGATAAACAATTCGAACCATTGTGTAGTACACTAAAAATTCTCTCTAATTCCTCTTTGAAATAAAAAATTTGATTTTGTATGCAAAAGTTATGACCTAAACTATGCAAACAAGAACATCTGACTTCCAGACCCCAAAGACATATCAAAATAGAACAATTAGTGAACCACACCTATACCATTGTGTAGTGCTCAGAACCAACTTTCCAACGACTACAAGAAATCAAAAATCCAACATTATAGGTGAAAGTTATGCCTCCTGGAATAAAACTACTCCAATATGACTATAAGGAAAATTTGGTGGACCTCACCCCACATTAAAATCCAATTGAATTTTTTTCATTTTAAAAGTGGTGGAATTTATTCCTTTTAATATTTTAAAAAACCCTTAATAAGCATGGGGGATAGATGGTTTAAACTTATACCTACTTAACTTAGACCTTATATGATAAAAACATTCCTTAATGTTTATACCACAATTTTTCACTTGTAAAGGAATTCAAAGAACCAACATTTCATTTGGAAATTTATGGAAATAAGACAAGTCAACTACAAAAAAGTATGGTTTTTGTCATAGGGGCATGGGTGGGTATGGGTCTACTGAGCCCATACCCCCACTATTAAATTCTTTCTTTTCTGAAAAAAAAATTCAATGCGATTTTCTAAACCATTTATTTTCCTTTGATTTTTGTAGGGTTTAAAAATATTTCCAAATCCTGATGGAAATAATTTCTCCATGATTTTTTTAATAAATAGAATTTAAATATTTTATTTTTTTGCACATGTAAAATGGGTCTTTTACTAAACAAAAATTTGCCTCTTTTTCAACTTTTCCAAAATAGGTCAAATTTTATGTCAAAATTAGTCTCTCGACCAACCTGAATCCAACTATGAGGTCTATTTTTTTCCAAGAGGTCATTTGTGAAATTTTCCCCACAAAACTCTTAAATGCAAACTCAAACCAAGAAACCCTTTTTCACCCAAAATTGAAAAACTTCAAATCTGTAATAAACCCAACAAATCTTGACAACCCAAAATCTCAAATCTGCATGCAAACACATGAAACACATGTTCCATATCCTATAATGCCTCAAACCCTACATGCATTTCCATGGATTCAACTTTGCAAAAAAAATTAACCTAGGGTTATAACAAAAATCTTCAACCATGAAAGCTCTGATACAACTTGTTGGAAACTTGCAGCCATTTAAAGACAATTTCCACATATCACAAAAGAGAAATCTATGCAACTATGTATTCAAAATCCACATGCAAGAGAATAGACAACATACCCATGAAAATATGACACAAGATATGCCCTGTGAAAACCTTGAAGAGGGAAAAACCTAGCCTCCAAAAGCATCCACACTCTATGTATTATTTAACAATGAAAACCCATTATAATACATCTTTAGAGGCTCCATGAACACTTCTAAAGCACAAGATATCCACACATTTCATGTGACAAAGCATGAATCCACACATCCCATTCCATGCTTCAAAACCTCACACATGCACAAGCTCAACCTACTAACCTGGAAATAGATCCATCTCAACAACTACCCTTGTGGTTGCTTTTATAGAAACAAGCTCCCACAAAACCACCAAGTGGTATTACACAAAACCATGTGACTAAAACCATGAGATTACAAAACCATGTCCCCATATTTAATTTTGGGTACTTTATTTATTTATTTTTTCCCAATATTAAATAATTACATTTTTAGCAACTTAACTTATGTCTCATTGTTAAATGCAACATAAAGTGGCCCCAAGAATAATTACATTAAATACATTATGCAAGGTGTACGACACTCTTTTTTCTAACACTCTTGAGGACTCTCCATTACCATAACATTTATTTCTTAATGTTGATTTTTCTTTTCATCAGCATTTACATTGATCATCCTCGTTAGAATCTTTCACCTCTCCCTACTTAGTACCATAATCCTCTTCCTCCTCTTCAGAGTTGGAAATATCCTCTTCCACTTCCATGCCAAGAATCACCTCTAGCTCTTTCGACTTAAGTCCAATGAATCCTCCTAGATATGGATGTATTCCTCATCCAAGGGGTCTTCCTCATCTTCCTCATCTTCCCCATATGATAACATTTTCCCCTTTGCATTAGCACTATCCATTTTTAGATATGTTGCAATGCATCATGTAAATATAAATTCTTGTTAACACCAAGATAAAATCATTTTGTAAAACTCAAAAAAAAAATGGAAACAATAAAATATATATGCCACAAGAGTTAAATAATCTATGTGTTCAGCACAAAAACACATTTCATAGGTTATTATCAAATGAATTAGAAATTTTTAATCAAATGATTGAAATAAAATATTGTATGGTCATGCAAAACTTATGTCATAACTCAAGGTCAAATGAGATAGAAAATATAACAACACATTTTTACTTAATTAAAAAATTTATCACCATTTTGGCAACCTATGCTTTAGCCCTCAATTAAACAATTTAGTGTATAGACATAGTAAAAGATAACTAAAATATATAGTATGTAGCAATCAATAATACATAATTAAAATGATGATATCAATATCTACACTTAATCAAAATCATCTATGACTAGCCTAATTTAGATATAAAGATGAATACTTAATAATCACAATGTTGAACTCTACAACATAAGCATAACCACATATAATAGTGAAAGTAATGAAGTTGAAAATACTATATAGTTCAAACTTATAAAATAAAAACATGTATCTAGAATAAATTGTGATTACACCTTGATGGTAGTACAAAACATGATAAAAAGGTCACACTTGGTTCTATGTTTATCAACTAGACCAAAAAGGTCATATCTAGTAAGAAATCTAGGCATGAGAACTTCATAGCCTTCTCACACTTCCAAGATATGTAGTTCCTTCATTATGACTAAAATTGGAGTTTTAGAAGCTTGGTAAACCTTTTGTACTTGGTAGTCTAGATTTGCTTTATCCTCATTAGCCGACCTTATTTGTATAATAGATTTGACCATCTCCTTGAATATTTCACTAATATCTTCTATAAGCATCATCATCAATTGTAATAGTGTTATGCATTATTTTATTTCTAGCTCCTATCTTGAATAAGAATTTAGTGTTGACTTTTGAATATTTCACTAATCTCTTCTATAAGCATCATCAACAATAGTAATGGTGTTATGGATTATTTTATTTATAGCTCCAATCTTGATTAAGAATTTACTAATGACTTTTGAATATTTCACTAATATCTTCTATAAGCATCATCAACACTAGTAATGATGTTATGCATTATTTTATTTCTAGCTCCTATCTTCATTAAGAATTTAGTGATAAATTTTTCTCCATCCTTAGTTGGGAGGGAGGAAGGGAGAGAGAGAGAGAGAGAGAGAGAGAGATTTTGGGGTCCTCTATTTCATTGTGCAATACCTATTTCACTTTTTATTCATTCTTTAGGTATATTGCACTTGGGTAGTTTGACTTTTCTAAGTGCTACTACACAATCTTATCTAATCTCTCATCTAGTGTCATATAAGAGAGAAAGACAGAGAGATTGAGAGAGAGATTTTAGGGTCCTCTATTTGATTGTGCAATACCTATTTCACTTTTTATTCATTCTTTGGGTATATTGCACCAGGGTGGTTTGACTTGTCTAAGTGCTACTACATGATCTTACCTAATCTCTCATCTAGTGTTATGAGGTAAGAATGTATAATTTTTTTTAACCTCAAACAAGAGATCTTGTTTAGTGGTATAACTATGTGTAATAGTGAATTCAAGACCTTTTCTTTATGATGTTGAATATAGGTTTAAAACTTATAACATCTGATATTTTAAATATTAACTTGTTCTTTAATTCTTTAATTTGGCTAACTTTCACCACCTTTTTTACTAACCCGAGGGAGAAAAACATTGGAATACACTTTGGGGACCGTAAACCATTGAAAGTGGAGGGTTTGTAATTGGTGACTCCATTAGAGACATCTTTATAAAGACTTGCATGAAATGCAAAACATCATTTGTATTGTTCATGTGATGGCTAATCATCACACAAAATCTTAGTTGGACAAGGTTGAATAAAAAGGTTACTTTATCTCTTAAGAATGTCAAACAATGCTAACTTAAATATCACACATTCATATAAAAAAAGTGTATCGCTACACACCATTCCTAATGATAATAATACACCTATTTATATACACAATGTATTATTATTCCTGAACGATATACTATAAAACATATTTTAAAAAAATAAAGCATATGAATTTACATTAGATAGGTTAACAACTTATTAAATTGTGTGCTGACAACATAATGTTTAAGCTTACATGGCTAGGGGAGAGGGCCCAATAGTGGTGTGGGTATCAATAGTTGTCATAGTACATGTACATTCACAACACAATATTTTAAAAGTGTGGAACTAGTAATTATAAGAGAGGACCTAATAGTTGAACAAAATATGCCCATTACATTCAAAAAACAATAAATTATATGATGCCACACTGACACACTAAAAAACATGACTTAATGCACCATTATTGGTCTAACTTTTTTTGGGGGTCTATTATGACCCCTTGACAAAAAGCACGTTGATGACACCCTTTTTCTCGGTCTATGTGGATGAAACAAAATATTTGAATTGTCCATGTCCCTGGCCACTCAGGGATATAATTTTTTAATATCAATGTTGCATGTTCATTGCTATGTCGACCCTTAAAGTTAGGGTGAACCACTATTAGGCCCTCTCCCCTATTTCCTCCACAAAAAAATATGACTAAATTCTCCGACAAATCAATTCGCTATATTCAGAAGTTTTACAAGTTTGGGAGCATGGAGGCATATCAGCCTATACAACAGCTCAAGCTTCTAAACATTAGAGTGGGGAAATTCAAGGAAATAATTTCTAATTATAAATTGCACGAAAACTGTATATACCAGCTACAATAAAGTACTGAAAATTGAAAACGTATGTGCATGTGCATTAATAAAATCTACATTGGCGGATAATGACGTAGGCCAATTTAATAGCTCTTCGGACAACCTCTACCATTTACATTCACCTACATCCTGACTTAATGCAAAACAGAGAAATGTCTTGGGACATAAAATACTTTCGAACTGTATAATATAATCCAGTAAATAATGATTACAGCACTCAGGTGCCATAAAAATTTGATCATAATCATAGGCTGAAAACATAGGGGACCTTATGTTGGTTTTCGCCAATGAAGATGAAAATTTATTACAACCTTTACAAGGGTGTCAAGATCCTTCGATCTTGTTATTAAAATGAGAGATGAGAAAATAAGTCAATCATCAAGCCAATCCAAACTAAAGCGTGCTTCCACAATTTCAACTCTAAGCTCGGGAATGGAAATGTCCTTGGCCCGCAACCACTGCTTCGCAATCTTCTCATCACAGGTAACAAGCTTCAGGGAACTTAGTTCACAAACAGTTGTAGGTAACTTCGTCAAACGAGAACACTCTCTCATATCAATTTCCCTCAACTTTTTTAGATGTCCTATTTCCTTTGGAAGTTCTTTCAAGCCCTCGCATTGTGAAATGTCTAGATATTCCAACTGTTCAAGTTTTGCAAGTGATGCAGGAAGCTCTTTCAGGCCTGGTAATGCTGATAACCTTAGCATTCTAAGATATGTCATATTTCCAAAATCATCTGGTATATTCTGAAGCAGATGACAGTTGGTAATAGACAGCGACAGAGTGGAGGACATATTGCAGATTGCGAGGGGTAACTCCTCGAGATCACTGCTGTGGTCCAGGTTAAAATCTTGTAGCTTCTTGAATGTGGAAATATTTCGAAATCCTTCACATAAGCTCAATGATAGCTTCTCTAAGTTCTGCAGTGCTTCAACGCTCTCTTTTTCAAGAAAGGGTGAAATCAGCCTCTCAAGCGGACGCTCTTGAGTTGAGTAAGTGAAGATAAGACATCTAGACCTTTCACTGTTGCCTTCTTTGTACCACAATTGGATATCACCAGAAATTTTAGTTTTTTCATGGATTTCAGAAATGATGGAAGCACGTATTCTGTCGAAGTAAAAAATAACAAAAGAGCCTCTGTTTCGGGGAAACTCATATCATTCCAGCGATTTTCCTCCATAGGGCCTGTATATATTAATTGCCAAGTAAATCCAATTAGAAATTTGTGCAAAGATTATGACTATTAGTTATATATGTAGAATTCTCATCATATTGAAGTTGAATAGAGGAATGGAAATATGTAAGGGAAAAGATTGAACGTTAGAAATAATGGTTAGTATTTCAAAGAAATATTTTTTATGATAGGGAAAGGGTATTAGTAGTCATTATAGTTAACTTTGCAAACATTAAGCTCTTAAATGATCAACAATTTTTTTTTAGGTTTCTTTGTATGCAATTTAAGAGCTTGTAGCTATTGTTTCGAGTTTTAGATCGTTATGATGAACACAAGAGGATTCGTTATGTACATGAAGGTCAAAAATGGTCATTTGAAGGTGACCTTCAATACATATGTTTGCTTTGACCACCGCAATATTTGCACAATTGATCCAATACATATGCACAAATGTTCCAGTAATAATGCGCTATTGATATTAATAAAGTTGCACAATTCCTCTAATTAAATACTTTTTTTTAACTACTAGATATAAAGTGGACACATTTGAATTTTTTTAGTAAACTTTTAATTAACATATATCAATGAAAAATAATTGAAACATGAACAATAACTAGATGTTTCCCTTGTAAGTGTTTTTGAATAACTCACCGGTGAGAATGGAGAGAATTTGAGTATCAAATGCTCCATCTCTATGCAACTCGCATTTCCCGAGCAAACTACCGTTTTTCCTTTCCATGAACAACCTCTTTCGGTGGAGTATTTTTTCATGGTGTCCCAAATACAAGGCAAAATCTTGCATCCCATCACGCTGGGAAAAGTATAGCTCCGAAGCGTTTCCATATGGGATTGTTGTACTTCCTCTGTTAAGTTCAAGCATGTCAGCTTAATGTTGAAAAGGATGATTAAAAGAAATCTAGCATATAAAGGTAAAGACAATTACTTTGGATTGCTTGTTAAAATTAACAGATTTCTGCTCGCAAGATCTGATAAGATGGCAAAAGCATCATGCCTTTGTAGTTTTCGAACATAAACCAAAATGTCCAAAAGCACATCAGCACAGATTTTCTTGTTCGTGGGAAATAATCCCAAGTCTAAGAAACATTCCTTGGCTAAATCATCTAAGGAGTCAATACTGATCTGCAGAAATGTAAATAGCCCTTGTTTCTTATAATCTGATATGTGTGCTCGTTTAGAAATCTTGTTCGTTGCCCTCTTCCACGCCTTGCGTGATTCGCCATGCGTAGAACTTGCAATCACCGAAACCATTTGTTACAGTATTTTGCGAACGGTTAACCTCTTTCTGGTTTGAAGCTTACTGCTGCGTAATATAAGTATGTTCTTACAATGTTTTTTTTTTGGTGATTTCTTCTCTTTGGGAGGCTAATATAAGTACCTTCTTTATAGAAGAAATAAACACGAGAAAAAATAAACGATTGGGTTTTATTGAAGATGCACAGAAATGTGCATTCTCAGTCTCTCTAGACTTTTTCCACCTTATCATGTTAAAATTGACTTCTTCAATTCAAACAGAAACAGCGTATCCTCGTTTTCGTTTTTTCAAGGCATGTAAAATGTTTTCGCGTTTCGGGTCTGCCAAGTTATCGTGTCGAAGTTTACTTTTTGAATGAGACCATCTTTTAAATATTTTTAATAAAATATTCAAATTATACTTGTCTTCAAAATATTATAGTGTTGAATTAAATTATAAAATAGCAATATCTGTCATGTTTAAAGAAGTATTACATATTCACTTATCAAATATTTATTTTAGGTTTTAGTTTCAGAATCTTAAGCTTTTTATAAGACTAAATCAACTTTTAAATTAGTGAGTAAAATTTTGAGTTTAAAATTGAGGTAGGATAGATTAATATTGTCAATCATAAAGGTGGCCATAATAACTTCAACACGAATTTTCAAATTGATGTTCGCAATAAAAGACATAAAAGTAGTACAATTGTTAAAGCCTTGGTCTACAATCTACTCACATTCATTTCATATTAGAATTCATTACAAAAGGATAGAGAGAGTAGATTAATAAAAAACTTGCATAGATTGAGTTTGCATACTAGTTAACTTCTTCTATTCATGCTCCTACGAAGTTAAATTTTCAAGTCTATTGTTTTATTTAATGGATGAAACATAAATTTTGTTAAACATAAAAACATAGAGGAACATTTTATAATACTTTTTCATTTCCTCCAAGCTATTATTGCTAAGTTTGCTTGTTAAATAACACCACCTTTTAAATATCTAATATAGAGTATCGTAGAATACATTTTCATGTAAAATTATAGATTGGTGATATATCTTATGCTTGAAGAGTATTGTATATTAATTTATTGAAAAAACTCTTTAGTTGTTAATTTTTTAAACATAACATTAAATTTCCAAAAACTTGGGCATCTATTCTAGTAATTACGCAGAAGCCATAGTGGCATGGTCAGGATTTAAGAGACTAAAAGAAAGAGGCTTTGATAAAGTCATTATTGAAAGGAATTCTAAGTTCATTATTAATATCTTAAAAGGGAAGGCAATATGGTAGTTGATGCAACTTCCAATGAAGGCATCTCATACCCTTACTAGGCGTGTTGGAGATTTGACAATATCCCATGTAATATAAAAGAAGTAATATCTAATGAAAGACTTGTAACTAGATGGGACCCTATAAAGTGTGAAAATGATGTTGTTGTGTCGACCTACTAAGAGGAAATGATTTTTGATGACTATTGATTATTTAGTTATTTTTTAATATCACTTTTCCCCCACATGTTAGGGGATAGGAGCATAACATGTATTGGATTGTAAAGGATATCTTCGATGATCAAAAAAAAAATGACGGTGTTTGGCTATTATAGAAATGAAGCAAACCAATAAATTTTAAATCATTATTTTAAGAAAAGACTTGTCCTCTTAATCATTACCCCCAAGGATATGAACTGTAAGTTGTCATATTATCCTCCAAATCTTATCAAAATTTTGGAAAGATATGTAATTATGGAAAGGAAGGGTATCCAAATTGGCAACACAATCTTAAAGTCCTTTCCTACTCCCTCAAGAATAATTATAATGTATGGTCTTTGTTTCAAGTGTAGCACTCATGACATGTGGATTTTTTTGCAAGAAAAATTCATTAGTTGTTGAATGCTTTCCACAAGCCACATTTTCTCCCCTTTAATCAATTTTTTTTTAAAAAATATGCAACATTAACATCTTCTCTCGAGCTATGTTCTTAAATATTATCATACTCTATGAGTTTCTTCATCTTTTGCATAAGAATTCTATTAGAAATAGTAGAGGGGTGAGAAAAAGATATGAATCCCTCACCTATATACCTATGAAAAAAAATTGAGCTTTGGAAAATATTTGAATGGGCTAGCCTAACCCTATTTATCTAGGCCATCCATGGGTATGATGATGTCCCTACTTCCAAATTCTATAATTCCTATAATGAAGGAAAGGTTTCTATTGGTGGAATTCATTTTGAACTTACTATTGGCCTTATTGTGGAGGATATAGGGTTACAATATAAAGGAATAAAAGTGGCCAAAATCATCAATAGAAAGTATCATAATTTCATGGATAAGTTCTTAAAAAATAGAGAAAAATCAGTGAGGCTTCGAAATGATTTTGATAGGAAAAGTAGCCTATGTGTTGGGGCCTAGTAACTCTAGACAATGTGCATTATTTTACCCTAGAAGGAAGGTTTAAGAAAATTTATGGCTATAGTTTTACTCTCCTAAATCAATTCATCATAAATAATGTGTTAATATTCCTTTTTATCTATTATTGATTTCATGCATTTCCAAAGGAGAATCTCCACTTCTCCATCATGGATTAATTCTTCCTCTTTATAATTTTTTCTTGACACCATGCCCAAACTAAATCCTACTTCCTCCATTAAACCCCAATAAATCAAGCTCGTTGAAAACAAACCACTATCGTCCCCTCATAACCCCCTTCGTATTCAAAATACAAGTCGAAAAAGGGAGCCCTTATTTTTATCATGTTCCCCAAATCCCTTGTCTATAATTGTTTTAAAGAGAACCACCCCTAAAAAAAGGAAAGCCCCTCTGTCCCTTTTCGACTCCAAAAGGAACAAGATGGGACCCTTTGGCTCTATAATTATAGAAATTGGTGATGATCCAGAGCATTACCATAAGAGTTTATCTAGTGGTGGTTTGAGTGAAAGAAGGCATACCAGGCTAGCCAATGCTAGTTAGAACAAAAGTAAGGATATAAGAGGAAAGAAACTAGCTCTAAAGGAAGTCGGTTTGGGCTACGTTGATTAAAAGTTTCTCCTCGAATATGATGAGGAAAGCCTAGATAATAGTGAATAAGAAGAGGAAAGAGAAGAAGTAAGAATGAAGGAATAAGAGGAGCATAGCAAGGAGGAGGAGATCTCTAAGGAAAATAATGAAAAGTAAATGGAAGTTCTTTATTTGGAGTAGGAGGAAGATAAGAATAACATTAATGATGATATGAAGGAAATTGAAAGAGATGAATAGACTCATAATGAGCCTCTAAAAATTTTACAATCTACCAAAGTTAAATTAGATGATCATGATAACATAAAGGGGGAAAAAATCACTAGAAGAGGCTGTAGGTAAAAGATCACTTCAATTGTTGAGGGGATAATAAATAGGTCTATTTTTGGTACTATTTCTAGAAAAAAATCATAATCAAGAAAATCAAAAAGAGAAAATGAAAATTCCAAGAGGATGATGTTCAGATCACTACCATTAAACAAACAACATGGAGGATAAATATTGACATGAAGCACTCGAAAAACTAAATGCTGATTGGGACATTATTTGTACTCCCAAAGATTAATTTTCCTATGTGTGTGGTTAGTTTTTCTTAGTTGTTCTTTTCTTGGCATGGGGAGGTGCTCCTCTACTTTTTTTCTCTCTTTTTTAATCCTTTGGTCTCTCTGAGGCCTATGTACCTCCTTTTTGTTTGGTTTTGTTAAGGTATGTTGGCCTCCTTTTTTCTTGTTGTTTTGTTGAACTTATGGGATTAGGGGCCCTTCCCCTACTTTAATATATAAAAAAATAGATATTGTATTTCTATTATTCATAGGATTAAACTAGTCTTTAAGCAAATGAATAAAACTCATGTCAAGAGAGCAATGATAGATTGACATCAATAACCATGTTTAGGTGGTTGTAATAGCCCCAAAAAAGGGTCTCAAATTAGCATCCATAATATGGGTAATAGTAATGGTAGAATTGTTAAAGTCTCAACACATGTGGTACATTCTTAGTTCAATGCTCATGATAAATTACATCCAAACCTAGTTTCTCTTTTGGTGGCCAACAAGGAGGTTGGTAAAACTCATTACTCAAGAACACACTCCTTACAAGTGTTTAATCTTCTTCCATTTTAAGTTACAATTGAATTTTGGAAACCTCTTCTCCCTTGAGGGTGATTGGAATTTTCACAACCCTTCTCATATTGTGAAAGAAACATAATTTTTCCCTAAGAAGCATCATATACATTTTGAAGATTTCTCTACATAAAACCAAAGTCAAATTTTCTAGAATAATTAGTTTTATTTAAAAGGGTTGGAATATGAGAGAATATCATTAGACCTATATTTTTAGGAAACTAATCCTTGTGTAAATTCAAGGGTTACATAAATTAACAATGCAAGTTTATTGTTCATTACAAAAAAGAAATGGTGGGACACGAGCACGAGCATGGGCTGGAGAAAAAGAGTTTCAAAATTCAAAGCAATGGAAAAGGAATCGGAGCAAGCTTAGGAAATCTATAGTCGAATCAGGAGCTGGAGTCGCGTCAGAAGCAAGGTAAGGATGACCAGGATGATGTGGACTCTGGAAACAAAATACAAGTGGAACTTGGGGGAAAGGAAAATCTGGAGATTAACCAGGCAACATCTCCCACCAGTAAAAATGAAAATGCTAAAGGGGGTGTGGGGTCCACTGTTGGCACTTGAGGTAATCGCAAACCCTGGACTTCTCTGTTCGAGGTAAAACCTAATGGAAAATCTTCTTTCCCTCCAGTGTAAAAAATTTCATCTCCTATAGGAGGTAAGTTTTCTATCTCTATTCTAGATCTGCTCATTGACCATAATATAGCTCTTATGGAACAGACTTTGGTAGGAAAGATTATGGGCCCTAGACCAAATATTGAGGTGGTCAGGGAGTTTGTTAAAAATAAATGGAGAACTAGTGGGAAAGTTTTTGTCGCCGCTCTTCCAAAGGGTTTTTTCACATTTGATTTTACTTGCAAAGAGGCATCATGGCAGTTAGAAGTGGTGGTCCCTGGGTAATAGGGAAATCATCCTTGGTCCTAAAGAAGTGGTCCTCCAACTTAGATCTATTGGATTCCATCTTTGAGAATGTCTCAGTTTGGGTTAGACTTCTAGGTCTACCCCTGGAGTATTGGAGTGAAAACATCTTTCATGGTATTGCTAGCTCCTTTGGGGAGCTCCTCTCTATTGATTCAATGACAGCGGCTAGAAAGAGAATGGTCTTTGCAAGGATATGTGTAGGAGTTTCCCAGGAAACAGATCTTCCATCTTCGATTGAGATTCAATCTAAATTGGGTTCCTGGGTGCAGAATATTGAGTTTGAAACCATTCCGTTTGCTTGCTTCAAGTGTAGGAAATCTGGTCACTGGGAAAAAAAATGCCCCCTAAATGCCACTTCAGAGAAAGAAAAACTAGCTGGACTTGAAAAAAAGGCGTGGAAAAAAAAGATTGATTCAGGAGGAGAAAGGAAGGAAAACAATGAGCAGGTATTGGAAAATATGGTGTTTGATACTTAGAGAGTCTCTCCAGAGATTGAAGTGGTTATGGAGTCTAAAGGTGAGATCCCTCTTGATCATCATTACTTGAATCTTGTTAATACATCCCCATCTAAGGAAAGGGAGTTCGATGAAGACACCTTAGTTGGTGAAGGAAATCTGAACCATTCTACCTCCTTATCCCAAATGATAATCCCTTCTAATAGAAATGAAGTATTCCCGGGTCTGGAGGATATCCCTAATGAGGGATTGTCCTTGGAACTAAATATTCCTTTTCCCTCCCAATCTCCTGATAATCTTCCCCCTCAGGGAGTAGCGTATGTGACGAATCCTAACTCCCCAGAAAGGGTTTTGGAATCCCTTGAAAATATGAATCACTTAGCAAATCTGTCCAGTAATATCTTGTCTACTCAAAAGAATGGTAACATGGACACCCTACCTTGCGAACAAAGGATACCTACTAATAAGGACTGGGAGTCAAGTAGAGAGACAGATAGCCAAGAAGAGACTAATAAAGAGGAGAATAGATCAAAGAAGAAAAAAGAAAAAAATACTCAGGGGAAGACCCCAAGTGGCATTTCAACTAGATCAAGAGTCAAGGCAGACTGTGGAGCAGTAAAGAACTCAAGAGGTAAAAAGTCTTCGAAAAAGAAAAGAGAGTTGAATAGTTTTCAGGATATTATGGATGACTCTCAAAAAACCATCCTGGAATGCCTTAAATCCCCTGGTAGCTAATGAAGATTATGTCCTGGAACATAAGGGGACTCAATAGCCCCCACAAGCAGGATGTTCTTCGCAATTTCGTTAGAGATCACAAGCCGGATATTCTCTTAATTCAGGAAACTAAAATGCCAAAGGATAAAATTGAAAAGATGAAACTTTTCCAGTATTACAGTAACCAGGGTAATAATTCGAGTGGAGCTTCTGGAGGTATTGTGACTTTTTGGAATAGCCATACTATCAAAGGTGATCCGATCTTGGAAGGTACGAATCATATTGCCACTAGATTTACTCATATAAGAGATAACTTCAGTTGGATTCAATTGAACATTTATGCTCCTAATGGAAAGGCATGAGAAAATATTTTTGGTTAGAATTAGCCACCTTTAGGAGGATTTTTGACAAAAAAGCTTGGATTGTTATGGGGGACTTCAACACTCCCCTAATTGATGGAGAAAATTTTGGGGGATCCCAGATCAATCTGGAAAGCAAAGAGGATCTGCAGAATTTCATTGATAATCATGGATTGATTGATATGGATCTCCAAGGAGCCTCCTTTACCTAGTCTAACCGCAAAAAGGGGTCGGATCTTATACAGGTCAGATTAGATAGATCTTGAATTTCCAATAAATGGTACTTTGGCTATTACTGTTCCCTTAGAGCTCTTACTAGAATAGGTTTCGATCATTTTCCTATCAGTTTCATTGTGGACCCAATAAAAAAGAAGAGGAACACTCCTTTCATATTTGAAAAATGGTGGATCTCTCATCCTGCTCTAAAAGAGGAAATAAGGAAATGGTGGAATATAAGAATTCAAGGAACTGTTATGTTCAGAGTTGCTAAAAAGTTAAGGGAAGTGAAATACAATCTAAAAAATTGGAAAAAGGAATCTTTCAGGATCATCTTTAGGATTAAGTCTGATCTTCAGATGGAATTGGGAGAAGTTCAATTTAAAATTTAGAAGGAGGTCTATTTGAATGATACCAAGGAAAGAGAGAATGAGATCCTCATGAAGACGCATGACATAATTGGAAAGGAAGAGGATTTATGGAGACAAATATCTAGAGCTCTTTGGTTATCTGGAGGAGATAGAAACAACAGGTACTTTCATCTCTCAGCTCCAAAATGTATAGCTGTAAATAGAATATCTCATATAGAAATGAATGGAACTAGGTATGAGGAGGAGGAGGACATTAGGAAGCAGGTGGGTTCCTTCTTTAAACATCTTCTTTCAGCTAGTGAGGAAATAAACCATAATGAGCAGGATCAGTTAGTGGAAGCTATACCAAGAATTATCAACCAGGAAAATAACTCTTTTTTGACTTCTATCCCCACCAACGAGGAAGTCAAGCGGGCTGTCTTATCCTTTGAAGGGAGTAAAGCTCTGGGGCCTGATGGTTTCCCTTTATTTTTCTTTCAATGGCTATGGGAGATTATTGAAGAAGATGTGGTAAATGTTGTTAAAGAATTTTTTGGCTCCATAAATCTTCTAAAAGAATTAAATACTACCTTCTTGGTTCTTATCCCCAAGAAACCTGGAGCAAATAATTTTGAGGCTTTTAGGCCTATAAGCCTCTGTAATTCCTTATATAAAATCATATCCAAGGTCTTAACTTCAAGACTCTTAACTCTTTTGCCTTCCTTGATTTCTCCTCAACAGAACGGCTTTGTCCCTGGTAGAAAATTTCTTGACTCTATTGTTATTGTTCATGAGAATATTCACTCCTTAGTTGAGTCGAAGACTGAAGGCTTTTTATTAAAGCTCGACATTTCAAAAGCTTATGATAGAGTTGACTGGACTTTCTTATTTAAAATTTTAAAGGCTTTTGGTTTTTGCAACAGGGTCATCCAAATGGTTGAACAACTTGTGTCCACAGCTTCCATTTCGATTATGGTCAACGGATCCCCCTCCTCCTTTTTCCAGAGCACCAGAGGTCTAAGGCAGGGTGATCCTATCTCTCCTATTTTATTCACTATTATGGCTGAAAGTTTAGGAAGGAATCTGAAAAAGTTGGTTAACTTCAAATTTCTTTCTGGTCTTAAACCTTCTTCGGGAAATCTGGTGTGTTCCCATCAACAATTTGTTGATGACACTATGCTTATGGGTAAAGCCACGATGGCTGAAGGTAGAACTATAAAACAGTTGCTTGACAAGTATGGGAGAGTGTCTAGACAATTGATCAATAATAAAAAAAGCTTGTTGTTCTTTTTCAACACTCTGGATCATAGACAGGCTAAAATTGCTAGAATCCTAGGTTGCAGAGTGGACTCCATTCCTGCCACCTACCTTGGTCTACCCTTAAGTTTGAAACCTCCAGAGTCATTCTGGCTCTCGTTGGTTGAAATATTTAGCAAAAAGCTCACGGGCTGGAAAGGAGCCCTGCTAAGTCAAGCCGGAAAACTTCAGCTTCTCAAAGCTTCTCTCAAGAATTTTCCGATCTATGCCCTTAGTCTTTTTAAGATTTTAGCTAAATTTGCTGACGCCATTGAAAAAATCCAAAAAAAATTTCTTTGGTCAGGTGTCGAGGAAAAAAAAAGACTTCCCTTAATTGGCTGGAATCTAGTTTGTAGACCTAAAAAGGCCAGAGGTCTAGGTTTAAGAAGAATCAGAACAGTTAACAAAATTCTCCTTGCTAAACAAATTTGGAGAATATCCTCTTCATCTGGGGAGTGGATTGATATCCTGACTAGCAAATACTTAGAAAACAACTGCTCTTCCATAATTAAGAAGGACTTTCACCTTCTTCCCAGAGGGTCAACTTGCTAGAATAATATAATCAATGGTAAAAGGATTGTGGATGATGGTATTGGTTGGCAAGTTAGAAATGGTCATCATACTAGATTTTGGGAGGACAAGTGGCTTTTAAAGGAACCCATTATAAAAATCAATTCCTTTAGCGAATGGGCAGATACTTGCAAGGAACGGTTTGGAAATTATGTGAAAGATTATAGAGTGAATGGTAAGTGGGGGGACTTGTGTAGTGTTAGTCAGGCTTTGGCTCCTATCTTGTTGTCTTTGTTGGCTATTAGACTTAATTCTGAGCAACTAGATGACCGCCTGGTTTGGTCTGATGATCCCTCTGGAAATTTTTCTGTGTCCTCTGCTTTTGCCAGGATTACTTCTTCTCTGGATCGTCCTCCCTTGTGGTCTAAATCTTGGTTTAAACTTTTGATACTTAAAATCAATATATTCTTCTCAATCCTTCTCCAAAATAAAGTACTAACGATTGATAACCTATGTAAACACGGATTTCAAATTCCTAATAGATGTTTTCTTTGTAAGATGGAAGCTAAATCTGTGCGTCACTGATTCCTCCATTGTTCTTTTGCTGCTTCTATCTGGGGAAAAATCATCAAGTTATGGAACATCCCATGGGTCTTCCCTTCGTCCATTGAAGATTTCTTCTCTCAATGGAAAGCTCCGACAAAAAATCCCATGCTTAGATCTTTTTGGGATCTAATATTCCCTCATGTTGCTTGGGGTCTCTGGAAAGAACGCAACAACAAAATTTATAGAGGCAAAGAAGCCGTTGAAGATGTTGTCTTTGATAAAATTGTCAGATTTATGAAGAAAAATTTCAATACTTTGGTTCAGAAGAATAGCTTGTCCTTGAAAGCTGAGCAGTTGCTATATGACCTAACTATTGCTAAGGAGTGGAACATAAATCTTGTTCTGTCTAGAACCAATATGACAGCCAAGAAAGACAGAGAGGGTGTTTGTTGGTCTTTCCCGCCTAATGGTTGGATCAAAGCTAATTTCGATGGTGCAGCTAAAGGTAATCCGAGGGTGGCGGGCTATGGTGGAGTCATAAGGGACTCCTTTGGAAATTTCATAGGAGTGACGGCTTCTCCTCTTGGATCCCAAACCAACCATTTGGCGGAGGCTGCTAGAGCTTTCCATATCATAAATTTAGCTCAAAGTCTTAAAATTAAACATTTGTGGCTTGAAGGAGACTCCAAAAATATAATTGAATTCCTTAAGGAAAAGTCTCCCCCCTCGTGGACCATCAAGTCATGGATTGAGGAAGCAAAGCTGACTTTGGCTAAATTTGAAAAAGTTAAAATATCACATGCTTACAGAGAAGCCAATGCCATTGCAGATTTTTTCGCCAATGAAGGAGTTAAGAGTAAAGAGATGCGTACTTGGCTAAATACAAATGATCTAAACTCTAATGTTTGCACCCTAATAAATTATGATAAATCTCATGGAAAATCTACGTGTTATCCCTTTAATGAAGATAGATAAAACCTTTCACATCACAATCATTCGATTGTATGGGACCGATCCCAGCAACTTAATTTGCAAGAAAGGCCCGCACACTTTGTGGGTGCTAAGTTGTGGCGGGGCCAATTTTAGTAAAGCTTTCGTCTGGGTCTACCCCATTGTGTCGGCTGAGATGGGAGGAGACAGAAAGCGTATTGAGCCGGACAGTTATGAAACTCATATGAAAAATGCCAAGGCCTGGGAAAAAGTTAAAAGTGGTGGGATGCTTCATTTTCTGGAGAAGCTCCATGGCTCCAGCCAGGAAGCTATGGACCTCTTTGTTAAAAATTGGAATAAAGACAATTTGACCCTATTTGGCAGGAATGTTGAGCTTAGTGAAAATTTAATCGTTGAGGTTACGGGTTTATCTACTGCAAGGAAGAAGTTTTTCAGGGATAGGGCTTTTTCTGATGAAGCCATGATTAGATTTCCTAAAAAAGACAAAGAAAGGTTAAGCCTGGTCAAAATTGCTAGCAGTTACTTTGATGTGGATTCTATAAAGGCCATCTGGAGGAAGGTGCTATGGGTCATCATGGAGTACATTACGGTGGATAGGAGTTTTACCAGAGTTTATGGCTACCACTTTTCTCTTCTCAACCACTTCCGCCAGAAGGTTAGGATCTCTATTCCCCATTATCTTTTTTTTTCGCTGAAGAAAAGCTTGGAGGATAATAAGAAAAACCCCAATAGATTTCCTATTTTGCATACAGGGCTTATAATATTTATTTTCAAGCATTTCCAAAACATGCCTGCCCCCACTACCCTGGATACCACTCCTGACTCTGAGAGTGACGACACGGAGCCCAGTGGGTCGGAGTACATTCCTAACCCTAGTTCAATTAGAAAAGTCCTCAGCTCGCATGCTGGCCCTTCTGGGAAAATAAACCCTACTCTCCTCTTTGGTAAAGCCCGTGCTGAGCTTGAGCTTCATAGTCCCTCCCTTCACAAGAAACCCCAAGCTAAAAGTCTTGTTTCCTATTCTGAAGAATCCTCTGACTCGAAGGAGTCTGATGCCAACAAAACGGTGGTTAATGCTGAACCTATGCCGGATAAACATGTTGAAGATGACTCCCCTGTTAACCTTAATTCTGAGAAAATTGTTCCTAATATCGGTGATGAGCCCTCTTTGGATTTTCTGAACCTTGCTAAAGCCAACTCTGAGTCCCACTCCAAACTCCTGGACTAGACTTTCACTGAAATCAATGAGCTAAAAATCAAACACTGGGCCCTACAAAGAAAAATTGAAGTTCTAGTTGCTAAAGTTGTTGAGATTGAAAAGAAAGTTGGGGACAAAGGGGTCCATGGTCACAGTAACAGAGACATTGATTCCAAAATTGATTATATTATGAACAGTATCAAGACCGTAGTTGAGAAAAATAACAGAAAGGCTAGACACAACGCCATTATCATTAATGCAATGGGAGAGAAGCTCAAAAAAACCCAGTAGGGTTCTCTAGTGGTGGATCTAGAGGAAATAGAGGACAAAACCCAGGACACGGACACGGGTATTTCCGAAAGAACCAGAGCCAACTTGAAGCGCAAGGTCCCCCCTACTTCTAGTATGATTCAAACTTTTAAAAAGGGCATCATTGATATGCAGAAGTTGGAGGAGGAGACTGAGTCTGTCCTCAAGACTCTTAAGTAATGTCTGGGGTTTTAGCTTTTCCTCTATTTCGGTCTTTTTGGTTTTGTTCGAATGGTTGCTGCTGATCTTTTCTTGGGCAGCTGGTTTTTGTGGTTGGAATTTTTTGTCCTCTCTTCTGTTTTGTAAACTTTGTGGTTTCGGGTCCCTGTAAAACCCATTTTACCCTTTTATAAAAAACAATGCAAGTTTATTGTGCCAGAATATCAACATAGACTTTCTTTTATTTTTCTTTATTTGAAGAGATCATTGTAGTTGTTTTTTTTATCCATATCATGTATCATGTCATGTGGCCAAATATTTTTAGTTTCATATCATTATCAAGGATGTGGTGATGAAATAAAAAATAGGGCTACAAAATGGTGGCCTAACTAGGTTAACAATAGGGTATGTGCAGGATCATGATGGGCCAAAAAGTGGTAATATGTAAGTGATATGATGGTCCGTGTGGCTAACAAATTTTTTTTACCCATAATTGATGAAACAAAAAGGGTTTTTAAAGGATATTCTCATCTTTCCACCAATATAAATTATTCTTTACTTTGAATTTAATAAATAATTATTATTCATTTTTTATTTGAATTACGACAAAAGTCCTAATTGATAGGCTGATTGAAAAACATCTATAGCTCTCAAATGGTATCACATTTTTTGAATCCAAAACATGCATCACATTCTATGCTTTGTATACTATAGGATTAAAAAAGAAAAAATGAATTTCATAAAGTTTTGACTCAAGTTAAGGTGGTCAAACATACAAGTTTTTATATTTTTTTAAAGTTGTAATAAAAAATTCATAATTCAATTATTTACTTGGAAAAAAATTAAAAAAATATGAATCACATCCGGACATGTAGTACTCTACTTATATAAAATATTATACAGAAAATATTAACATTTTATTGTGGTTAGGGTGGTCAAACAGATACCTACTTCTTATTTTTTCTTTGAAATTTAAGTACTACTGCATTGAAATTTCAAATTTTCACCAAATAGATTTTTATTTTTTTTAAATAAACCTAGTAGTGTAGAAACTAAATTCAATTTTCTACAAATTCTATTCTTACATATTTTTCAAATAATATAGATAATTTATTCAAATGTTTACGTCTAGTTTCCTAACTGTGATTTTTCTGAATTTTTTGCCACTTAAGGGCCTATTTTTTCCATGATGATCCTGCATATACCCAATAGTTTTCTTATAATAAGGATATGTGGATCATGTTTAACATTAACAACTAAGCCTTTGAGATTGACAAATATTTTCCTTCAATAATGTAGCTGAAAAATTGTTCTTTTGTGATAGCTTGCATATGAATTTTTTGATGTAGGTAGTGTGTCTTTAACAATTTTTTTGATGTAGCTAAGGTAGGATCTAATAAGTAATTATATATATCTATAGATCCTAACAAGATGAAGAGTTGATGAAAGAGATGTAGGGTTCTAAATGGAAATTAAATTGAAAATTAATGATCTTGTCTTGGCTTCAAAAGTACATATTTGGCATGGCACACCTAGTCCAACTTGTGTAGCAGAGTGGGAAAGATAATTTAAGGTGACTTGAGATCATTTTTCTATTTATGTGTGACTATATTTTTTTATTGCAAGTTATTATATTATTTGATTCAAATATTTATTATATATTATTCATTTTACTACTCCCCAATACACTTCTTAGTAGAATGGCATCTTCAAAATTCCAAATTTGAGAAAAATATTTTTTCTTAAACACAACATTGTTTCATTATAGACCCACTCTTTGTCATATATCATATACATTTGGGAACCAATGCCACATATCAAAAGTGACATGGGCTACATTGTGTGTGGTTTGAATGATATTGTTCTGACACAACACATTTTTTATGATATGTATTCACCATCTAGCTATGATATACTAGAATTCATACGCGATTATGTTATTTAATATCACTATGTCTCTACTTGATTCAAGGAAATAACCTTCCATAAATCCTTATGTATTTAGAAATCCACACTATTCTACTAGGTGAAATTTGTGGATGTGTACATGGTTAGAAAATATTAGATCATTTGAATCAAAAACTCATTAGTTGAGGGTCGGAAACTAGTCTTCTAATCCTTTTAGGATTGCAATTTGATTTAAAATATAAAATCTAGCAATGAAGTAGATAAAACCTAGATTAACACATTTTTATGAGGTTTAAATATAGATTCAAAGAATTTTTTTCACTATAAAAGTGTATTCAAATCCTAAGGCCCATCACATGTTCAAGATAGGGATTATAGATAATCCTTGGATGTGATATTGTATCATCTAATTTCTACTTCATAAGAATTTTATGATAAACTCATTTCTCAAAAGGAACTTTATTCTACTATTGCTGACATGGATAATGTCAGGACATTTGATTGTAATGGATTCACTTTTAAATTGTAAAAAATAGCATAGATGAAGTTGACCTTAATTTAAATAAAGTATCTCTTATATATTTTGATTTAGTATCTCTTATATATTTTTCGATCAACAAGAAGTTACAATATGTAACTAGTACCATATAACTAATGTAGTTGCATCCATGTTACATATACTTTATTACACAAGTCAATTTATAATCATTCTATGTTCAATTGTAGACTTAAGGACAGTAATATAATAGGTTACCATCTATATAAATATTACACTATTCCCTTTGTTATAAATAATGATAAATATATTAAACCATTCTTGGTAATAACTTTGACTTACAAAGCATCAAGTAAGAGGCACAAATTACCATCTGTCTAACCCTTGTGATAAAATAATTGAGGATCAATTATAACATTTCAATATTTACTTATCCAAAATATGATAGTAAAGGTATTATAACACGACATACTCCCACGTCATCTAATGCTTTCACATATAAGAATTGCACCACAAGATAATCAATCCCTACCAAAGTGAATAGTGAACTTTCCATTATAAAAAACATGTATTATATAAGTCTAATGTGATTTAGATCCCCATGCTTCATAGTAATTTTTATTACAGTGTAGAAAATTCTAACAATGATTGTCCAATAGGCTATTATTTGGTTAACCTTAATCCTAACATCAACATTCATACAAGATCCTCAATATATGAAAGTTAACCAACATATACCTCCTCACAACATATAAATTGATAGAATTTTCTTATAATGGAACATGGTAAGCGAATTCTATACAAATACTATAATATCGATTGTTGAGGTATCAGTTCAAAACAATTAAATCTCATTACCAAAATAATTCTCCTATTTATTTTTTTTACCATGCTAGAATAATGAAATCACTATTTTCAATTTAATAAATTTTCTTAGAATTTGGTTTCTTCTCTTGCATTTTTATACGTAATTCTTAATTTACATTTTAAGGAATTTGAAGCTTTAGTTTTCCCTTAATAATAATAGATTCATTAATATAATGGGGACATATCATTTGGAAAGTGAGTTCGATGATCTAACACAAATCTCAACTTCATGATGAGACTTACTAGAGAGGGAGGATTGATCATATTTAGAAATAAATTGAACCTTAAAAGTATTCTACAAATAGCTTCCCATTAACATGAGGCTTAGGGCATCCTTCACCAAGACATACCTACTTCCAATATATTCAAATTGCTTATAATTCTCCTAACAACAATCTCTCAATCACATTTTCTCAAATAAAATATCAATTACCTTGATCTAATTTCCAACATAAAATAGTACCCAAATATATAATAACCTCAAGGAAATAGGTCCTCCTCCACATGTTTAATTGAATAATAATCAAGGATATAATAATCTTAATGACAGTGGTGTTTGGTATTACTAAACTCCAAATTAGATCAACTTGTACAGCCTGAGTTGGCCTAATGGTGGAGAACTTGTACTCTTGAAAGAGAGGTCACAAGTTCAAATCCTGCAGGGGGTAAGGTATGTACACCTCATATTGTGGAGCACGAGTTAGGTGCCTCCCTCAGATTTGGGAGTATGAGGAGTCCCATATATACTATAAGCTGTCTGTAGACCCAAAACAGATCGCCCGGTATTCGTGGACTATAAAAAAGAATATTTATTTATTTATTTTTATTTAAATATTATTCTCGTTCAATGGCAGACACGTCATAAATACGTATAACGTTGAATGGGTCAATAGGCCACCAATTGAATTGAACATTTCAACAAAACTGCATTCACCCACCTAGTTTGACCACGAAGACGTGTTTTACAAGTCTGTGATAACAAACATGTCTCTGACTATGCGTGCTTATCACAATTATAACTCTGCAAGGACGAGGAAATGGAGGACGCAGTATTAAAAACGTTTGCGACTTAAACATACAGAATTTCATTGAACAACGCAGATAACGTGCATATACTGAGAAGCATGCTGCTTTCGCTGCAACTTCATGGAAGCAAATGTTTATTACTGGCATGAATAAAGCAATCTCTGATAGAAAAACAAGAATATATATAAAAGAAGCTCTGTATGGACAAAAATAGGCAGTATCACGTTTCAAATTACCAAAGATACTACCTGTTTGCAATCAGTTCATTAAATGCCTTTAGTTCATTTTGTTGACAGTATTGAAATGGAGGAATCCTCATATTGCCATTTTTGTGCTTAGAGGATCCACTATTAGCTTTCTCTTTCTGGGCTTTTGGGCACACATCAACACCAAGCACTGTACACGTAAATCTACTAAAGGAGGTATACTTCTTTACACTAATAACTGTTGTTTTGTTATGTTTTTATTGTCTAATACTGTATTCTTATCATTTTGTTTTGTTTAATCTGAACCTGTTTCGACGGTCATATCAATTAAACTATGCTTTTATCAACATTGTTAAACCGGCTTCGTGACCCTTGGCTATCTCCTATAGCCGTTTGTGGCTAGAAGCCAATCTAAAAGCGTTCACTTTTACTTTGCCCGTCGTGCATGATTTGTTAGATCCTTCGTTCCATTACTGCACACCATCCGATCTGAAACAACTAGCTCTCTAGTTAAATCCTTCACAGCACCACCTCTCCCTATGCTGCACTGAAAATTGACGTTCGTTTTTCTAATAGGTTGGTAGTTGCTGGCTTGGCTCTCGCTATTGGTATAGCCATATGTGGTAGGGCCCAAGTGTACAAAAGGCTCTCTAAGGTTTTTAAATGCAGGGGCGGCGCTGGTTGACATGAATGCACATGTATTATGTTTTAAACGAGAATTTTACAATTAAGCTCATTGAAAGGATAATATGAGAATTTTTACTTGGTTTTAAAGGATATGCAACTGATTTGTATGCAAAAGTTTATTTTGTTGTTATAGGTATGCAAAGTTTCTGCCAGGTTCTAGAGTCCATTTTATATATAGGTTAAGTATGATAGAAGGTTGGAGAAGTATTATATGAGATTTTTTACTTGGTTTAAAGGATATGCAACTGATTTGTATGCAAAAGTTTATTTTGTTGGTATAGAGGCATGCAAAGCTTGTGCTAGGTTCTACAGTCCATTTTATAGATAGGTTAAGTATGATAGAAGGTTAGAGATTATTGTTATTTCTCTCTTATATAGTACTTTTTTATAGCTTTTTTATATATATTATGGTTTGGTAAATACTTGCTAAAAGAAAATGAGAGTTTACAAAGTAAAATTAAGGTTTGTCAAGATATTAGAAATCTTAAGCATAATATAAAAATTGAAGATATTGAGATCACTTCTTTGTCGTAATTTGAATTGTAAACATGTTTCAAAATTTGTGATTGAGTTAAGCAATCATATCAACCTTAGTTATTTATGTGCATGAATATTTATAGACTTAAATATCAATCAATGAATTTAGTGTACACGCTTATGAGAAAATATACTCTTAGTTTGAATGTGAAGGGATGTATATTTATTGTAATAATTACGACAATGATATTTATAGGCTTATTGTGCGATTGCAATGAGTCGTTAGACTAGATTATTGATTGTTTTAAATTATTTAGTATATCTATATAATCTATATTAGATTATGTCTATGAAAATTAAAATACTTTTTTAAATATTTATGGTAATACTTATTAGTAAGAAATAAAAAATTGAATATACATATTTTTCAATAAAAACTTATGAATTATAGAATAAATATTCTTAGTTAAAATTGAAATTATACCCCAAATAAATTTAATAGACTGAATCACCTTCAATCCTTTACAAGAATTTCTTTTTTAATTCTTGAAACATATTTTCTTCAAAATACATAAACTAAATATATGAAATAATTTTAATGATATTGTTGATGTTCTTAACATAATTTAATAATTATATTTTTTAAAAATTTAAAAAATATATAATATAAATAATCAAATTATAAATTTCAAGATAGTTTTAATGTCTCTAACAAAACTTACCAATAATAATAATTGTTAGGTTAAAATATGAAAGTGGGCAAGGATCAACAACCTAACCACCTAACCAATAATCAATAAACGATAGTTAAAAAAAATAACTCAAGACTATATTTGTGGGTGTTTTCAAGGTAGATGTAATTAATTTTATTTTTTAAGAGAGATACTTTATTTATTCTTGAGTAATTTAATAAAATTTTATTTACTTTAATGCACACAAGACAAGTCTTAAGTAAATAAAACAATAAAATAACACTTCAATAAATAAAATAACTCTTGAGTAATCCTCTTATTGTAAACCAACTAGTTAATTGGTTGTTTATGACCTTGCTAGTTGTGTTTGAAATTTGATTCACCTAGGCATGTTAGGATTGGGGCTATTATAGGTAATATGCCCCAAGCACTAGTAATCACACATCCATATTGACTTTGAAAGAGGATCATGGTATGCTAGGAAGTGAACACATTAAGTTATAAAAATAGCCCTTGAGTATATAAAAATAGTGTTTCAAAAATAAACAAAATAAACACTATGTCGGGACTTAATATGAAAATGTAAAATTACTTAAGTGCTAGCCCCCTTGTACATTTATCCTTGTTGTTTCCATCATGTATAACTGATTTAAGAAATATTCAAATAGGTATTCCCTTGGTCAAATAAATTAAATTTCATTCCTCATCATCCCCTACATTCTTATCAAACACTAGATGTTAAAAAACATCCAAAAAATTTAAATTCTAGGATATTCTTACTTTTCTTTTAGTTTGATGGAGTTGTAAGGTTTCAATGGAGTACCAAAATTTGTCTATCCATCTAATATCTTACATTGACCACCTATCCAACATAAATTGTTCACTAAGTCTATCAAGTCCCTTCTTTCCTTCAATTTTGTTTGCTTCCTTCACTTGTAACCTTTTGACAAAAATTTGGACTTACCTTTTTATATTGATCTCCCAACCATGGATCCTCTCCCACATCCACATATTTTTTTGAATTTATATTTTTTACCTTACTCATCATGACCTATGATCCTTCTCCATTCTCAATTCTCACAATAATTTATCCCTTCACTATTTCCCTTTCATAAATTTATGAAGGCATTCATATTTATTCTATCATCCATTTTTATCTTTAGACCTTTGGTTCCTTGATCATGTCTTGTATTCCTTCCCAATTTCCTTTCCTTTTCAATTCTTTTGCACTTCCAAACTTCTAGACTTTTGATCATTAGTTTTGCATAATATTCCTACAATTTTTTGACTGAATTTCCATTCCCTTCTTCCTTCCATTTGGAGTTCTTTTGGACTTTATCATGTTCTTACCTCTAATTTGACATCATATTCTTCTATTTTTTCTCAAATCCTCAACCAAAAAAATTCATCCAAATATGGAGTGACAATAAACTTTGAGAATTCTATCATAATGTCATGTCGTGACCTCCATTGTTGACATAAAAACCTACATCTATTCTCTATATCTTGTTGTACATAAAATTTATAAATTTCTTCCTATTTTCCTCTATCACTTAGAAAAAATTCCAAAAATGTCATTAATGACCTTATATGGCCTTCTATGGCATGAATTGTGACAAGATTCTAATTTAGGGTTTCCTTGACACATTTAACAATATGATTATAATAGATAATTGATGAATTTCATAATATTTTAATTCACTACATTTATTTATAATGGTCTCTTATTTATTTCAAATTGATTTTTACAATTTGGATATGGATTCTTAAGTATGTTTAACTATTTTATATCATATCTTTAGTTTTCGTATATTCACAACTAATATTTTCTAGTGATTTAAAAAATTTGTTTCTCTTTGTAAACTATGACATATGACCCATTGGATTAGGCATCAATCTTGTAAGTTCATGATCAACCATACTCTCAAAATGGTAAATACCTTTCACTAGTATTTTTTATTAGGTTAATAGTTTTAGTGCACCTCATGATTAATTGATTCATCATGGAAAGTATCTATAGTGATCCATAATATTTCTTATCCTAGGGAATCATATTTTGCATGTACATTATTCTTGTATTTATCTAATGTTATTGATATCAACTAAAAATATATTTTCCTATGTAGTAGGTTGGTCTTTGGTTTAGTGACAACCTTTAGGGATATCTATATTATATATTAATATAGCACTTTCAATTTTTTCTTTAGTTGAAGTTAATCATATTAAGAATACCTTTAGGAATACCCTTTTATATTTAACTAATTCTAAAGTGAAGAAGAAAATATCCACTCTTAATAATTGGCTTTTAATCATGTATATATCATATTGATTAGTTGATTAATATACCTTTAGAATGAAATTTCCTTTGCATTGATGTTGTAACATAGGAAAACAAGCAAGATTAAGCAATACAATGCAATAAAATCAAATATAAACCTATGCTAACAACAAAGAACAATAGAATATTAAAAAAATCATAAATAACATATCAATCTCACTGAACATATGTGTAATTCCATGAATAACCTCAACTGTACTTCTCCATTTTTTCGTTGCATGATAATTTCCCTCATATTTCTCTTAAGTGTACAAGTATAGCGCTCATGATAGTGTTATTAGAAAAACATCAAAGATTCTAAAGTTGATTTATTCCAAAATTCATGAGATTTCAGGAGGAGGAATAATAATGAAGGTCAAGTCAATTTATAGAAAATATGACTTTCAAATGATAGGCTTAGATTGAAAGGTAAAACGATGATTAAGATTGAAAGATGTGACATGAATTGAGATTATTGCAAGTAATAACATGAGTGATAAAGCATAAAAGGTGGGGATTAAGATTAAATAATAATTTAATCTTTAGTTGAGACTATTCGAAACTCAGAAGAATAATGATTGCATGTAAAGGATAAAGATTAACATAGATGAAACAATCTATTCAAATGCACAAATGAATTAATTAAATAAAAAAAATTATGCAATTAATAAAAGTTTGCACGCAGAAGAATAAAACTAGATAACTGATTGATTAAACCCAAAGGTCTGTTCAGTAGAAATAATCAGATAGTAAATCAGGAGATAACTAACTGATTTACTTAAATCCTGACTTAAGTAGTAATTGACTAATTAGACAACTAGTGATTATCCAATTATAGAAGAATATGCTAGGAATAATTATTTTTATGAGTTAAATAATTATTTAATTCAACATTTGAAATTTGGGGATTAAATTAAATAAATAAAGATTTATTTAATTGACTAGAGAAAAGGTTCAAGAATAATTGAATAATTTTAAATGATTATTTAAGTATAGTCATAAATGTGGTGAGAATAAATTAAATAACAATTTATTTAATTTTAGAAAGAGGATAAACTTAATTAGCGATGTAATTAAATAAATAATATTTATTTAATTAATCAAGATTGAATAAAGGTAAAAATTGAATTAATTAAATAATTAACATTATTTAATTATGACAATGAAGATATTAATTATGAAGAAAATTAGAGTCGCAGGCCTAGACCAATTTTTAGTGTCTACAGATGTAAATTGATTCCTCTAGGAGTGTGAGTAGCTTTCTAGGGACCCAAAAAAATGACATCATTAATGGGGATAATTAAGCTTCAATTCTTATCTTTCACACATCTTCAAATTGAAATAAAAATTTCTACATCATCAATAAATAAAACATAATATTTGGATTTTCCAATGGAAAGAATGCCAATAAGACCAAACAAATCATAATGAATAAGATCCAATATAATAAAATAATTATGTGAACTTGAGTTAAATTGAACATAATTTTGTTTACCATAAATACAATGCTCAAAAAGGTCAAAATCAAGATTGAGATCAATCAAAAATTGAACAAGTTTTTAATTTTTCAAGGTTCTTAAACCATTTTCTCTACTGTGGTCAATCCTTAGAACCATAACATAGCCTCTCTATAAGTAATTTTGATTAAGAAGAAAGAAAACCCTTTAGTATGCAAAAGCATTGAACATCTATTCAATATGAATCCCTCACCTTTTTCAACAAAGTAGCTAGAGACTTTCTTTCCATAAAAGTACTATTACACTCAAAAGTGTATATGTAAAGATTATACACTATGCCAAATATGAAACCTATATTGATCATCATAGAACCTCTATCCATCTTGCATACTACTTCAAAATACTTCCCACATACCCACATCTATTAGTTTGATCATAGGCAATAAATTTTGTGCTAATATAAGGATATGAAACAACAATTAGTCATATTCTATTCTACCATCAATAAAGTTGACTCTAACTTTACCTTGAACAACAATTTATTTAAATAAGAATCATTGCCAAAGAACATCTTACCTCCATAAATGTTTTCATAATACAAAAATCAATCTCTATTAGAGGGAATTTAGAAAGATGCACCCAAGTCAATTAACCATGCATCAGTACATGGATGATTGATGCAAGCTACAATGATGCATCACCAACTTTCTTCTTAGACTCAAAATCATAATCATATTTCTTCCTTTTCTTATTTTTTTCTTCTTTGCACTCCTTATGGAAGTGTCTAGGCTTACTACAATTCCAAAAAAATAGCTTTGGACATTCTAAGAGATTTGGATATCCCCTTGTACTTGGATTTATCACTCTTTTAATTCCTCTTTCATTTATCCTTAAGTATTTTATGAATATTAGGGCCTCCTTAGTATTGATGGATACCTTCCTCTTCATTTCTTGAGAATAAAATAAATCTCAAAATATTCAACTTTCAAGACAACATTAGTACTCCCAATAGCCATAACAAGAGAATCCTATGAATTAGGGAAAGAACAAAGCATGATTTGACTTATCTCCTCATAATCCATTTTTACACCAATTAATTTCAATTGAGCCACCAACATATTGGACACTTTTAGGTGGTCTGCAATTCATCCACCCTCTTCCATTCTTATAGAATACAATTTCTTCCTCAAGATAATCTTGTTCACTAAATATTTGGATTTATACATTTTGAACCAAGTTTCTTCCATAGTTTCTTTGTAGAGGAACCTTCATGCACATTGATTAAAATAGTGTCTATCAAACACAATTTAATTATACCCTTATATTTATGGTCTATAACATCATATTGGGTAGTCAAATTAGCATTTGTAGGCATTAAACCATTCTCTTCAACGTCATCCCACATATCTCAATCAATCAATTAATCCCCCATCTTTATCTTCCACATCTCAATTTTCTTACTAGTAAACCTACTAGCAATATTATATATAATATAAACATTATAAGTTATATATATTGGCAAGTTGCTAACATGGGGTAGTTTCCTGTAGATTAAAAATCAAGAATAATTACAAGGGTCTCTAAGGAGATGAGATAGGCTGCATTCTAGTGAGGGCCACATGTGACTTCTAATGTAGTAGTGATTGAATTCCACAATCAAGCTCATTCATCTAGGTAATAATATGAGTCGCATGTGATAATAGTTTTGGGTTGGAGCTAATTTAGAAAGTAAACACTACCATATTGTTCTTTATTATCCCCTCACAATATAGAGTTGTCACTTATTTTAGATATTTATTCCATCTTGCATCATCAATACTTATTGCATTACAAATGATGTCATTCCTTGGTGCCTTATTGAATGCCAAAATTGTGGAGACTGTGTTAATGATAAATATAGCTTAAGGAAGCAATGAGCAACGAGCTTCCCCCAAAGCTTCCTACCCATTGTCAGAATAAGAGCAGTCATAAATGTCTCTAGTAGGGAGTCATCATGTATGTGACCAACTTCTAGTTTGTATGAATAGCCATCTCAATCACCAAGGACTCTATTGAAAATCCATCTTAGATTAGTAGAGATCCCAACCTGCAAACAAGTGCATACACAACCCAAGACCAGAATGTGCTTAGCCATCTCTCATGTTTAGAACCATCTAATTATTTCATTTATAAATCTTTTCTAGTATCATTATGAAACCCATCCTAACAATGCCAAAAGTTTTTGTGAATCACCACAATGAACTAAGTAACCTCCAAAACTCAATTCATAATCCACGCATCAAGAGGAACGAGATTTGTAGTATTACTTATCTATTCCAAGTGTGACTAAAATATCACATCCTCTCAAACAATATATATTATTTATTATATATTGTCTGTATATATTATATTACTTATTTATATACTATATAATATATATTAAAATATTATATTGTAGGAATCATTTTATGCTCCCTTTAATTTAAAGTGTACATTGGACAAACTTTTCAATGTGAATGGTGATGTTGGTGCGACATGCCCTCTAATTTCATGCAAATGAGGGATTAGACCTCGTGACCACTTGCTTACAACAAGATGCTTACGCCCAATCGAACCAGTGCCCTCGCCCATAATATATGTATATGTATGTATAATGTTTTTTAATATATAAATGAAAATGATAATATCATATATCTATATATGTTATATTATTTACTATATTTATATATAACTACTATGTAAATAATAAAATATATATAGTATAATAAATAATATCATATTATATTTATGTCTATATTATATGATATATAAAAAAATAATAAATAACATAAATAGATAATATAATAATAAGTAGGGCGGGGGCCCTAGCTCGGTTGGCTAAGTATTTCCGTTGCGGCTCGGCTGGTCACGAGTTCTAGTCTCCCCCGTCCCGTGGTACCGGAGGGCGTGTCGCGCCAGCGCCGCCGGTCACGTTAAAAAGTTTACCAGGCGCACTGCAGTTTATAGGGTCGTGGCTACCCCGATTCCTAGTCTCAAAAAATAAAAAATATAATAATAATAAATATAATATATATATATATATATATATATATATATATATATATATATATATATATATATATATATCTGCAACTTGTGCTATTTTGTGCGTAGGATTTGGAATATTTCCTCCGCAGTTAGAATGGATTAAATAAAAACTGGTGAAAGCGTTAGTAAGGAGGGATCCACGCGAGACAACTACCTAAGCAGACCAGTCAATGTTTAGTGTGTTATTTGAACGTAGCCATGCGATAGTCGTCTTCCCGCCACCTCCGATCAATGAACAACGACGACCAGACACCTCGTTGTGAAACGAAAGCGCTTCGAAATCCCCAATACAGTTCTCCAACCCAACGTAAAACTTAGATTTTCCTGGAATATTAACATAACAGAACGTCGAATCATCCACCATTTCAGAACTGTCAATAAAACGAACGGAAGCCACTTGCTAAACTTTTCACAAACAGTAATTTCTTCCCAATTTACAGCTTACTGTCGTGTAGTGCTAAGCATCTTCTCCTTTTAATGTTTCTTCTATGTGATTTCTTGTCTTTGCATGGATATCATACACGTCTTCTTTTTATTAAAAACACATCAAATGTTAAGAGGAATCGGCATTCTCATCGTATACGAAAAGTAATCTGCAATTCTATGACTGAATCCCCGTATCTTCCTTCTGCTTTCACTACTGACTTCATGGAAACTAACGCGAAAACTTCATGATGCATCTATTAGCTCTATAAAAAACCATTTAACATTTGATGCGATTCTGCGAGTAAATCCTCATTATAAATTCTTGTTCTTTATTTTCTGAATCATTAGAGCAACATTTTTGTTGATTGTTCTCCATAAATATACGGTCGCAACATTAGTTGTTGCGAAGCTATACATAACGTACCGGTTGTGAATCTGTGTTTCTCCTGCAAGGGGCAAACTGAAAATATAATGGACAACTCAACGCTCAAGAAATTGGCAGTTCTCCTCCTTTTCGTTACTTGTATTGTCAATGTCTCCGGGAGGAATAATCTCGATACCCATATTGCGAATAAGAATTACCATGCTAAGTTCATCCCAAGCGTGGATAAGATACAGTCACAGTTTCCATCGCATCGGAGTTGCGGCGGCGACATTCCAGACAATGGATGCTGCTCACAGAAGAAGGCATATAAGTCGACGCCTTGATTCAGTTGCGCGGCAATCATTAAATACGTGTCATACCTGAATTGTGCTCGTGTGTCAATATGTAAGAATATATGTCAATAGGTATTGTACTGGTGTATTTGATTTTCAGTTCGCTGTCAATAGTCTCCAGTTTGTCATCAATTAGTGACAATTATCTGTTGAAATCCTTAGCACATTTATCAAAAGATAGTTGAGATATTTGTATCTATAATTATGTAATATCATTGATTAATAATTCAAGTGCGAATTTGAGCTGTTTTGCCGTCTCTGTCCTGGATATCTGTTTGATCTTGTTCTTCTGCTTCCTAATTTTCTTACTATATGCAAAATTTTCTCTCATGGACGCTAGTATTCGGTTTTGTTTTCACTTCTCTTTTCAGGCAATAACTAAATATTTTTTTTTTCCTTTCTCTTAAGGGCCGAAGGATCAGTGGTTAAATATTATTTGTTCCTATTCATCATCGAAATCTGTGGTTTTGTAAGGGCTTATTTAAATGATAGACAATTTCATTTTTAATCATACATATTAATACATCTTAATCTTATTGTTGAGAACTTAGAAAAAAATACAACTCCATTAAGAATATTAGTTGTTAACGATTGTATTGTTTTTATTTTTAAACATACAAATTAATAAGTATTAAAAATAATATATTTTTGACAAGGAATATAATTCAATTTTATTAAGATAAAAAATTACCATCATTAAACATGGATATTATACTAAATGGAGGAGCAAATAGATCATTTTGAAGGTCAAAGATTTTATACAAGTGAAGATTCACAATTATAAGTAATTTTGAGAGGCCTCAATTGAAAGAGGCAATGTCACCTTTAACATGTAGAACCAACACGGTGGTATTAATGTCAACAACAGCGAACAAAGTAAGCCAACTAAAAAGCCCATTATTCTTGTCATACTATCAAGGATTCCAACCCCTTTGTGGCAAAGGAAGAGTAGAGAAATAACCATGGCTATATGATTAAATCCTTTATCAAGGATATACACAAATATCCACTCTAAACAAGTACAACTTGCAAATACAAGAAATTTTGTAAGTGAAGTAGTATAACAATAAGCACTATCCAATTCTAAATTGTACAAGAAATTAACCATTTGTAAGAAGCTTAACAAATGGCCATGATTCATTTTATCAGTGGTTCTCAAATGCTAGATGATTCTGCAAGTGTTGTTTCTAGAATATCTCAGTTTTATGTGGGATTGGACAAATGTATTAGATATTAAAGGGGACTTTTTTTCCAAAGCAAGGTGTCAGTTGTTGGTTGCAATGCATGTAGGGTAGGGGATAACTACTCTAGTATTGGTTGTCTTGAATGATTCTCAAATTGAATGTATATCTCCATAATGGTTCTCTTTTTAAAATTTGATTAGATATGTTAGTGCCTAGTGAGGTACTTAATCTAAAATATATGTTTTTCTTCATGGATGGCAGGACACTTCAGCGATAATTTGATTTGCATCATTGTCTCACAGTCCCCAAACCTAAAGGGAATTATAGAGACTATGTGGGAGAAGATTTTTGGATGGAAGAGCTTAGGATTTCATAATTTGAAAGATGGACATACGAAGCTGCACCAATTGAATTTTTTTGTCAACCCAACCTAACTGTGGTGATTTTGAATGATATATGATCTAGAGAGTTCAATAAAAGAGAGTTCATATTCTAATATATATATATAGTTCAATAAAATTATATTAATAAAAAAAAGTCCATAATCTAAAATAATATAGAGATTTTCAAATAGCCATCGCTATCAATAATGTATTAAAAAGGAAAATCCAAAAGGATTTCAATAGAAGTTGTCAATTATTGATAATATAATAATTAGTAAACTAGGCACGATGCATAGGACTAGCACTACAATTTGAAAACAAGAAATTATTCCTATTCATGTTAAATCAATTGAAGAAGAATCTTAGATTTTTCTAAGGGTAGAGAACCCTACTTAGACACATTCCACTTAACAACATTTTTAGAAGCTTATTTTTACAAACAATCAACCATCCTATTCCATTCCCAAAGAACATGAAGGAAAAAAATTTAATCAAAATTAGGAACCAAGTCTACAAGATCTACTCAACAAGAGAATTCAACTACCAGGAACCTATAGTAGACATTTTTTAATTCAAAAGAATGACAAAAATCATAGAATTTAACTCACAAATAACATTTATGTATCCCAATTCACAAGCTTTAGCCAAGACAACAAGAAGAGCATGAACCTCCATACGATTATCAATAATGTTTCCCATATGGATAGTGAAAAATAAATGCACCAAACCTTGACTATTGTGACCTATTCCTCCAATCTTGGCTACCCCTAAATTAACCCTTGAAAATCCAAGAAACCCAAAAGGGGAAGAGACCATTTATCAATATTGTTCCCATACTTGAACAATATTATGAATGTGACCAACATAAGAGAATAGGCCTAGGTAATGAGAAATATGAGACACAAGAGGGGAAAGATATCCTTCAAAGGGATAATTCATTCTATCTAATTAACAAGGGATGTTTCATGGGAAATTTGATTTTATT
This sequence comes from Sequoia sempervirens, assembly GCA_007258455.2. Taxonomy (NCBI): domain Eukaryota; kingdom Viridiplantae; phylum Streptophyta; class Pinopsida; order Cupressales; family Cupressaceae; genus Sequoia; species Sequoia sempervirens. Next base: position 572,699,841 of record VDFB02105785.1, on the reverse strand, counting down.
GACACATGATGATTGACATTGGGCTTAATTAATATAGTGAATGTTTAAGTAATATTTAAATAATTAATTATTCACAATGAATAAAAAGATTAAAATATATTTCTTCCAAGTAACTACATAGTAAGACCTAAAATTATTAGAAACTAGGAAGATCTAGGAGGTAAGAAACAAGCACATGAAAAATGCATAAAATTGTATTTAGCTTAGTATTAACAATGAGCTCAAACCCTCATTATAAAGGATGAGGATGAGAAAACTCATGCCACAAGAATAGGCAATCACATGCCATGTATTGGGAGGACTCCTCATCCTCCAGTGGTGGCGAGTTGCACATGCCATGGACTGAGGAGAGGATTCCTCATCCTGTAGTGGTGGCAAGTTTCTCTCCTCTATGCAAGGGAGAGGTGTTGAGAGGGATTGGACACCTCTCAAGTCACCTCAACAACCTTTACACCTCATGGGGAATGAGTCAAGGGGTAAACTCCAACACCTAACTAGGCTTAAGTTAGCCTAACTAGAGTAGAATACACTAACAAATATCATATTGAACTAACTAATTTTTAAAAATAATTTAGAACTTTAAAGTTAGTGATCTTCCAATATTATGGCTTATATTACATGTAAGAACATTTCTATCCCTTGAAATAAAGATATTGGAATAGGCCCTATTCCTTACACCAACTGATAAAATAATTATAATAGAATAAAAAAATTACTTATAATATATTTTAAAGTAGAATAGAGATTCCAAAAATAACTTACCAATTGGATGCTCAATAAAGATTAAAAACCATCTATATCATTCCTTGAAAAAAATTTAGCTTAATATTCTATTATTTCTTACTTATCCTCACTAATTCTCCTATAAAAATATCATAGCTTCTAAATAGATAACTCATAGCCTCCAAAATTAGTAGTAAAGAAATAATAATCAATTTATTTATTTATTTTACAAAAGAAAATATTTTCTTCCCATGCATTTATTATGAAAGATTAGTTTTGGTCTTGGTTAATAAAATAAAATGCATGCATTTCAAAATAGAATTCATGCAAATTTTATAAAGGAGTGAATGACATGGTTGACCTTGCATCACTTGTCAACATACTCCTCCTTCATGTTGAATGGACTCACAATATAGTCAAATGATATTAAAAATTAAACCTTAGTATCAAAATTTATCAAGATAGCTATGATTTTTTGTTGTCTTTAATATCCTTTAATTCTACTTTTTTTTGAAAAAAATATCTAGTGAAATAATATTTTAAATCAAAATTATTAGTCTAGGATAATATTTTTTGCCAACTTAATTTCACTAATATTATCCTAGAAAAGTAATGTAGGATAACCTTGATTTTTCTCCAATTTATTCTATAAATTCATAATGTATGTGTACCTATAGAAGGGCTACAAGACAAAATACTCATGTAGATGTAAGAGAAACTAAACTTTTCTTCATTGAAATTCATGTAGCTAAACCTTAACCAAGTGAAAAATAACTATCAGATGTGGAGTTTTAGTCATCCAAACTACCTCCCTAATCAGAATCACTAAAACCAACAAGTTCAATATTTTTAAAAGCATAATATTTAATACCAAAAAATTTAGTACCTTAACCAAAGGAAATAGGATTCCACCTTTTAGGAGATGGAACTAAGGGGACCTATTTCACTTTTAGTTCATTAGGAAACCCTAGAGACTTCCAACCAATGATTCAATTGGGGGAAGGACACAACAAGACAAGAGGGTGGTTTCCTTAAGTGTGATTAAAAAGGGGGGTTCACCATTAAAATGAAGTTTCAAAGGAGAAATGCAAGTATCTTTGCACAAAACCCTAAAAAATTAAGAACATGAAATCAGATTGATAATAAAGAATGAAACAAAAGGGTACCTGAAAGAATAATGGAATCAAAGCAAGGTCTAAAACCCTAAAAAATTGCTTCTTGAAGTGCGCTAGGACTCATATGCCAAGCTGGGTGATTTAGTCCTAGTCTAGGGTTTCTAGGATCTAGAATCTCCTAGTGATTGATCGAGATCTACAAAGATCTAAAAAAAATGGTTGTATTGGGACTCATATGCCTAGATAGTTGCAAAGTGTCTCAAAAAAGTGAAAAGTGTCCTAGGAGCAAAATTTTGAACTAAAACTTTGTGAGCCTATGAATATGGATTAAATAAGCACTTTCCCATTGGTTTTGAATGTAAATAAGTTGGATATCTTGCTCTAGATTTGAGTTTCCATGAGCCTTGACAACTTCTTATGACAACTTTTACAACTTTTCAATTTTGGTACTTTTGAAGGCTTCAAATCCACTTTTTCTTCAACCTATAAACCTACAACATACATAGAGAGGGAAAAAATGTTTTTTTGTTAAGGAATATGGGTTTGCCTTGGTCAAACCCCATTTTGGTAATTAAACCTTTAAATGAAATGAAATAGAATGAAGGAATGATGAATAAATAATATGCAATGGTGCAACTCACCAAGCCCTTGAAATGCAATTTGCAAAATTGTGTGAAATATACTGACCCCAAATCTGGGCCCTTTCATACAAAAACACTACAACAACGAACATACTAACCCCAAATCCATAGATCCCTTATGTGTTTGGTGTATTTTCTTTTATGGGGGGCAACTCCCTTTCTTTGTTTTTCATTTTTCCTTGACATGATTTAGCCTACCCTTGAAACATATGACTTGGCATAGAGCTTTCCAGGTTGGCTCTCATGTCTTTTTTTCTTTTTTGCATTTTTTTCTTCTCTACTTTCAAGTAATTGCTCACAGAACGATGTGTAGCAGTTCCTTTAAAGTGGGGGCATACATTACCATTATTTCATTTGCATTCTTAGCAAAGCCTTGTCTTTTACATGATGTGTTTGTTACTTTTTGAATGACATTGGCTGTAATGTCCTTCATAAGTGTGATCTATCTCAACATATTGCATTCCTTTTTATGGTTGGATGTGATGCATTGCATCCCCTAAGTTGTGAATATACCATTCTTTGATTGGTCCTCTTTTGGAGACATTAGACACAATGTTCCCTAAGTAACTGACCTTGCATAAACTAAACAAGACTCCTTTGAACATATTACACATAACATTTTTACACATAACATTCTCATTTGGCCACCTTGCATAACACAACTTGCATACTTTTGGAGTTGTCTTCTTGTTTGGCCACCTTGCATAAAACAACTTGCATGCCTATGGTTCCATCCTATTTTACTTATTTTATAAAAAAAACATTTACATTTCTTTTTGTCTTTGTGGTGCCTTGTTAAAGTTATCGAACGGGTATAGCTTTGGCATGGTTAAGCGGGAAGCCCAACTAGCGGCATGACTTTTCCCCATAACCACTTTTGGTGTTTGTTTTGTGAGTGTATACCAACTAGCGTATGTATCTTACTTTTAGGGCCTTCTCACCCTATGGACAACTAGTTTCGTGGCCCCATAGTGAGTACACATTTTTCTCTCTTTTCAAACAATCAGCCTAGATCTCTTTTCACAACTAGTTGGATTAATGATCGAAGCTTCACTCAATTCCTCTCAACACTTGTGTGTTCCTTTGTCCTTATGTTCAGCTTGTCCTGGGTCCTCATCCTGGGGGTTTGATCATCCTCCTTGTTTGTTGTATTCCATCTTGCTAGCATAAGTGCATTTGAACCCTTCTCTCGATGTCCATGGCTACTATAGACATGCAAAATTGGCATAAAGCATTTAATTAGGTCATATTCATCCATTCATCAAATAAATCAAGTTTATTTGATCAATATCCCAAAGTCATCCATTTAAATTAAATAAATCAACTGTATTTAATTTGATCCTAACATCAACCTCTTTGATTAAATAAATCAAATATTTATTTAATTAAATCTAAAATCATCTTCCATCTCCTTTTGATTTAGTTTAATCCTTAAATCTAAGTCAAATGAGTCAAATCACCTAATCCTCTCTTAAATTAATCTAATCCTAATTAATTTAATCTAAACTCATGTCACATCCTATAGCTTTTTCCACTTGCACAAATAAATCATTTAATTCATTTATTAAATATTCATTTTCCCTCAACAAGGCATCTTTAGAGAGTATTCCCTCAAATTTGAATTCAAATCTAAGTGGGATGAGTCCTTCCAACAAGGAATTTATGTCACCTTACAAGTCCTTTTGCATTGAGCCAAGTGGCCATTACTCCATTTGACTCTCCCTCCGCGTCATTTCAACATTTTCAAATTTCAAATGTATGCATTTATTGAGACATTCATCAAAACTTGCACATCCTTGGCCCATTCACATGGTGACAAGTGGCTCCTTCATATTGGTTGGGTTTTTGTCCCACATTCATCCCTCTTTCCTCTTCTCTAATCAAAATATTCTATAAATGGAGAGGCTATCCTTCATTCAATCATCCACAATCTTCATGCAAAGTTACTCTCTTCACATTAAGAACTAATTTTGTTCATTATCGAAGCATTGCATGTTCATCATTTGAGCTTGTCAAGGGTTGGGAAAGGGTCACTTTTCACATCAAAGTGACACCAATCCACTATGGAATAGGTGTGCATTGTGTTTCTCTAAGCTTCTTATTGGTTTATGTTGTTATTTCATTTTTTTCATGAAGCAAAATGTATTATTTCATAGGAGCATTTGTAAGTTTGCATTGGTATGAACTAACCCATGTTTTGGAGTGTTGGAAGATTTAGCCATTTGCAGATTTAGGGGTGCTCACATATGGCATTAGAAGGAGGGCTTAGGTTTGCATACGCTCTGATTTTATGAAACTCAACTTTGATTTCAGTAGTATATGGTAATATAATCGTCTTTCACATTGAAATTATTGCTTTTGGTGCTCCTTCTATTGTATTGTTGACATGAAATAATTATTCAAACAATGTTCCTGACAATAGAGAAGAATAGGACTCTACCTTGTACTCAATGTTATAATTTTTTTTATTAGGGCTACTTAGATTGAAATATCCTATAAAGGGGAATCCAGGGTTATCATGTGAAAGGTTGGTTTGCTTGAGGGCGGTACATTTTTTTTGAGTCTTTGTTTTGATTTCTTTTATGGGACAAGTAGATAAGTGTGGATATGTATGAATAGATATCTGTAAGGTATCAGAGCTTTGAAATCTTAGTAATCTCGGTAGAACTGTGATCATGAGCATATTACAATTTAATGTTTGAAAATGGTTTTCTATTTCGATTTCTTTTCTATGCTGAGTAGATAAAATCATGAGTATAGTGTAATTCAAATCATTTAAATAACATTTATCCCTCTACTTTTGATGTACCATAAGATTTTCTTAGCAAAAATAATTATTTTTTTTTCAAGCAGGTGGGCATTGTAGTAGCACAACTTGCATTTTTTCTTTATTTTTTCTCTCTTTTGCTTTTTGGCTCTTCTACAATATAGGATGAAAATGATAAATCTGAACATATTACTTTTTCTTTTGTAAAAAAATTCCATTATTCCGTCAGAAACGTGTCTTGCTTGATTTGTCCTTTCCTACAAATTGGGTTATTTAGCCATTCTAGGGATCGACTGTTCAATAATAAGATAGATTATTTTCAAACTAGAGATTTGAGGAAGATTGAAATTGGTAATTGCATAACTATGTTTATTGTTATTGCCTACTTGCGGCACTTTGATAACTTCTCTTACTACAATCTATAATGTACCGAGCTACACTTTTGGTCAACTCAAAATATGGTGGAATTTCCTATCAAATGGAGCCTTTAAAAAAGTGATCTACAAAATATTATGGCGTATCTCTCCCATCTCCATTCGTTGCTATCAAGCATAGTGAAAAAAGAAGAAGCAATGATTGTGGATGATTCGGTTTTACACCTCCCAATCGCATTAGCTCCAAAGTTAAAAAAAAAACAATATTAACTGATGCAAGTTGTTCCATATTATTGACTCATGTCTTTCACTATTTTCTTGATTATGATAACCAATCTAACCTGGTGCGATTTATGATATCTCTTGAAATTTTGAAAACAACAAAAAATAACCATGAGGGAAGCAGCTACGGGGATATCAAAGGATGCTTCATGGCACGCCAAATGAAAAGAGTTTGTTGATGTCTTTTTCAATGGTCTTTCATTTGTCTATCACAAGGTTGACATCTAGTATTTCCCCATATTGCATGAATAAGTCACTATCTAAAAATGAGTATGTCCATGATGCAATTCCTTTGATTTGGAAGAGTTCCAAAAGCTAAAGGTTCTTGGCAAGAATTTGTGGGTGCAAGTTGGTGATTCAAGCCACATTTTGATGCATCATGAAATGTACATGATATGATGTACACACAGTATAAATAGCTTCACAAGTACGAGTCTAGGTGCACTAGTGAATCTTGAGTGTCTTTATTGTCATTGAATCAATTACGAAGATGGAGTGTTCTATGTGTGAAAGGAATTGAGTGTTTTTCTAGATTGTTGGATCATTAAATAGGGGAGACCGCACATAGCTATGAGTTATAGGGGTGATGTCTTGGATGCCTCCAATGCATGACTTGTGTTACTATGCAATGAAAATGGATCGCTATATCTCTAGCATTGCTTGCCAAATTTCACTTACCAGCTAAAAAAGAAGAGGAATACTATATGAACCTCATTTCATATGTGGTGAACGAAGATTGGGTATTATCAATTTTTTTGTTGAAGTTGTTTCTCCTAATTTAGCCTAGAAATGGCTTCATAATCATGTTTGTTGACCAACATTTTCTTCCATTGATTCCAGCTTGGTAGAGGGATTCAATGTAGGCGTTTGCTAGCTGTCGAGTGTAAGGTGAGCCAAAGTGTTGTCCAAGACTACACATTCTCAAAGACCATGAAAACCCAAGTGACTAACATACCAAAGTTGATCAATAAAAAATGAGTGTCAGCAATAAGGACCTCTACAGTATCACTTTCATAGCCATTATAAAAGAGGAGGTCGAGCAACAGGAAATTGTCTTTCACTAAGAGAGGTTTATGAGCAGTGACTTGCATTTATTTCCCAACTCCCTGCTACTTACATCAAATCTTTTTATGCAAAAGTAGATCTAATCTTATAGAGTGTATCTTTTTTTTAAAATCAATCTCTGACACTTTAGAGTCAACAACGCTATCAATTAACTGCTTACGTTAGAAATTAATTGTCCTTTGGACAATAAGCTTGGGAGATATGTTCGAGGCGTTTGTCATTTATTGTCAATTGATTTAAAATGATATTTTTTTATCAACTATCTTATGTTGCTTTTCTAAGATACATCCTTCACATATTATTTTTGGTTTCTCTAATAAAGGTAGTCCCTCGACCATGCCTTTCCTATGAATCAAATTTAGACCTCCAAAGTTGATGCCCAAATCTGACGTGCCATAACCAATTTTCATCTTTTATGTCTACTGGAAAGATTGTTTGCATGACTGTTGTAGTTTCTTATCTATCCAGTTGTGGGCTCATTGAATGTTGTGCTTGAGCAAAATCTATGTTCAAATTTGGCTTAATCTTTAGGGGAAACATTCTATTACTTGTCATTTTGACTTTAGAAATGAGCTGATTGCTTAGAAATTTATCAAAAAATGTACACAATCCATTTTTGAATGATACTCTAAACCCTTTTTGTACAAGTTTCCCTATACTCATTGAATTGTGTTTTAGACCAATCACAAAATACACATCTGAGATATACTTTATCTCCCCCTGATTAGTTAGAATGTTGACATTTCATTTTCCTTTAACTAACACTTTGTTGTCATTGCCCAATGTGACATCTAATTTTATATTTTCATCTAAACTTGAAAACGTTTTTAGATTTCCTGTCATATGATTGCTACAACCTGAATCTAAGAACCATATGTCTTTTTCACTTGCTTGTGCAACATTACATGCCAAAAACATTGTGCTTTGTTCTAACTTTTGGTTTCGATTTTCTTTTGTAAAATTTGTTTTTTGTTTACTAAAATCATATTGCTTCTTTCTACACTCATTCATATAAAGCCTAAACATTTTATAGTAGTGACATAAATAAAAACACAAATAATTTATCCAAAACTGATTTTAGTATTATATAATTCAAATCTTATATATTTCATTTCATAAAAGAGAGTTGTTGCTTTGTTTCTTCACAATTTTTCATTCTGCAGAGCAATACTAGACTTTTTTTATCTTCTCTTTATAATAATAAAAACTTAAAACCTCTGTGTATATAAAAGACTTCAAAAGCTCAATAACACATCACCAGAAAAGAGGAGAATTAAAAATAATTTATTACAATAATGAAAGCTAGAGATGAAATTTAGATTTTTTTAGAGTTGTGGAGAAGGGATGGCTTCGTTTCTGAGCTCCATCGGTTGAGCTAGGGCGCCCGTGCCCTAGCTCGCTCTCTGGTCTCTGTCTGTAGGTGCACTGGGGGGGGGGGGTTTCTTTCTATGTTCTAGGTGAGGACGACACTTTGTGTGCCCTTTCTTCTTTGTTTTCCTTTGCTGCTATGCGGTGGGGGAGTTCTGAGCTTGCCATGGGGTGTGGGCCAGCATTTTCTTTGCTTGGGGTGGTGTGGGGGTGTGGTCTAGTGCGCCCTAATTCAAGGAAGCTTTTTCAATCTTTTTGGCCTGTGTAGGGCTCTGCTTGCTAGGTGTGGAGTGTAGGGTTTGTTGTGTTGCGCCGTTTGTTCCCTTGGGACGTGTGTTGTCTCGTTTGGGGGTGGGGATGTGCTTTTATTTGCTGCTTCTCTTGTGTTTTGGGGGGCTGTGGTTGGAGCCAGCGGGTCCTTGCTAACTCTTGTGTAAGTTGGTGTCCTTGTTTTCTCGTCCTGCGGGATTGCATGCTCGTTTGTTGTTTTGTTCCGGACTCATGTCATGAGGGGAATCATCTGGGGTTAGACCCTCGATGGATTTCCATTCTGCCTTTGGCTCAAAACCGTCGGCACAGGGGGTGAAGGTTTTTGATAATAACTTGTTTGCTCCGGATCAGGAGATGAAAGATTCTGAGTTGTTTGGGGGCCCTAAGATCACAAAAATTAATGGTTGTTTGGAAAGATGTAAAGAGAGACCGAAGCTGGTTATCCCGATGGAGATTTTGGCTGACAATATTGAGTATTACTCGAAGCATTCCTTTTATTGCAATTTTATGGGTTTGAGAGTCTCGTTGTAGTTTTTGGAATCCTGGGCTCAGAGGACCTTGTTGCCGGAAGGCGAGATGGAGATTAGGCTCCTGGCAAATAACTACTTTATGGTCTCCTTTGACTACATGAAGGATTGTAATAGGATTTTTGAGGGGATCCCTATTTTTACAACCAAGTTGGCTTGTTTATGAAGCTATGGCATGCAGGTTTCAATCTGACTGAGGAGCTCCCGACTAGGGTCCCAATTTGGGTTTGGCTTCCATGGTTCCCGGTTGAATGCTGGCGTGAGAATATGCTGCATTTGGTAGCTTCAATGCTTGAAAAACCTGTTGGGTCTTCACTACAGACGCAATTTAAAAAGCTAATGACTTTTGCCTGTATTTGTGTAGAAATTGATTTAAGCAAGCCATTGCTAGATTCTGTGGAAGTGAGTGTAGGATTGTATACTTGGGTGCAACAGTTGGACTATGAAACTCTTCCTTTTCGGTGTAGATTTTTTCATGAATATGGACACTTGCTGCGTATATGCCCTAAGGCTAAGCTGATGGTTCCCCAGTCCTCTCAACCTCATCGCAACCCACCTAGGGTTGATAGGGGGAAGGTGCCTATTCTAGGTGGAGAGGGTACTGGGGAGGATGGTTTTACCCCTATCAAAGCTCAGAATAGGAACCGAGGGCTGAAGAGGACCATGGGGGATAGGCAGGAGGATGGCTCTTTTAATAGGTTTGAGGTCCTTGAGGATCTCATTCAACAAGAATTGAATTCGGGCTTGGTGAATCTGGATCAGGGAAATTTGGGTACAGGAAAAGATAGGCCTTCCTTGGAGGTTGTGCAGGTTGTGCAAGATATGAATGTTGGGCTGATGGACACAGATCAACAGTTGACAGACCAGGTTGCGTAGGATCCTTCTATTGGTGTTCTAAAGATTGGGGAAGTTGGTTCTTCTCTACCTATTAAGGCTGGTGTTGAAGTTGGTAAGAGCTCTTTGTCATCTCCTCGCATGGGTATTTTGTAAAAGGAACCAAAGAAGGGGGTCGGTGAGAAGAGCTCCAAGTTGGGTAGGAAGAAGGATACTAAAAAGATTAAGTCAACTAGGGAAACTTTGGTGGCTGGATTTGCATTTCTTGTGTCCCCATAAATGATTGTTTTATCTTGGAATGTAAGGGGCTTGAATAGTGGCCCTCGACAAAAAGTTGTTTGTGAGTTAGTTAGAAATCATTCTCCTGATATCCTTTTTCTTCAGGAAACTAAATTATCTGTGGAAAATATGTTGAATTTGGTCCCTAAGCTGTGGAAGTTTGGCGAGTGTTAGTGTATTGGTGCTCAGGGTGCTTCTGGAGGGGTGGCTTGCCTATGGAACCCTTGAAGGGTCTGTCCTCTCTGGTGGGTGTCATCTAGATCTTCTATTTCCTTGGAGGCCACATGCTTTGTGACTGGAGAGTGTGTTCTCCTCTCTAATGTGTATGCGCCCGTCGAGTATCAGGGTAAGCAATTTTTATGGTCTCATCTTCGTTTTGTTCGCAGCCTTGTGCCTTTCCATCCTTGGATCTTTGCTGGGGACTTCAATGCTATCGTGGAGCTGTCTGAGAAATAGGGTGGAATTGCTAGGTTGGAGCCTTCCGCAATGCTTCTCAGGGATTGCATTTCAGATTTAAATCTTATTGATGTTCATCCAAGTAATGGCCGCTTCACATGGAACAATAGGAGGACTGGTGTGGAATGTGTCACAGAGAGGTTGGATCGGTTCCTGGTCTCCTGTTTTTGAGTTGGTGACTTATGGTCTACATCCTCTGAGATTTTGGATTGGCGGGGTTTAGACCACTGGCCCATCAAGCTTAGCATTCTTTCTGCTCAGGTGCCTCACACTCCTTTCAAATTACAACTTATGTGGTTGTAGGATGCCTCTCTCTATGACCAGATGATAATGTGGTGGAGGATTGGTAAACTTGCTTTTGGTAACACAATGTATACTTTTGTCAAGCTTCTTCAATTTGTCAAGTATCAACTTAAAAGGTGGAATAGGAGATCTTTTGGTAATATTTTTCATGAAAAGGCTGCCACTCAAGAGGAATTGAATAGTGTTACGCGTTTGATTCGTGAAAATGGGGTTTCTGAGGATCTTTTAAAAGAGGAAGCTAGGACTCTGAAGATGGTGGAGGAATGCGAATTACATGAGGAGATTTACTGGAAGTAAAAGGCTCTGGTTGAGTGGCTCCAGGAAGGGGACAAAAATACTACCTTTTTCTTTAGCTCTGTGAAGGCTAGGAGGCACGGTAATTCCATTTCTATTTTGGTTAATGGCAGAGGGGATCGTCTTGTCTCATTTTAGGAAATTGCTGAAGAGGCTTCATAGTATTTTGAGGCCCTATTCAGAGAGGATCTGCATGGGGGTTCGACTGAGGATGAACAGGTGCTATCTTGTGTCCCTCAATTGGTTTCTAGGGAGGCGAATGAGCATTTGATGAGGGAGATTTCTTTAGAGGAGTTGGAGGAGATTGTGTTTGAAATGAAGAAGGGGAAAGCACCTGGTCCTGATGGTTTCCCAATTGAATTTTTCCAAGAATTTTGGGATATCATAAAGATGGATCTCCTAGCAGTGGTTCAAGAGTCCCGACAGAATAAGCAGATGTTGAGAGCTCTCAATGCTACATTCATCGCCCTCATTCCCAAATGTGAAGGGGTTGATAGATTGAATCAGTTTCATCCTATTTCCCTTTGCAACGTGGTTTATAAAATTATTTCAAAGTTACTGGTTGAATGACTAAAGAAGTGGCTTAATGTGTTGATTTCAGAGGAACAAAGTGGATTTGTTGCAGGTCAGCAGATTTTGGATGGGGTTGTTATTGCTACTGAGACTATCCACTCCATGGCTAGTTTAAATGAGAAGGCTATGTTCATTAAGTTGGATATGGCTAAGGCCTATGACCAGGTTTGATGGTCCTTCTTTTGGAAAATCTTGGGTGCTTTTGGATTTAGTGAAGAGTGGATCCATTGGGTCATGAGTTGTGTTTCTTTAGTATCCTTTTCGGTGCTGATAAATGGTGATCATTCGAAGCTCTTCGGAGCTTCGAGGGGTTTACGTCAAGGGGACCCTCTTTCCTCTTATTTATTTTTGCTTCTTGTTGAAGGTCTTGGGTGGTTGTTGAAGAAAAATGTTGAGGTTGGCACCATTCAGGGTTGGCAGTGGCGTGGGGATTTGCCTCTGCAGTCTCACTTACAGTTTGTTGATGATACGGCATTGATGGGAATGGCTACTATCAGGGAGGCTACTGCTTTGAGGCAGGTGTTGGATGTTTACTTGGTGGCTTCAGGGCAGCTGATCAATGAAGATAAATCCTCCATCTTCTTCTTCAATATGTCGGGCCCCATTCAGCGAAGAATTGCTAATATTTTGAGATTTTAGATAGGGGTTCTCTCTTTTAATTATTTGGATTTTCCAATCTCTGTTGGCCGTCTTCCCAAAGGTTCTTGGCAGAATTTTAGTGATAATTTTCATGCGAAAGTCACTCATTGGACACACAGATGGTTGTCTTTTGCTGGAAGGGTTCAGCTTCTTAAATCTGTTCCGTAGGCTCTCCCTATCTATAGGTGTATGCTTCAGGTGGCTCCTGTGGGATTTCTTAGGGAGTTGGATTCCCTTGAGAAGCAATTCTTATGGGCTGGCTACCTGTCCTCCTCCAAGTGGAGCCTGGTCAGGTGGGAGGAGGTGTGTAGTCCTAAGCAGTTTGGGGGATTGGGTCTTTGCCAGTCAACATTGTTTGGAGTGGTTGTGGCTGCTAAGCTTTTTTGGAGATGGTGCGGGGAGCAGGACCAGTTGTGGGCCAGGATACTATCTCATAAGTATCTTCCAGGTATCCATCGTCATGATAATCCTAGGTACCCTCTTGAGGGGAAAGGTTCGGTGATTTGGAGCACTCTCCAAAAGGGTGCAAAGCTAATTAAGGATGGTTTATTCTGGATATGTCGTAGGGGTTCAGAAGCTCTTTTTTGGTTAGACTCCTGGGATGGCTTTCCTCCTCTCACCTCTTAGTTTCCTCACTTGCTTCCGTTAAGTAAGAGATTTCTCGAGGTTGGGTGGTCCCCGGTAAGTGACTTTAAGTCCTTATCCTTTAATGGTCCGCTGGAGGTGGTTCGTTAGAAGGATCCCACTGAGTGGCCTATTTTGGAGATGGAGGAAAGCAGTGTTGAACTTAACACTATTCTTTGTAATAGGCATTGTAGTGCTCTTCAAGAAGAGGATATCCTCGCTTGAATACATAATCCCAAGGGGAGCTACTCCATTGCTTGTGGTTATCAAGTGTTATTGGATCAGAAGTTGGCTAGGGTGGAGGTTCAGTGGTGGAAGAGGGTTTGGAACCGGCTTTCATGGCCAAAATGTAACTGCTTTGTCTAGACCTGGTGTGGAATAGGTGCTTGACCTGGGATAATATTCATAAGCATGGATTTCAGGGGCCTTCCACTTGCGTTCTCTGTGGGAAAGAGGAGGAAGATTCCTCGCACCTATTTTTTCGATGTCCCTTTTCTGTGTAGCTTTGGCATTGGTGGTGGAGGGTTTGGAAGCAACCTTGTGTTCATGCTTCTTCATTGGTGGAGTTCTAGGATAGCTTGGGAAGACCTCCATCACTAGCCTCCTTCTTGCAGGATGTGTGGTATGTTGGCCCTACCTTTCTTCTTTGGAAAATTTGGCTTGAGCAGAATCATAGGATTTTTCGTGGTGTTAGTCTGGGGGGGCAACAAGTGTGGATACGCATGTTAGGTATGATCCAGGAGTCGGTTGCTGCCATGTGTGAGGTGGTGTTCCCCCTGGAGAAAGGGGATTCTGAGTTGGTGGATAGTCTGGGATTGCAAGGGATTTATATTTCTTTTTTTGTTGTTTCTAGAAGAGGCAAGCTTGGGAACAGGAGAGTGCAGAGGATGGGTAGATGGGGACCCCCTTCGGTTAGAGTTTTGAAGATCAATACTAATGGTTCCTCTCGTGGTAATCCTGGGCTTGCAGGGATTGGTGGAGTGGGAAGGGATTTTGAGGGTTCGGTGATTTTTATTTTCTCTATCCATGAGGGGGAGGAGACGGTTAACCTTATGGAGGGTTTGGCGATCCTTTATGTTGTGGAACGGGCCCTTGCTTTGGGTTGGAAAAGGATTATTTGTGAAGCTGACTCTCAGGTCTTGAATAATCTACTGAACGTACGAAAGTTGTCTGGGATTAATTGGCGATTAGCCTCTGTTGTCCAGCAGATTCTTCAAGTTAGTTCTAGGATGGAGGTGGTGTCTTTTGTTCATATCCCGAGGGAGTGGAATCAGTTTGCTGACTGTTTAGCTAAATGGGCTTCCGAGCAAGGTGCTGGTTGGAAGATTGAGGATTGGATGCATGTTTCCCCTGAGTTACGATAGGATTTAGTTCGGGTTCTTGAGGATGATAGAAGGTTGTTCGAAGATAGTTGAGTTTGGTCTAGGACTTGGTCCCTCTTTCTTGATTGTAATGTTCTTTTCTGATATTCAATAAAGTTTTTACCCCTCTTTTTAAAAAAATTAATTAAAAAAAAAAAAATGAAAGCTAGAGATATTCTCAGATTAAGCCATCAACTCATATTAAAATCTGTCCATTTCATATTAAAAGTGCCAGCAAAATCATTCCACGCAAAAACCGCTGGAGAACAAACTTTCAACCGCACTACAGCTAGGCTAAGAAGCCACTTCTACGGGGCTGCGGAGGCACCGCTCCACCGCACAAGACAAAAGAAGAATCTACGGGTAAGCGGTAGTCACCGCACCACTGCACAGAGCTGCAGGAGGAGGCACGGGAATGCGGGGAAGGCTGGGAAGGAACGAAGAGTAGGGATTAACTTCCAACAATTGCGCATGACCAATACATGCTTATAAGGTTAGAGTGAGGAAACTAAATTCTGCTTCCACAATTTCAACTCTAAGATCCGGGACAAAAGAGGCTTTACCTCGCAACCACTGGTTCCCGATATTCTCATTGCAGATAACATGTTTGAGAGAGCTTAATTCACGAACACTTTCAGGCAACCTCCTCAAACTAAAACACTCTCTCATGTCAAACTCTTTCAATTTCTCGACTTCACTGATTTCCTTTGGAAGATCTTTCAAGCCCTCGCATAGTGAAATGTATAAATATTCCAGCTGTTCAAGTTTTCCAATTGATGCAGGAAGCTCTTTCAAGCCTGGTAATGCCGATAACCTTAGCATTCTTAGATAGTTCATATTTCCAAAATCATCTGGTAATTTCTGAAGAAGATGGCAGTTGGTAATAGACAACGACAGAGTGGAGGGCATATTGCAGATACCGAGGGGTAACTCCTCCAAATCACTGCTGTGGTCCAGATTAAAATCTTGTAGCTTCTTGAATGTGAATATATTTCCAAATCCTTCACATAAGCTCAATGATAGCTTCTCTAAATTCTGTAGTGCTTCAACGCTCTGTTTTTCAACAAAGGGTGAAATCAATCTCTCCAAGCGGACTGAGTTGAGTGAGTGAAGATAAGACATCTAGACCTTTCACTGTTGCCTTCTTTGTACCACAATTGGATACGACCAGAAATTTTAGTTTTTTCATGCATTTCAGAAATGGTGGAAGCACGTATTCTGTCGAAGTGAAAAATAGCAAAAGAGCCTCTGTTTCGGGAAAATTCATATCATTGCAGTGATTTTCCTCCATAGGGCCTGCAGGTATTAATTACCAAGTAAATCCAATTATAAATCTGTGAAGAAATTATGACTACTAGTTATATATGTTAAATCCTCATCCTATTGAAGTTGAATACAGGAATGCAAATATGTAAGGGAAAAGACGAGCATTAAAAATAATGGTTAGTATTCCAAAGAAATATTTTTTCGGACTAAAATGCATTTGTAAGAGTTTTTGAATAACTCGCCGGTGAGAATGGAGAGAATTTGAGTATCAAATGCTCCATCTCTATGCAACTCGCATTTCCCCAGCAAACTAATGTGTTTCCTTTCTATGAACAACCTCTTGCGGTGGAGTATACTGTCTTGGTGTCCCGAATACAAGGCCAAATCTCGCACTACATCACGCTGAGAAAAGTATAGCTCTGAAGCGTTTCCATATGGGATTGTTGTACTTCCTCTGTTAAGTTCAAGCATGTCAGCTTAATGTTGAAAAGGATGATTGAAAGAAATGTAATATATAAAGGTAAGGCAATTACCTTGGATTGCTTGTTAAAATTAACAGATTTCTGCTCGCAAGTTCTGATAGGATGGCAAAAGCGTCGTGCCTTTGTAGATTTCGAGTATAAACCCAAATGTCTAAAAGTACATCAGCACAGATTTTCCTGTTCCTGGGAAATAATCCCAAGTCTAAGAAACATTCCTTGGCTACATCATCTAAGGAGTCAATATAATCTGATATGTGTGCTCGTTTACAAATCTTGTTCGTTGTCCTCTTCCACGCCTTGCGTGATTCCCCATGCATAGAACTTACAATCACCGAAACCATTTGTTACAGTATTTTGCGAACGGTTAACCTTTTTCTGGTTTGAAGCTTACTACTGCGTAATATAATCTTCTTACGAGGTTTCTTTTCTGTGATTTCTTCTCTTTGGGACGCTAATATAAGCACCTTCTTTATAGAAGAAATAAACTCGAGAAAAACTATACGACTGGGTTTTATTGAAGTTGCAAAGAAATCTGCAAAATTGATTTTCCGTTTTCGTTTCGAAGGCATGGAAAATGTTTTTATAAACTTATAAAAGCAGCGTTTCAGGTCTTCCAAGTTATCTTGGCGAAGTTTACTTTTTGAATGAGACCATCTTTTAAATATTTTTAATAAAATATAGTGTCTTTAAAATATTATAGTGTTGAGTTAAATTATAAAATAGGGACATCTTTCATGTTTAAAGAAGTATTACATTTTCATTTTAAAAATATTTATTTTAGCTCTCAGTTTTAGAATCTGTAGCTTGTTATAAGACTGAATCAACTTTTAAATTAGTGAGTAAAATTTTGAGGTTAAAATTCAGGTAGGATAGATTAATTTTATCAATCATAAAGGTGGCAGTAATAGATTCAACAAGAGTTTTCAAATTGGAGTTCATAATAAAAGACATAAAAGTAGTACAATTGCTAAAACCTTGGTCTACAATCTACTTACATTCATTTCATATTATAATTCATTACAAAAGGATAGAGAGAGTAGAGTAATAGAAAACTTGCATAGATTGAGTTTGCATACTAGTTAACTTCTTCTATTCATGCTCCTACGAAGTTGACTTTTCAAGTCTATTGTTTTATTTAATGAATGAAACATACTTTTTGTTAAACATAAAAACATAGAGGAACATTTTATAATAGTTTTTCATTTCTTCCAAGCTATTATTACTAAGTTTGCTTGTTAAATAGTACCACCTTTTAAATATCTATCATAGAGTATCGTAGAATACATTTTCATGTAAAATTATAGATTGGTGATATATCTTATGCTTGAAGAGTGTTGTATATTAATTTATTGAAGGAACTCTTTAGTTGTTAATTTTTTAAACATAACATTAAATTTCCAAGAACTTGGGCATCTATTCCAGTAATTACACAAAAGCTATAGTGGCATGATCGGGATTCAAGAGACTAAAACAAAGAGGCTTCAATAAAGTCATTATTGAAAAGGATTCTATGTTCATTATTAATATCTTGAAAGAGAAGGCAATATGGTAGTTGATGCAGCTTCCAATGAAGGTATCTCATGCCTTGATTGAGCATGTTGGAGATTTGACAATATCCCATATAATATAAAAGAAGTAATGTCTAATGAAAGACTTGTAATTAGATAGGAGCCTATGAAGTGTCAAAATGATATTGTGTTGAACTACTAAGAGGAAATTTTTTTTTATGACTATTGATTATTTAATTATTTTGAATATCACTTTTCCCCCACATGTTAGGGAATATGAGCTCATAACATTTATTGGCTTGGAAAGGATGTCTTCGATGATTAGAAAATGATGGTGTTTGGCTATTATTGAAATTAAGCAAACCAAGAAATTTAAAACTATTATTTTCATTAAAGACTTGTCCTCATAATCATTACCCCCAACAATATGAGCAAGCTATCATATTATCCTACAAAGCTTATCAATTTTTTGGAAAGATATGTAATTATGCAAAGGAAGGGTATCCAAATTAGCAACATGAGCTTTAAGTCCTCTCCTACTCCCTCAAGGATAATTATAATGTATGATGTTTTTTAAAGTGTAGTACTCATGACATGTGGATTATTTTGCAAGAAAAATTCATCATTAGCTGAAGCTTTCCATGAGCCACATTTTGTCCCCTTTAATTAGAATCCTTTTTGACGAAGGTATCATATGAAAAATTAACATCTTCTCTCTTGCTTTATGCTTAAATCTTATCGTATTTTGCGAGTTTCTTCATCTTTCATGTAAGAATTTTGCTAAAAATACTGGAGGGCTGAGAAAAAGATCTAAACCCCGACCACCTATATACCTTTGAAAAAACTAATTAAATTTGGAAAATATTCAAGGAGGCTAGACTAACCCCATTTTTCTAGGCCATGTAGGGGTATGATGATATCCTCATTTCCAAATTCTGCAATTCCTAGAAAGAAGGAAATGTTTCTATTAGTGGAATTCATTTTGAAGTGACTAATAGCCTTATTTTGGAAGCTATGGGGTTAAAATTTAAAATAATAAAAGTGGCCAAAGTTAGCAACAAAAAGTTTCAGAAGTTCATGGACAATCTCTTCAAAAAAGGGAAAAAATTAGTGATGGTCCAAAATAGTTTTGATGGGAGAAACTGCCTATGTGCTATGACCTGGTAAGTCTACACATTATGCATTAGTTTACCCTAGAAGGAAGGTTTAAGAAAATTCATGGTTATCATTTTCCTCTCCTAAATCACATTCATCATAAAGAATGTATTAATATTCCTTTTTAAATTTATTTTCCTCATTGATTTCATGCATTTCTAAAGGGGCATCTCTGCCTCTTCATCATGGATTAATTCTTTCTCTTTATAACTTTATTCTTGATACCACCTACAAATAAAACCCTACCTCCTCCATTAAACCCCTAGAAATAAAACTCATTGAAAATAAACCACTATCATCCCCTCCTACCCACCCTTTGTGTTTGAAATCCAAGTCCAAAAAGGGAGGCTTATTTTTATTATTTCCCCAAATCCCTCCTTTTTCATTGTTTTGAAGAGCACCACCACTTAAAAAAATGGAAAGCCCCTAGACATCCCTTCCCAAATCAAAAAAGAACAAGATAAGCCCCTATGGCTCTATCACCATAGAAATTGGTGATGATTCAAACCCTTAGCGTAAGAGTTTATCTAGTGGTCACGGGTCGAGTGAAAAGAGGTTTTCTAGGCTAGCTAGTGCTAGTTAGAATAAGAGCAAGGATAAAAAAGGAAGGTGCCTGGGTGGGAGACTCAGTCGAGGTAGGAATGAGGGTTTTCACTCTAGGTGGGAGGGAATGAAAAAAGATAGCTCTAGAGGAAGCGGGACCTTTGGTCTCCTCTAATTAAGAGTTTCTCCCCAACTATGATGAGGAAAGCCTTGATAATAGTGAACAAGAAGAGGAAGGAGAAGAATTAATAATGGAGGAAGAAGAGGAGCATAGCAATGAGGAGGAGATTTCTGAGGAAAATAAAGAAGAGAAAATGAAAGTTCTTGATTTGGAGTATGAGGAAGATAAGAATATCATTAATGAGGATATGGAGGAAATCGAAAGAGAGGAAGAGACTCATTATGAGCCTCTCCAAATTTGACAAGACCAAAGCTAAATCAAATGAAGATCATGATAACATGAAGGACAATTTTTTTTCTCCAAAATAGGCTATAGGTAAAATCACTTCAATTATTGAAAGGATAATACATGGGGTTATTTTCGATACTATTTCTGGGAAAACTATAATGAAGAAAATAAAAAAGAGAAAAGGAAAATACCATGAGGATGTTGTTCAAATCACTACCATTACAAACAACATGGAGGAGAAAGACTGTCATGAAGCACTTGACAAGTTGAAGGCTAATTGGGACCTTAATTGTACTCCCAAAGATTAATTGCCCTATGGTGTGGTTAGTTTTTCTTAGTTATTATTTTCTTGGTCTAGGGAGGCACTCATTTACCTTTTTTCTCTCTTTGTTAATGATTTGGTCTCTCTGAGGTCTGCGTGCCTCCTTTTTGTTTGGCTTGGTTAAGGTGTGTTAAATTCTACTTTTAAGTTTATTGTTTTGTTGAACTTATGGGATTAGGAGCCCTTCCCTTTCTTTAATATCAAAAACATTAGATATTATTTATAAGATTAAGCTAGTCTTTAAATAAGTGAATAAAACTCCTTAGGTCAAGAGTGTGGAATGATATATCGACATCAATAATCATGTTTAGGTGGTTGCAATATCCCCAAAAGAGGGTCTCAATTTAGCATCCATAATATGGTTCAAAGTAATGGTAGAAGTATTAAAGTATCAACACATGTGGCACATTCTTGGTCCAATGCTTGTGGTAGATTATGACAAGTAGTGGTGCTTTCATCCAAACCTATTTTATTTTTTGGTGAGCTGACAAGGAGGTTGGTAAAACTTATTGCTCAAGAACACACTCCTTAATGAGGTGAAGAGTTGATGAAAGACATGTAGGGTTATAAATGGAAAATAAGTTGAGCATTAATGATCTTATCTTAGCTTCAAAAGAACATATTTGGCATGGTATGACTAGTCCAACTTGTGTAGTAGAGTGGGAAAGATAATAAGGTAACTTGAGATCATTTTTCTATTTATGTGCGACTATATTTTTTTGTTTCAAGTTCCTACATTAATCACTACCATTATCTTCATCATATAAGAATGATTCAAGAATGGATGTAAAAGTAATGAAAGCCTAAATGTAAGTCAATATTTTTAATGCAATAATTTTTTTTATTTCCTTATACATCATATATAAATAGTACAACTTCCATTTATACATGTTCCATCTTAAATTAAAATTTAAACTATGATTTTAAATCAAGTTTCTAGATCTTAACTAAACATGAATAATAACTTCAAAAAATCACACAATTTTAAAACCAAGGTCAATTAATAACAAGTTATAATATGTAATTAGTACCATATAACTAGTGTAGTTGCATCCATGTTACACTTATTTTATTACACAGGTCAATTTATAATCATTTTATGCTCAATTGTAGACCTTAAGGACAATAATATATATAGGTTACCATCTATATAAATATTACACACTATTCCCTTAGTTATAAATAATGATAAATATATTAAACCATTCATGTTAATAACTTTGACTTACAAAGCATCAAGTAAGAGCCATAAATTAGCATCTGTCTAACCGTTGTGATAAAATAATTCAGGATCAATTATAACTTTCAATGTTAACTTATCCAAAATCTAATAGTAAATATATTAGAACACAACATACTCCATTGTGTCTACATGATCATCTCATGCTTTCACATATAAGGATTGCACCACAAGATCATCGATCCCTACCAAAATGAATAGTGAATTTTCCATTATTAAATATATGTATTATACAAGTCTAATGTGATTTAGATTCCCTTGCTTCATAGTAATTTATATTATAGTGTATAAAATTTTAACAATGATTGTCCAATAGACCCCTATTTGGTTAACCTTGACCCTAACATCAATGTTGATACAAGATCCTCAATATACAAAATTTAACTATCATATACCTCCTCACAATGTATATTGATAACATTTTCTTATCATGGAACATGGTAAGGGGATACTATACAAATTCTATAATATCGATTGTTGAGGTAATAGTTTAAAAAATTTAAATCTCATTACCAAAATAATTGTCCTAAATTTTTTTTGTTACCATCCACTACTAGAATAATGAAACATGAGTATTTTTAAATTAATAAATTCTTAGAATTTGGTTTCTCCTCTTGCATTTTTATACATAATTCTCAATTTACATTTTAAGGAATTTGAAGCCTTAGTTTTCCCTCAATAATAATAGATTCATTTATATAATGTGGACATATTAATTGGAAAGTGAGTTTGATGATCTAATGTAAATATCAACTTCACAATGAAGCTTACTAGAGAGGGAGGATTGATCATATTTAGAAATAAATTGAACCTTAAAACTATTCTACAAATAGCTTCCCATTAACATGAGACATGCCTACTTCCAATATATTGAAATTTCTTATAATTCTCCTAACAACAATCTCTCAATCACATCTTCCCAAATAAAGTATCAATTACCTTGATCTAATTTCCAACATAAAATAGTACCCAAATATATAACTAGCACTTGCACTCCAATGAGGTGCAATGGTTACGCCGATAGGCTGATATACTTTGGTATTATATTATGAACATGTAGAAGAGGTGTATGTTTTTTTTTTGGGCAACGAGTTTTTGTGATCTATGCGATTTGTCTTCAAGACCTGGGTGTGTGCAAGAAGTTGAGTCCACTTTTTGGCCAAAAAGTGGAAGTGTTTTCCATAATTTTTAGAATTTGACACTTTGACCTTAAAATTTGAAGCACTTAGAGATGGAATCTTCAAAAAAGTCAGTAATCATAAAATGTAGCACTCGGAGTCTAGTTTCCAAATATGTAATTTATTTCAATACCCAGATTGTAAAAATTGAATTTCAATAGGTGTTTCTAAAAACCAATGTTTAAAAGTCACTTTTTATACCATACCATGCACGTGTACGACATCCATATTTTGACCTAAATTATCATATTTTTCTAAATCCTTTTGGGAAAAGTTTTGTGACTCACTAAAGCTTGCTTTTAATATTTTTTTATAATTTTTTATTGAATACTTTTTTTTTATTAAATATTTATTAGGCATATTTGTCATTTTGAAAAATCGTCGTGTACGACATGCATAAGATGGCCTAAACTTATCATTTTTTTTTTATTTTTTTTTTTTAAAACTGAAAAGAATTGTCTAAATTTTGCTCTCGTGCAATCCGTTCATCAAAATTTTATGTTGATCAAAAGTTATTAAAATACTAAAAAAACCTGATAATTCAAGTTTATGGACTAGTTTCATTAGAAATTAATTGAAAAATAGAAAAAATAATCAAATTATTAAAAAAATTACATATTTGGAATCTGCACTGTCTCATCTATAATGGGTTTCAATTTCGTAAAAAAATTCTACAAAATAGGTCTTCAAACATATGTCCAAAGTCATTATTTTCCTGTGACATTAATAGGACCTTCAAGTTGCAGGTCAAACTAGGTCCAAAGCTTAGGTTCGGGTCCCCAAGCCATTTCCCGAACCAAAAAAAAGCCAAAAAACCCGCTCAAAAATTCATAATTTAAAAAACGGGTCCCCGTTTTAAAACGGGATCCCGTTATTAAAAAACGGGATCTCGTTTCAAAACGGGATCCCGTTTCATAAAAATGCCATTTTTTATAGTTCTATGAAACGGGATCCCGTTTTGTAAAACGGGATCCCGTTTTGAAATTCTTCCAAAAACGAAAATTTCCAAAAATGGAAAGTTTTCAAAACGGGATCCCGTTTATTAAAAAGCGGGATCCCGTTTTTTGGAAGCCGAATTCATTTTTTTGCCTAAGGCAAAAACTTCCACGTTTCGTGGACTCAACTTTGTGCACTTACCCACCTGTATAATGAAAGCAATGAGGTGGTTAGGTGTGTAGATTAGTTGTTGATGCAGTCAAATTTTAGCACCAATTTTAAGCTTTGAAGTTTGAATTGTGTAATGATTTGTAAGTGCTCGGAGGAAAGTTTTGCAAGAGAGAAATTTGTACCAATGGAATTGATGCAGAATTTAAATTAGTTTATTCTTAAAAAATAATTTAGGTTTACTTCCATGGTATGTCCTTATCCATAAGTGATGAAGAATCATAATAAGTCATCTATCTATTTATATGTGATAGGTTCATCATACTCCCAAGTTCCATTGGTTTTCTTTAGATAAATGATAGGTATGAGAATGCAAACAAGCCTTGTACAATTTTGATAGAGTTATCACCTTTTTTTAATAATTTTATAGTATGATACTTTTTTTTTCTTAATAGAATAGCTAAGAAATGTTCTATTTAATCTCTTTTTCTTTTTTTGTCATCCATCACCTTGATGGATTTAACTAATCATATATGTCAAATTTTAATAATAGAAAACTCCATATGCACAACTATCATATTAAATAAAAATAAAAATGACATAATATAATCCTTCAAAAATATGATTTTTTTTTTTAGTAGAATCGATACCAAGGACAAAAAAAACTCCTGCAATTTTAAAACCTTGATTCAACATCATGTCACACTCCCATTATCTAAAGGAAGTAAAAAAAAAAAGTTATATTTCATCACATTCTCAAACAGCTCGCCCGAATTCCAACAAATTTATGAGATTGGTCAATCCTTATTTTGGCATATTGAATTAATGCTTTGCTTACATTTACACAATCAACACGTAGTCAAGTTAATCGCAGAGCTTTGAATTACATGTCCCATCCTTGAGACGACAAGTGTTTCTAAACTCTGACACAACTACTATAACACGACTACTGTAATGGGAGGCTTATTACACCGCAGTTGAAGGTTATGTTTAATTTTCTAGTTATCCTCTAGTTGGAATTAGCTCAGTTTGCAGAAGCCTATTTTTGATTTTATGTTTATAGTGATTTCAGATGTTTTAATATTTATGTAGGGTTTGCAGAAGCCTTTTTCCTGGTGAAGGATAAGGACCACCCGCTGGTTTTTGAGGAGCTGCAAACCCAAATCGGAAGCTCTCTTTCTGGAAACCCTAATTATTTTGTTTTGATACCAGTTCCTTCTTCTTTGATGCATTCACTTTCCAAACCACACAAGCTTGAGTTTTCTTTTATATACCTTCTATATTCTTTCGTTTATGCTCAACTAGATATTAACATGGTCAATGTTCTTTTATGTCTGCTAAAGCTCTGAACTTTGAAGGGGCCAAACTGGTTGTAAGTGCAGCAGCAATGATGATATCTTCTACAACTCATCAATACACAATACAAACCAAGATCTCTTTGTCTCCTTCGTTGAATGGAATGGTGAGGGTGAATGCTTATGCAACTTTCAACGTGAAGCCCGAGAAATCATCACCACTCTACAAGGGAGTTCAACTCAACCAAAATTCTCTCGGTGGTATGAAGATCAATGGAGCTGCCACTGATAGCTTGAACGTGAATAATATTAAATGTTGGGTTGTATGAAAATTTGTTTTATATATTGCTTGAATATAAAGTTTTTTCACTTAAAATCTCTGTAGAACCCTCATTTTTATCCTGTATTTTCGTAAATAATATGTTTTGACTTTGTATAGGTAGATCAATCTTCCTGGTCCTATTGTTATGTGAATAATGGAAAGGGTCCTCTGTTTATTTTTCGTCATACTTTTCCTTTTCAATGTCCTATGGTAATAGAGATGGCATAACATTCACGATTTTGCTAGGTGGGTATCCCTCAGGAAGCCTAGATGGGTAGTGGTTTGGGTTATTTTTACAAAAGAAAGGGATCATGATCTGTTTCCCATATACACTATCTATATGTTGTGGAGTTTGACTCTGCACCCAACAAGGAGGTCATGGACGTGAATGCTAACCATGTGGGTATTGATATAGAGAGCTTAATTTCCACTAAGAGTGCTGATGTTTCTGAGATTGAACTTATTCTGAATGATGGCTCCCAACTGCATGCTTGGATCGATTGGGCTAGGGTTTCGAAGGTGGAGGAGTGCTTGAACACCACCGAGTTCCATCCTCCTCCACTACTGTTGATGAAGAGCTTCCTATCCCGACTGCGCCTATGCAAGTCATCTGCAATCTCTGAAATGCGATCGATGTAGGATAATAAAACCTTGCTCTATCTTTGTTGGGAATTTTGAGGATATATTTTCTCTTGGTCCTTCTCTCTTGCTTTTCCACGATCTCGACAACATGCGTCCACCGTATTCGGGATCCTTGGAACTCGTCATTCACTATGTGTTGAGAGGGCAGGTTAAACACCGGCTTCGTTTTTTGTTTGGACCGCGTTAGATCCCGGTGGGGTATCCAACGTCAGACTGGGGGAAATCCTGGTGGGGTTCCCCCACGTAAATAGCATGTAGGCTAATAACCTCAAGGAAATATGTCCTCCGCATGTTTAATTGAATAATTATCAAGGAGATAATAATCTTAATGAGAGTGGTGTTTGGTATTACTAAATGCCAATATAATATTATTCTCGTTCAATGGCTGACACAAAATAAATACTTATAATGTTGAACGGGTCAATAGTCCACCAATTGAATTGAACATTTCAACAAAACTCCATTCACCGACCTCGTTTGACCACGAAGACGTGTTTTACAAGTCTGTGATAACAAACATATCTCTAACTATGCATGCTTATCACAAATATAACTCTACAAGGACAAGGAAATGGATGACAAAATATTAAAAATGTTTGCGACTTAAACATACGGAATTTAATTGAACAACGCAGATAACGTGCATATACTGAGAAGCATGCTGCTTTCGCTGCAACTTCGTGGAAGCAAATGTTTATTGCTGCTTGTCGCATCTATTACTGTCATGAATAAAGTAATCTCTGATAGAAAGACAAGAAATATATAAAAGAAGCTCTGTATGGAGAAAAGTAGTCAGTATCAAGTTTTAAATTGCAGAAGAAATTACCTGTTTGCAATCAGTTTATTAAATGCCTTCAGTTCATATTGTTGACAGTATTGAAATGGAGGCATCTTCATATTGCCATTTTTGTGCTTAGAGGATCCACTATTAGCTTTCTCTTTCTAGGCTTTTGGGAAGACATCAATCCCAAGCACTGTAGATGTAAATCTACTAAAGGAGGTATACTTCTTTTCCACTAATAATTGTTGTTTTGTTATCTTTTTAATGTTTAATACTGTATTCTTATCATTTTGTTTTGTTTAATCTGAACCTATTTGGACGGTCATATCAATTAAACTATGTCTTTCTCGACATTGTTAAACCGGCTTCGTGACCCTTAGCTATCTCCTATAGCCGTTTGTGGCTAGCAGCCAATCTAAAGGCATTCAATTTTACTTTTCCCGTCGGGCATGAATTGTTAGATCCTTCATTCCATTACTACACACCGTCCGATCTGAAACAACTAGCTCTCTAGTTAATTCCTTCACAGCACCACCTCTCCCTATCCTGCACTGAAAATTGACGTTCGTTTTTCTAATAGGTTGGTAGTTGCTGGCTTGGCTTAGGATTTTGCTTGGCTCTTGCTATTGGTTTAGCCATATGTGGTAGGGCCCAAGTATACAAAAGGCTCTCTAAGGTGTTTAAATGCAGGGGTGGTGCTGGTTGATTTGAATGCACATGTATTATGTTTTAGACGAGAATTTTACAATTAAGCTCATTGAAAGGATAATATGAGATTTTTTACTTGGTTTTAAAGGATATGCAACTGATTTGTATGCAAAAGTTTATTTTGTTGTTATAGGTATGCAAAGTTTCTGCTAGGTTCTAGAGTCCATTTTATATACAGGTTAAGTATGATAGAAGGTTGGAGAAGGGATTATATGAGATTTTTTACTTGGTTTAAAGGATATTCAACTGATTTGTATGCAAAAGTTTATTTTGTTGGTATAGAGGTATGCAAAGCTTGTGCTAGGTTCTAGAGTCCATTTTATATACAGGTTAAGTATGATAGAAGGTTAGAGATTATTGTTATTTCTTTCTTATATAGTACTTTTTATAGCTTTTTTATATATATTATGGTTTGGTAAATATTTGCTGAAATGAAATGAGAGTTTACGAAGTAAAATTAGGGTTTGTCAAGATATTAGAAATCTTAAGCATAATATAAAAATTGAAGATATTGAGATCACTTCATTGTACGTGATTTGAATTGTAAACATGTTTCAAAATTTGTGTTTGAGTTAAGCAATCATATCAACCTTAGTTATTTATGTGCATGAATATTTATAGACATAAATATCAATCAATGGATTTAGTGTACACATTTATGAGAATATATATTCTTAGTTTGAATATGAAGTGATGTATATTTATTGTAATAATTACGATAATGATATTTATAGGCTTATTGTGTGATTTCAATGAGCCGTTAGACTAGATTGTTCAATGTTTTAAATTATTTAGTATAGCTATATAATCTATATTAGATTATGTCTATAAAAATTAAAATAATTTTTTTAATATTTATTGTAATACTTATTAGTAAGAAATAAAAAATTGAATATACATATTTTTCAATAAAAACTTATGAATTATAGAATAAATATTCTTGGTTAAAATTGAAATTATACCCGAATAAACTTAATAGACTTAATCACCTTCAATCCTTTACAAGAATTTCTTTTTTAATTCTTGAAACATATTTTCTTCAAAATACATAAACTAAATATATGAAATAATTTTAATGATATTGTTGATGTTCTTAACACAATTTAATAATTATATTTTTAAAAATTAAAAAAATACATATAATATAAATAATCAAATTATAAATTTCAAGATAGTGTTAATGTCTCTAACAAAACTTACCAATAATAATAATTGTTCAGAAAAAATATGAAAGTGGGAAAGGATTGACAACCTAACCACCTAACCAATAATCAATAAATGATAGTTAAACAAAATAACTCAAGATTAAATTTGTGGGTGTTTTCTAGGTAGATGTAATTAATTTTATTTTTTTAAGAGAGATTATTTATTCTTGAGTAATTTAATAATTTTTTATTTGCTTTAATGCACACAAGACAAGTCTGAAGTAAATAAAACAATAAAATAACACTTCAATAAATAAAATAACTCTCAAGTAATCCCCTTATTATAAAACCAACTGGTTGATTGGTTGTTTATGACCTTGCTAGTTGTGTTTGAAACTTGATTCACCTAGGCATGTTAGGATTGGGGCTATTATAGGTAATATGCCCCAAGAACTAGTCATCACACATCCATATTGACTCTGAAAGAGGGTCGTGGTATGCTAGGAAGTGAACACATTAAGTTATAAAAATAGTCCTTGAGTATATAAAAATAGTGTTTCAAAAATAAACAAAATAAACACTATGTTGGGACTTAATATGAAAATGTAAAATTACTTAAGTGCTAGCCCCCTTGTACATTTATCCTTGTTGTTTCCATCATGTATAAATGATTTAATAAATATTGAAATAGGTATTCCCTTGGTCAAATAAATTAAATTTTGTTCATCATCATCCCTTGCATTCTTATCAAACACTAGATGTTAAAAAAATCCAAAAAATTTAAATTCTAGGATATTCTTACTTTTTTTTTAGTTTGATGGAGTTGTAAGGTTTCAATGGAGGACCAAAATTTTTCTATCCATCCAATATCTTATATTGACCACCTATCCAACATAAATTTTTCAATAAGTCTATCAAGTCCCTCCTTTCCTTCAATTTTGTTTGCTTCCTTCACTTCTAACTTATTCACAAACATTTGGACTTACCTTTTCATATTGATCTCCCAACCATGGATCCTCTCCCACATCCACATATTTTTTTGAATTTATATTTTTTACCTTACTCTTCAGGACCTATGATCCTTCTCGATTCTCAATTCTCACAATAATTTATCCCTTCACTATTTCCCTTTCATAAATTTATGAAAGAATTCATATTTATTCTATCATCCATTTTTATCTTTAGACCTTTGGTTCCCTAATCATGTCTTGCATTCCTTCCCAATTTCCTTTCCTCTACAATTCTTTTGCACTTCCAAACTTCTAGACTTTTCATCACTAGTTTTGCATAATATTCCTACAATTTTTTGACTGAATTTTTATTCCCTTCTTCCTTCCATTTGGAGTTCTTTTGGACTTTATCATGTTATTACCTCTAATTTCACATCATATTCTTGTATGTTTTCTCAAATACTCAACCAAAAAAATTCATCAAAATATGGAGTGACAATAAACTTCTAGAATTCTATCATAAATGTCATGTTGTGACCTCCATTGTTGACATGAAAACCTACATCTATTCTCTGCATCTTGTCCCACATAAAATTTAGAAATTTCTTCCTATTTTCCTCTATCACTTAGAAAAAATTCCAAAAATGTCATTAATAACCTTATATGGCCTTCTATGGCATGAATTGTGACAAGATTCTAATTTAGGGTTTCCTCGACACATTTAATAGTATGATTATAATAGATACTTGACAAATTTCATAATATTTTAATTCACTACATTTATTTATAATGGTCTCTTATTTATTTCATATTGATTTTTACAATTTGGATATGGATTCTTAAGTATGTTTAACTATTTTATATCATATCTTTAGTTTTAGTATATGCACAGCTAATATTTTGTAGTGATTTAAAAAAAAAAAATCTCTTGGTAAACTATGACCTATGACCCACTGGATTAGGCATCAATCTTGTAAGTTCCTGCTCAACCATACTCTCAAAATGGTAAATACCTCTCACTAGTATTTTTTATTAGGTTAATAGTTATAGTGCACCTCATGATTAATTGATTCATCACAGAAAGTATCTATAGTATCAATCCATAAGATTTCTTATCCTAGGGAATCATATTTTGCATGTACATTATTCTTGTATTTATCTAATGTTAATGATATCAACTTAAAATATATTTTCCTATGTAGTAGGTTGGTCTTTGGTAGATATTAATATAACACTTTCAATTTTTTCTTTAGTCGTAGTTAATCATATTAAGAATACCTTTAGGAATACCCTTTTATATTTAACCGATTCTAAAGTGAAGAAGAGAATTTCCACTCTCAATAATTGGCTTTTAATCATGTATATATCATATTGATTAGTTGATTAATATACCTTTAGGATGAAATTTCCTTTGCATTGATGTTGTAAAACAGGAAAAAAAGCAAGATTAAGCAATATGATGCAATAAAATCAAATCTAAACCTACACTAAAAACAAAGAACAATATCGTATTCTAAAGACTCTCTTGATTCTGAGGATTCTGGCGCTAATTCTTCCTCTATTGTCCCGTCGACGGAAAAAGATGCTAGAACTGGATCCCCTGGAACCTCTGACCCTGCTAAAAGTTGCTTCAATCTTGATAGGGAACCTTCTGCTGATTTTCTGGGCATAGCTAGGAATAATGTTGTGGATCATTTCAGAATGTCAAAATGGGTCTTTCATGAAATTAATGACATGAAAATAAAAAACTGGGCCATCCAGAGCAAATTGGAAGAAATGGGAGCTAAGGTTTCAAGGCTATGCAAGAAGGATGTAGAGTGTAATGAAAACATTGCTAGTGAAGAGATCCAGGACAATGTGGGTAAGGACAGAAGGATAGAAATTGAATTGGAAAAAATGAAAAATACTGTGAAGATAATTGCTTAACAGAATATTAGGATGGAAAGACATAATGCCATCATTATCAACGCTATGACTAAAAATTTGGAAAAAGCTCAACAGGGGTCCCTAGTAGTTGATTTGGAAGAGGTGAAGGATAAAAACTAGGAAGAGGACTTTGGAATCTCAAAGAGAACCAGGGCTAATTTGAAAAGGAAGGCTCCCCCCACACCGTATATGATTCAAACTTTCAATAAGGGAGTCCAGGATATGCAGGACCTGGAAGCCGAGACTGAGTATGTTCTGAAGACTCTAGGTTAGCTACTACTAGTTTTCTTATCTGCATTTCGGCTAGTTTTTTGAATGACCTTCCTAGCCTTTTTTGGCTGGCTACTATTCTTTATGGTTTTTTCTTTTTTTGCAGCCTATTTATTCTACTGGACTTTGTTTTCCTTCTCTGTCTTTTGTTGTAAACTTGGTGGTTTCGGGTCCCTGTAAAACCCATTTTTTCCTTTATCAAAAACAACAAAGAACAATAGAATATAAAAAAAACATAAATTATAACAGAATAATCTCACCGAACATATGTTTCATTCCATGGATAACCTCCACTGCACTTCTCTATTTTTCTGTTGTATGATAATTTCCCTCAGATTTCTCTTAAGTGTGCAAGTATAGCCTCATGATAGTGTTATTAGAAAAAAATCAAAGATTCTAAAGTTGACTTCTTCCAAAGGTCATAAGATTTTGGGAGGAGGAATAATGATGAAGGTCAAATCAATTTATAGAAAATATGATTTTTAAATGATAGGCTTAGATTGAAAGATAGACTGATGATTAAGATTGAAAGATGTGACATGCATTGAGATTAATGTTAGTAATAACGTGAGTGATAAAGCATAAAAGGTGGGGATTAAGATTAAATAATAACTTAATCTTTAGTTGAGACTATTTGCAACTCAAAAGAATAATGATTGCATGTAAAGGATAAAGATTAACATAGAGGAAATAGTCTGTTCGAATGCATGAATGAATTAATTAAATAAATAAAGTTATTTAATTAATAAAATTTTGCACACAGAGCAATAAAACTAGATAACTGACTGATTAAACTAGAAGGTTTGTTCATCATAAATAATCATATGGTAAATCAGAAGGTAACTGACTGATTTAATTAAATCTCGACTTAAGTAGTAATTGACTAATTATATAACTAGCGATTATCTAATTATAAAAGAATATGCTAGGAATAATTCTTTTTATGAGTTAAATAATTATTTAATTCAACATTCAAAATTTGGGGATTAAATTAAATAAAGATTTATTTAATTGACTGGAGAAAAGGTTAAAGAATAATTGAATAATTTTAAATGATTATTTAATTATAGTCGTAAATGTGGTGAGAGTAAATTAAATAAAAAATTATTTAATTTTAGAAAGAGGATAAACTTAATTAGCTATGTAATTAAATAAATAATATTTAATTAATTAATCAAGATTGAATAAAGGTAAAAATTGAATTAATTAAATAATTTAAGTTATTTAATTAATAGAGGATAAAAGACTTTTAGAAAATAATCAAATAATTAACATTATTTGATTATGACAATGAAGATATTAATTATGAAGAAAATTAGAGTCGTGGGCCTATACCAATTTTTAGTGGAGATAGATGTAAATTGATTCCTCTAGGAGTGTGACTAGTTTTTTAGGGACCCAAAAAAATGACATCATTAATGAGGATAATTAAGCTCCAATTCTTATCTTTCACACCTTTTCAACTTGAAATAAAATTTTCTACATCATCAATAAATAAAACATAATATTTGGATTTTCCAATGGAAAGAATGCCAATAAGACCAAACAAATCATAATGAATAAGATCCAATATAATAAAATATTTAAGTGAACTTGAGTTAAATTGAACAAAATTTTGTTTACCATAAATACAATGCTCAAAAAGGTCAAAATCAAGATTAAAATCAATCAAAAATTGAACAAGTTTTTAATATTTCAAGGTTCTTAAACCTTTTTCTCTACTGTGGTCAATTCCTAGAACAATAACATAGCCTCTGTATAAGTAATTTTGATTAAGAAGAAAGAAAACCCTTTAGTATGCAAAAGCATTGAATATCTATTCAATATGAATCCCTCACCTTTTTCAACAAAGTAGCTAGAGACTTTCTTTCTATAAAAGAACTATTACACTCAAAAGTGTATATGTAAAGATTATACACTATGCCAAATCTGAAACCTATATTGATCATCATAGCACCTCTATCCATCTTCCATACTACTTCAAAATACTTCCTACATACCCACATCTGTTAGTTTGATCATAGACAATAAATTTTGTGCTAATATAAGGATATGAAACAATAATTAGTCATATTCTATTCTACCATCAATAAAGTGGACTCTAACATTACCTTGAACAACAATTTATTTAAATAAGAATCATTGCCAAAGAAAATCTTACCTCCATCAACGTTTTCATAATAGAAAAATCAATCTCTATTAGAGGGAATTTAGAAAGATGCACCCAAGTCAATTAACCATGCATCATTACACGCATGATTGATGCAAGCTACAATGATGCATCACCATCTTTCTTCTTAGATTCAAGATCATAATCATATTTCTTCCTTTTCTTCTTGTTTTCTTCTTTGTGCTCCTTATGGAAGTGTCTAGGCTTCCTACAATTCCAAAAAAATAGCTTTGGACATTCTAACAAATTTGGATATCCCCTTGTACTTGGATTTATCACTCTTTTAATTCGTCTTTCATTTATCCTTAAGTATTTTATGAACATTAGGGCCTCCTTAGTATTGATGGATACCTTCCTCTTCATTTCTTGAGAATAAAATAAATCTCAAAATATTCAACTTTCAAGACAACATTAGTACTCCCAATAGCCATAACAAGAGAATCCTATGAATTAGGGAAAGAACAAAGCTTGATTTGACTTATCTCCTCATAATCCATTTTTACACCAATTAATGTCAATTGAGACACCAACATATTGGACACTTTCAGGTGGTCTAAAATTCATCCACCCTCTTCCTTTCTTATGGAATACAATTTCTTCCTCAAGAAAATCTTGTTCACTAAATATTTGGATTTATATAATTTGAACCAAGTTTCTTCCATAGTTTCTTTGTAGAGGAATCTTCATGGACATTGATTAAAATAGTGTCTATCAAACAAAATTTGATTAGACCCTTATATTTATGGTTTATAACATCATATTGGGTAGTCAAATTAGCATTCGTAGGCATTGAACCACTCTCTTCAACATCATCCCACTTATCTCAATCAATCAATAAATCCTCCATCTTTATCTTCCACATCTCAATTTTCTTACTAGTAAACCTACTAGTAATATTATATAATATTATATTATATATAATATAAACATTATAAGTTATATATATTGGCAAGTTGCTAACATAAGGTAGTTTCCTTTAGATTAAAAATAAAGAAATAATTAAAAGGGTCTCTAAGGAGATTAGATATGCTACATTCTAGTGAGGGCCACATGGGACTTCTAATGTAGTAGTGATTGAAGTCCACAATCAAGCTCATTCATCTAGGTAATAATGTGATTCACCTGTGATAATAGTTTTGGGTTGGAGCTAATGTAGAAAGTAAACACTACCATATTGTTCTTTATTATCCCCTCACAATGTAGAGTTGTCACTTATTTTAGATATTTATTCCATCTTGCCTCATGAATACTTATTGCATCACAAACGATGCCACTCCTTGGTGCCTTATTGAATGCCAAAATGGTGGAGACTATGTTAATGATAAGTATAGCTTAAGGAAGAAATGAGCAACGAGCTTCCCCCAAAGCTTCCTACGCATTGTCAGAACAAGAGTGGTCATAAATGTCTCTAGTAGGGAGTCATCATGTATGTGACCATCTTCTAGTTTGTATGAATAGCCATCTCAATCACCAAGGACTCTGTTGAAAATCCATCTTAGATTAGTAGAGATCCCAACTTGCAAACAATTGCTTACACAACCCAAGACCAAAATGTGCTTAGCCATCTCTCATGTTTAGAACCATCTAACTATTTCATTTATAAACCCTTTCTAGTATCATTATGAAACCCATCCTAACAATGCCAAAAGTTTTTGGGAATCACCACAATGAACTAAGCAACCTCCAAAACTCAATTCATAATCCACGCATCAAGAGGAATGAGATTTGTAGTATTACTTATCTATTCCAAGTGTGACTAAAATATCACATCCTCTCAAACAATATATTTTATTTATTATATATTGTTTGTATATTATATTACTTATTTATATACTATATAATATATATTAAAATATTATATTGTAGGAATCATTTTATGCTCCCTTTAACTTATAGTGTACATTGGACAAACTTTTCAATGTGAATGGTGATGTTGGTGCACCATGCCCTCTAATTTCATGCAAACGACCTCATGACCACTTGCTTACAACAAGATGCTTACGCCCAGTCGAACCAGTGCCCTCGCTCATAATATATGTATATGTATATATAATATTTTTTAATATATATATATATATATATAATAATAAAATGATAATATCATATATTTATATATGTTATATTATTTACTATATTTATATAACTACTATGTAAATAATAAAATATATATAGTATAATAAATAATATCATATTATATTTATGTCTAGATTATGATA
Organism: Sequoia sempervirens; assembly: GCA_007258455.2. Lineage (NCBI taxonomy): Eukaryota > Viridiplantae > Streptophyta > Pinopsida > Cupressales > Cupressaceae > Sequoia > Sequoia sempervirens. The sequence continues at coordinate 572,663,714 of VDFB02105785.1, read as the reverse complement.
TATAAATAAATAATAAATAACATAAATAGATAATATAATAATAAGTATATATATATATATATATATAACTTGTTGTATTTTGTGCGTAGGATTTGGAATATTTCCTCCGCAGTTAGAACGGATTAAAAAGAAACTGGCGAAAGCGTTAGTAAGGAGGGATCCACGCGAGACAACCACCTAAGCAGACCAGTCAATGTTTAGTGTGTTATTTGAACGTAGCCATGCGATAGTCGTCTTCCCGCCACCTCCGATCAATGAACAACGACGACCAGACACCTCGCTGTGAAACGAAAGCGCTTCGAAATCCCCAATACAGTTCTCCAACCCAACGTAAAACTTAGATTTTCCCGGAATATTAACATAACAGAACATCGAATCATCCACCATTTCAGAACTGTCAATAAAACGAACGGAATTCACTTGTTAAACTTTTCACAAACAGTAATTTCTTCCCAATTTACAGCTTACTGTCGTGTAGTGCTAAGCATCTTCTCCTTTTTAATGTTTCTTCTATGTGATTTCTTGTCTTTACATGGATATCATACACGTCTTCTTTTTATTAAAAACACATCAAATGTTAAGAGGAATCGGCATTCTCATCGTATACGAAAAGTAATCTGCAATTCTATGACTAAATCCTCGCATCTTCCTTCTGCTTTCACTACTGACTTCATGGAAACTAACGCGAAAACTTCATGATGCATCTATTAGCTCTATAAAAAACCATTTAACATTTGATGCAATTCTGCGAGTAAATCCTCTTTATAAATTCTTGTTCTTTATTCTCTGAATCATTAGAGCAACATTTTTGTTGATTGTTCTCCATAAATATACGGTCGCATCATTAGTTGTTGCGAAGCTATACATAACGTACCAGTTGCGAATCTGTGTTTCTCCTGCAAGGGGCAAACTGAGAATATAATGGACAACTCAACGCTTAAGAAATTGACAGTTCTCCTCCTTTTCGTTACTTGTATTGTCAATGTCTCCGGGAGGCATAATCTCGATACCGATATTGCGAATTAGAATTACCATGCTAAGTTCATCCCAAGCGTGGATAAGATACAGTCACAGTGTCCATCGCATCGGAGTTGCGGTGGCGACATTCCAGACAATGGATGCTGCTCACAGAAGAAGAAGGCATATAAATCGACGCCTTGATTCAGTTGCGCGGCAATCATTAAATACGTGTCATACCTGAATTGTGCTCATGTGTCAATATGTAGGAATATATGTTAATAGGTATTGTATAGGTGTATTTTATTTTAAGATTTTTTTTGTCAATAGTCTCCAGTTTGTTATCAATTAGTTACAATTATCTGTCAAAATTCATAGCACATTTATCAAAAGATAGTTGAGATATTTGTTTCTATAATTATGTAATATCATTGATTAATAATTCAATTGAGAATTTCAGTTGTTTTGCCGTCTCTATCTTGAATATCTGTTTGATCTTGTTCTTCCGCTTCCTAATTTTCTTACTATATGCAAAATTTCTTCTTATGGACGCTAGTCTTTGGTTTTGTTTTCACTCCTATTTTCAGGCAATAACTAAATAAATATTTCTTTCCTTTCACTTAATGGACGAAGTTTCAGTAGTTAAAAAAAAATAAAAATTTGTTCCTATTCATCATCGAAATCTGTGGTTTTGTAAGGGCTTATTTCAATGATAGATAATTTCATTTTTAATCATACATACTAATAAATCTTAATCTTATAGTGCAGAACTTAGGGAAAAGAAAACAACTCCATTAAGAATATTAGTTGTTAACGATTGTATTTTTTTTATTTTTAAGCATACAAATTAATATGTAATAATCTTTATTATTAAAAATAAAATCTTTTTGAGAAAGAATAAAATTCAATTTTCTTAAGATAAAAAATTATGATCATTAAACACAGATATTGTACTAAATGGAGGAGCAAATAGATCATTTTGAAGGTCAATATATTTTATACAAATGAAGATTAAGAGTTATAAGTAATTTTGAGAGGCCTAAATTGTAAGAGGCAATAACACCTTTAACATTCAGAACCAACACAGTGGTATTAATGTCAACAACAGTGAACAAAGTAAGCCAACTAAAAAGCCCATTAATCTTGTTATACTATCAAGGAGTCCAACCTCTTTGTGGCAAGAGAAGAGTTGAGAAATAACCATAGCTATATGATTAAATCCTTTATCAAGGATATACACAAATATCCTCTCTAAACAAGTAAAGCTTTCAAATACAAGAAATTTCATAAGGTGAAGCAATATAATGATAAGCACCATCCAATTCCAAATTGCAGAAGAAATTAACTATTTATAAGAAGCTTAACAAATGGTTGTGATTTATTTTATCAGTGGTTCTCAAATGGAAGGCGATTTTGCATGTGTTGTTTCTAGAATATCTCAATTTTATGTGGGATTGGACAAATGTATTAAATATTTGAGGGGACTATTTTTTCAAATCGAGGTGTTGTTGTTGGTTGCAATGCATGTAGGTTAGGGAATAACTACCCTAGTATTGGTTGTCTTAAATGATTCTCAAATCGAAGGTAATTAATCTAAAACATTTTTTTTTTCTTCATGAATGGCAGGATACTTCAGCGATAATGTGATTTGCATCACTATCTCACAGTCCCCAAACCTGAAGGGAATTATAGAGACTATGTGGGAGAAGATTTTTGGAAAGAAGAGCTCAGGATTTCAGAATTTGAAAGATGGACATATGAAGCTGCAACAAATGAATTTTTTTATCGACCCAACCCAATTGTGGTGATTTTGGATGATATATGATCTAGAGAGTTCAATAAAAGAGAGTTCATATTCTAATATTGTTAGAAATGAAGTGAAGAAAAAAAAAACATAATAGCAGAAATAAAGATGCAAAAGAGACAACACATAACACAGAGATTATGTGGTTCACCATAAAGGCTACATCCATGGGAAGCAGGGGAATAGATTTATTAATCTCTATTTTTTCCAATATACATTATGCTATAGCAGTATATATAATATTCCTTCAAGAGGAAATACAAAAGGTCAAACAGAAAATGAAGGGACACAAATGTTTGTTGGGCTTCATATACCCAACAATCTCCCACTTGAAGTCCAATGGTTGTTGTAACATATCAGACATTTCCCTACTTCTCTCCCATTGTCACATCTTGACAATATTGAGAAAAATCCAACTTCATCTTGAAAGCCAAACACCAATACCTCCATCACAACTAGAATGAGTGCATTCACAGTGTCGCTTCGTTAACATTCTAGTTGCACACATGCTCAAACTTCTCCCATTATAATTTCTTCATCAATGCATCTGTTAGATTGCTCAATACTCCCACTGCATGAATAATGTCTAGATGAATGTATACCTAGAATGAGCACATTACTCGCGTCAAATCTTCTTGCTTCCTCCTCTTTGCTCCCTACTCCTTGCTTCTTCATTTTCTCCAAAAATTATCACAATTTCTCGATCGCTCCTTCACCGAACTCTGATACAATTGTTAGAAATGAAATGCAAAAAAATAAACATAACAACAAAAATAAAGATGCAAAAGAGACAACAAATAACATAGAGATTACGTGGTTCACCCTAAAGGCTACACCCACAGGAAGTAGGGGAATAGATTTATTAATCTATGTTTTTTCCAATATACATTATGCTACAACAACATATATAATATTCCTTCAGGAGAAAATATGAAAGGTCAAAGAGAAAATGAAGGGACACAGATGCCCGTTGGGCTCCATATACCCAACAAATATGATATAGAGTTCAATAAAATTATATCTATAAAAGAGATTTCATAATCTAACATAATATAGATATTTTCAAATAGCCATCGCTATCAATAATGTATTAAGAAGGAAAATTCAAAGGGATTTCAATATAAGTTTTCAATCGTGATAATATAACAATTAGTAAATTAGGAACGATGCATAGGACTAGCATTAGAATTTGAAAATGAGAACTTAATCCTATTCATGTTGAATAAATTGAAGAAGAATATGAGATTTTTCTAAGGGTAGAGAACCCTACTTTGATACATTCCACTTACCAACAATATTAGAAGCTCATTTTTTCAAACAATTAGCCATCCTATTCCATTCCTAAAGAATATGAAGGAAAAAAATTGAATCAAAATTAGGAGTCAAGTCTTCAAGATCTACTCAACAAGAGAATTCAACTACTAGGAACCTATACTAGAAATTTCACCTTGGTGTGCATTGGGTACATTGAAGAATTGTGAAAGATCAATTAAGGATTTTTTTGGTCTTTTTTATTTTGCATACATTTGTTGAGTACATGAGGTCAATTGGCAAGTCATTTAGAAAATATGTTGTTTGGGAAACAAAGGTCTCAATGGAGAGGTGATAGCTTCAAATCAACTATACATCCACTTACAAGGATCCAACACATGGTTGAAAAAAAACCTTTAAATCAAGAAGGTAATCAGGCTCTGTTAACAACTGGCTCATGTTATGTTTGCAATATGGAGAGAGATAGAGATAAGGATAGAAAGAGGAAGAAAGAGGGGTTATAGAGATAGAGATGGAGATGGAGAGACACACAAATAGAGAGAAATAGAGATAGACAAATAGAGAGGGAGAGAGAAATATAGGGAGATAGATGGATAGATGGAGATATATGGGAAGATACAGATAGATAGAGATATGGGAAGATAAAGATAGATAGAGATAGAGATATGGGAAGATAAAGATAGATAGAGATATGGGAAAAGAGAGAGAGAGAGAGAGAGAGAGATTAGATTAGGAAAAGAGAGAGAGAGAGAGAGAGAGTGCTAGATAATTGATAGGAGTATGGGGAGGGAGAGATAAAAAGGGAGAAAAAGGGAGAGATAGATAGAAAGGAAGAGAGAGAGAAAGAGGGGAGAGGGAGAGATAGATAGAGAGATATAGAGAATTAGAGATATAGAGGGAGAGAAAGATAGAAAGATAGGGGGATAAAGGTAGAGAAAGAGATGGCTAGAAAGAGATAGACAAGAGTGATTGGAAGATAGAGAGAGAAATCGAGATAGAGATATATAGGAGAGATGAAGGGAGAGATGGAATGAAAGAGAGAGCTCAATAGATAGAGAGGCAAAGAGGGAGTGATATAGATAGAGGGAGATATGGAGAGATAGAGAGGGATAGGGAGAGAGATAGGGAGATAGATGAGAGAGATATGGATAGAGAGAGAGATGAGCAAGAGGGAGATAGAGGGAGAGAGAAATAGAGAGATATATATAAGAGAGATGGAGGAATGAGAGAGAGAGAGAGAGAGAGAGAGAGAGAGAGAGAGAGAGAGAGAGAGAGAGAGACATAGAGAGAGAGAGAATGAGATATAGATAGAGAGTGGGAGATAGAGATATGGAGATAGAGATAGAGGGGACAAGAGTGAGAGAGAAGGAAGATGACAGAGACAAGTAATTGAAAGAGAGGTATAGAGAGAGAGAGGGGGGAATAAGAGATAGAGATAGAGATAGGGAGAGAGAAACAAGGAGTGTGTGTGTGTATGAGTGAAAGAGGGAGATATATATAAATAGATAGACGAGGGAGAGGGAGGGAAAGAAATAGAGAGATGAGAGAAGTCGAGAGATATAAAAAGAGGGAGTGATAGAGAGAGGGGGAGAGAGGAATTGATGGGATAAAAAAGGGAGAGATGGGGATACAAAGGAGACATAGAGAGATAAATATAACTTGAGAAAGATAGAGTGGGTGAGAAAGAGATAAATATAAATAAAGGGTGAGAGAGATAGATATAACTAAATAAGATCTATTAATGACATGCTAAAACCCAACAAATCTAAAAAATTAAGTTCTAAAGGATTGGAATTTCAAATATTGAAAGATCCAATAATTTTTTTTAAATGAATTATATAAGACTAGAATTTCAAAATGCATAGAAGCATAAAAAAAACTTAGAAGAACATGTAATTCAATTAAAGGGCAGCCTAAACCCTAATCAAAGGAATTTTTTTTTGTAAAAGTATTTCACAAAAACAAAACCCATTCCCAATATTTTCTTCCAAGATACAAGGAAAGATGACAATATTCCTTTTTTACTTCATTTTCAGTGGCATTAGGTTTCAAATTGAGCAACTTATACTCTTCTTTAAGCTTTCCATATGTAAAATTGACCATCGCTCTAACATTTTTCTTGTGCCAAAAATTCCCATTTTTTCTTCTAAATAAGAGATTGGAGTTCCCCTTGGTACTTATAATCCTTCCAACTATAACAAGCATGATTGAGTTCCCCCAAAAAAACACAAACCAACCAGCTCAGGCGACAATATTAAATCCCAACTTCACTATAGACAAAAGAACATAATGTTGCAAAAAAATATGGTGTATCAATGGTTGAAATAGATAAGGAGATAAAGCCGAAATATATAAAAAAAATTATGTAATCAATATTGGTGATTTGGTATAAAAAAACTTAATTATAGACCTACTGTGTCTATTTTAATCCCTAATCCATTTTTGTGTATCTTGTGTTATTTTCATTTCTTTTGTGTAGCCTATGTTACCTACAACCATTCATATCCCATTTCCTATATTGTTCCCATAGTCTTGTTTAGAGTTAATTTGTGTCCTTTTTCTTTTAAGTTTTATTGAAACTCGTGTCCTTATCCCACCTTCATTTTCTCTTTAATTTGATAGTTTTTATTTTTACTCAACATACAAATTAATCAAAATAATAAAACATGATCTTTAAATTATACTTAATAATTATAATCTAAATGGACTATATGAATATAAATTTGAAAGAAATCCTCATAAAAACATGATCTTTTGTGAAGTCTATTTAATCTTTATAAAACAATTAAAAATTTAATATTTTAATGATTTGTAGTATTGTTTTCATGGAATCTTTGTTTTAATGGTTTGTGGCGTTACATCACTTAAGCTAAAACAAATGGTACCCTAGGATTTATAAGAAAAAGAAAAATGGATGTTCTTGAATATTACAATTTCTTCTCTATCATATAGACTTTTAAAAAGTCATAGAAAGGACTAATAAACTTTGAATACAAGCAACGTGGAGAGTTTCAGTTGCCTATCTTCATCTGCATTTTCCTTAAAAACTCCTGCATATTGTCGTAAGAGGTTCCGCCGACTTTAACTGAACCAATAGCCCTCTCTTTGAACTTCTTCAATCTAACTCTCATTTCTCTGCCTTGCTTGTCCTCCAAATTCATCAACTTCCTCACCAATGCTTCGACTTCTTCCCTTAAAACGTTCTCCCTCATTTCATAACCGACTTTCCAAATGCCCGAGCTTATGCTTTCAATTGTGGAGTTCCACCCATTGTGCGTAAGAAATTCTCCCACAGAGGGATGATACAAAACCTTTCTTTGTAGTGCCCGCCTAACGAAAAACCCTCGCTCCTTCATTCTCTCCATAAACTCACCAGGAAGAACGATAGAGCTTCCTTGGACAAGATCAGGGCGGATGGCCCACAAGAATGGCTGATTGCTTCCCTCCAAACCCCACGCAAACTCCACAAGTTCTTCGTCTGACAACACAGTGATGATTCTGTTTGTGTTAGCAGTCACATCACCATAGCACGCAGAGCTGAGTAAAAGTGGACCGATGGAGAGCACGTTATCACTGAATTTAGAGTTCAGATCTTTCAACACCAGTCCTTCTAACTCTTGAAAGGTGTTAAGCAGAACTAGGCAAGCCTGATGAGTATTTTGTGCCTCCCTCATCCGGTACTGAAACATATAATCGGCAATGTCGGTTACTCTCAGAATGCTGGGGAGATCTTTCACACGCAGAGCTTCCATTTCAGGCATACAAGTGATGACATCATTCCTGCAGCTTCATGTGTCGTCTGTAACCCATTCACCGCCGCTGATTATTGTAGAGGAAAATAAACAAAACAAGTCTTTATACATAAATCACTATAAGAACAGAAGGAAATTTGATTACCTTTGAGAGGGATATAACCTTGGTGAATGAGGAGAAGCATATAATAATAGGCAGAGAAACTGCAGGCACTAGTTGTCCAAAAGGCAACTCTGGGTATGCCAAATTTTTCGGCGATCTGCTGAGTAAAGGAGAATACCCCGTCTGCAACGATGATTGTTAGTGGTGGCATAAGATTTTTAACAACATTCTTGACATGAAATGGGGCATGCTTTTGCAGGTACTCGCAAAGCTCTGGCAGCTTCAAAGTGCGGCCATGGTCTGGCAGAAGACCATCTGGGAAGGTATGGAACCTCAGGTACTCAGTAGACATTATTCAACCGCTGCTCTATGAACTTTGAGTTAACAAACGTTACCAAAATATGGTTGTCAATGAGAATCTTGGCTAGTTGCATGAGGGGAATTATGTGGCCCTGAGCAGGAAAAGGAAGTAGCAGTGCATGGCCTCTGACACCATCCATTTCAAATTTAAGATGCAATTCCATGAATTATTGCGAGAGATAGAGCAAGATGAAGATGTATTTGAAGAGCATGGTAAAACTCAAGCAAACATTCAACATTGGCGGCAGGAACCCCGTCTGTTCACTAACGCTTTGGACTGTTTTAAATGGCCAGCATGTTTTCCTGTTGCGGCACACTTATCCAGTACGCTGACAACCAAGACAATAATGACACTTGGCTGTGGCAGTGAAAAATGAAAATGGTCCTCTAGTTTATTCAATGCGATATCCGTAGAAGATATTTGCAGCTCCGTGAATTAATAGCTGAAAGACTTTTAATCGTTGGCATGGTAAGCAGACGATATGAGCCATTGATGGTAATTTTTAGTTTTGTTTTGTTCAAATAGGATCAATGGTTGAAAGACTTTCAATCATTGGCATGATAAGGTAGATGATACGAGTCATTGATGGTAATTTTTTAGCTTTGTTTTGTTCAAATAGGATATGCCTTCAACGTAAATTAGACATTTCTCAATTCAAAATAACCACCAAAATCATAGAATTCAACTCACAAATAACATTTTTGTATCCCAATTCACAAGCTTTAGCCAAGACAACAAGAAGAGCATGAACCTCCATACAATTATTAGTAAAGTTTACCATATGGATAGTGAAAAATAAGTGCACCAAACATTTACTATTGTGACCTATTCCTCCAATCCTAGGATACCCCTACATTACCCCTTGAAAATCCATTAGTAGTAATTTTGAAGAAACCCAAAAGGGGAAGAGATTTAGAAAAATAGCTATACTATGACTCATACACCCAAATAGTTGCAAGGTGTCCTGAAAAAGCAAAAAGTGTCCTAGGAGAAAAAATTTGAACTGAAACTTTGTGAGCATCTTAATATGGATTAAATAAGCACTTTCCCATTGGTTTCATGTAAATAAGCTAGATATATTACTCTAGATATGAGTTTCCATGTGATCCTTGACAACTTCCTATGAAAAATTTTACAACTTTTGTAGCTTTGCAATTTTGTACTTTTGAAGGCTTCAAATCCACTTTTTCTTCAACCTATAAACCCACAACCTACAAAGAGAGGGAAAAAATGTTGTTTTGTTAGGGAATAGCGGTTTTCCTTAGTCAAACCCTATTTTGGTAATAAAACCTTGAAGTGAAATGAAATAGAATGAAGGAATGATGAATGAACATTATGCAATGTTGCGACTCACCAAGCCCTTGAAATGAAAGTTGCAAACTTGTGTGAAATGGCTCCAATGGATGTTGGTCTTGATTCTCGATTGAATGCTTGAATGCTTGACTTGAATGCTTGCTTGAATCATGAAAACCTACATCACAAATGTTAGCTCAAAACACACATGATGCATGAAGACTTTGACATGATGGTTGAATATTGAACGTAGCTACAAATGCCTAATAATCAGCTTTTAAATGCTATTAAATGCTCTTGAATACTTAAATTGTTGAATCACACTTCCTCTTGAAGATTGATAGATAACTTGTAAACTTTCTAGGTGAAAATATGTGAAATAACCTTGTATTTATACTTGTTTATGCCAAATTTCCCAAAATTACAACACTACAAGCTAACATCAGATCTAGGATGATAAAATCTTGCCAAGAATTTAATTTAAAAATAGGTCCTGGTTAAAGTAGGACTCATACACCACCTTGGGTGTATGAGTCCCAATATCTTAAACATGAGACACAAAACTCCAAGAAATGTTAAGTTTAGAGCAATGTTTAAATTCAAGCCCCAAGTCCTAGGTGGGACCGATATGCCCAAGGTGGTATATGAGTCCTAGATCACTAGATCTAGAACACATAACCAAAAACATTGAATTATAATTGGCCATTTATGAAATGTCAGGATCCTCCTAAGAAAAATGCATTTAATAAGGCTTGTAGATGCAAAATAGGACCAAATAAGGTATAAAGAAGCCAAATTTTAATAGGGAGAGCCCAAAGAAGTGTGAAAATGTAAAGGGACACATTTTTCTACACTACAGTACCTTTCACATATGTCAATATCTTCTTGGATGCATTTATGTGAATTTTTATGGCTCAATCTTATACCTTGAAACAAGAAAAACTAAATATGCAATATATATTTTTGTGTGAGTTAGATGCATCAAACATCCAACAATACTCATAATAAATAATCCATTGTAACAAAAAAACATAACTATTTATTTTTTTTATTATATTTTCCAAGTTATTAGGTATCCATTAATTTATATACTTAGGTAATTATATCCAAACAAGATAGGAATTTGTTAATTTGGGATAAGAATCCATCCATCTCGGATAGGCATCCACTCATATTAGAAAATCATCCATCCATAAAGGATAGGTACTCATTTATCCATCTAGGATAGGCACTTACCCAAAAAAAGTAGGAATCTATCCATAAGGATAGGCATAATCTATGACCAAAGACTTAGACTCATTGGGACCACAGAATTCTTGAGTCACTCTCTAAAGAATATACTCCCTTATTGAGAGTTTATCAAGGCTAGCTTGTTTAGGAGTATAAATATATATAAGAAATGATTGATACTCACCTTAGAATTTTGTCTAAATATCGAAGGAGTCAAGCAATCCATACACCAGATTCTTCTAAGTATACAAAAATATATTTTAACTTATTATTTATGTTAGATATTTTACCTTCCCCTTAAATCAAATGCTCATCTTTAGTGATTAGTCTTGTATTATTAATTAAGTTAACATAACTTTTCATTAACACCCTCTAACCTCACACAAGTGATCTCTTGCATGCTAGGAACCTCCTTCATTCACCAAACTGCCTACATACACCATTTTTAATGGGATCAAAGAATATATGTATGTAGTTTTCTTTTTAATCTATGTTTCATGTAACTATGTGAGTGAGTATGTAACCCTTTCTATAGTCTAATTTCCTAAGATATTTCATTCTTGGCTACCACCCACTCAAGTGGAACAAGGATATAAAATTAATTATTAATCTAATTTACAAAAAAAAAACCCAAGGAGGTGTTTGTTGTTAATCTAGTAGTGAATATTTTCATTTTTTACCTAAAATCTAAGCCATTATTTCTATTTTCTTTGTTCAATTAGTTGTTGGTTTTTCTATTGGGAATCTAGTACCCAACTCCTATAAAATATACTTTGAATACAAGTCATCTTAAAAGAAACCACTACAATAGCTATCAAAAGAAATCATATAATTATACATAATCATTTACATAATTATTCATATCTATAACTTGTCCAAATAAAATAGTATTACATGAAAACACTCACCAAACTTACCCTTCAAATAGGAATCTACAAAAATCCACACTTTTTAGTAATCCTCTTGTATAGTATAATCCATTCAAATAATAATAACCTAGGTGAAAATAACTTAATATCATTGCAAAATAATAACTAAGATAATTCAATTTATAGTTTCTTGATAGTTAGGGAATAACTATAAAAAAATTGTTAGTGGATCAAATCTAATGAATATCAATTAGTAGTTAGTTAGAGAGAATGAAAAATGTTTAATCTTTTTATACTATACAAATCCAATCTACGCTTAAATATATTGAATTAATGACTACACAAATGATGAATCTATGTTTGACCACTTACCAATTGATACTTAATAGAACCATGTTGATGACTAGCATATTTAATTAAATGGTGAACTGATACTAAATGACACTTTACCTTTTCAATTAATCTAACTCTTATTATATTTGACTATCATGATAACTTGGTCACTTAAATATATTACGTACCCAAGCATAATTAAAATGTAATTATTATTTATTCCAATTTCAAATTAACATAATACAACTTACCATGAACTATAGTGCCTTGCAATAATTCATACCCATTGGAAACTAATCTAAATATCTACCATAGATTATCATAAATAGCTACTATAAGGTATATGTATGAAACTAAAACCCCAAATTATTTATTAAGAGTAACAACCATCATATTCCTCATGACATGAAAAACATTAAACTAACAATTTATTAGAAATCATTATGATTGAGTAATTTCAATCATCAAGCTAAACAATAGATAAGCATTATGAAATAACTCCTAACATCTATCAATACAGAGTAAAAACTCAAATGAATTATAATAGTTATTCGAAGACCCACGAATCTAATAATCAAATCTAGATGATAAAGTTGGTAACTAGATAATATATTTTGACCTAATATTTAACAAGGTTATTCTTAATCAACCTTGCTCATTAAATCCAAGTTATTTTTGGATAATTTTCTTTTTATCAATCCACAAAAAATTCTCCATATTATTTGATAAAATCTAATTGAATAAAGAATCTTTACATTGATTACTTTTCCGAGCCTGCTCAATCGCGTGGATGTGTTTGTTATTCATGCGTGAAAAGCTTTAACGTTTACTGTGCGTGGATTGAACGCTTGGACGTTTATTCATTTCGAGAGTTCTTTCACTTTTCCTATTCATGAAAAGGTTATGCTTATGCTTTTTAGATTTTTTTTACAGCATGTCTGACGTTTCAAGTCCTTCAATTTTCTTGTCGTACGTTAAATATTTCTCATAAGACTTGCAATGGGTAGCAAATTTGTGCCCTGAAAAATAGAAATTATCCTTGTTTATGTTAATCTACAGAGACAAATATAATTGTAGTGCAGACACCTTCCACAAATTTACAAGAAATAAATAAATGCCTTCCGATGGAGAATTAGTTGGTCTACACGCATAAAATAGTAAACAGTGTTTACAGTCCTGAAAATGCCACGACAATTGATCATAACTATAGGCTGAAGATTTAGAGGATCTTTTGTGGGATTGTACTTGTCAAGCTGACTGAAACTTGTGCTTCACTATGAAGCTATGAAAATAAGTCAATCATCAAGCCAATCAAGACTAAACTGTGCTTCCACAATTTCAACTCTAAGCTCTGGAATAGAAGTGTTCTTGGCCCTCAGCCACTGCTTCCCAATCTTCTCATCACAGATAACCAGCTTGAGGGAACTCAGTTCACAAACAACTCTTGGTAACTTCGTCAAGCGAGAACATTCTCTCATATCAAACTCACTCAATTTCTTTAGTTGCCCTATTTCCTCTGGAAGTTCTCTCAGCCCCTCACAGAATGAGATGTCTAGACATTCCAACAGCCGAAGTTTTCCAATTGATGGTGGAAGCTCTTTTAGACTTGGTAACGCTGATAACCTTAATATTTTCAGAGAGCTCATATTCCCAGTGTCATAAGATAACATCTGAACCAGGTGACAGTTGCTAATAGACCATGTCTGAGCAGAGGGCATATAATAAAAACTAAGGGGTACCTCTTCCAAGCTGCTGGAGTGATCAAGGTTAAAATTTCGCAGCTTTATACTGTTGAACGTGGATATATATTCAAACCCTTCGCATAAGCTTAAAGATAGCTTCTCTATGTTCAATAGCTCTTTGCGTTGTTTTAGAACAGGGGATGCAATCAACTTCTCCAAGCGGACACTCTTGAGTTGAGTGAGCGAAGATAAAACATCTAGACCTTTTATAGTTGCTCTCTTTGTCCCATAATTCAATACCATGAGAAATTTTAGATTCTTCATGGACTTCATAAATGGGGGAAGAAGAAAGTATTCACTTGAAGTAAGGAACAACAACAGGGCCTCTGTCTCCGGTAAATTCATCTCAAACCAATGATTTGCCTCCATGAGGCCTACATGAATAAATCAGAAAGGAAATCAAATTAGAGCATTACCAATAATGGTTACTAATGCTAGATATTTGGGCTTAATTCTCGTCATTTAGATGTCGATTCGTGGAAAAATGTATGTAGAAATGAGTGCTCAATGTTACACTATGATTGAGAACAATATTATTTCCCAATCCTTCTAATGAAATAGCATGATAAAAGTACCCAACACATCCAGAAATTTTGAATAGTTTGCATGGGCAGTTTAGTTTACACACTAAACAAGTGACTAGAATATCAAAATCACACAACATCATTTTCACGTCAAATAGAAATAGTTTGGTACACATGGCAACTAAGTTGTGGAGAGCAATGATGTGAATATTAAAAATTATAGCTGGTAATTAATTTTTGCCAAAAGGATGGAAATAAATCAAGATGAGATTTTTGGATTAATCTACCTGTGTGAATGGACAGTAGTTGAGCTTCAAATGCTCTATGATTAAGCAATTCCAACTTTGATGGCAAGCTAGTCTCCTTCATATGCATGAAAAACCTCTTTCTGTGGGCTAAACCATCTTTGCATCCCAAATACAGGGCCAATTCTCTCACTATGTTGAGAAAAATATAGCTCTGAGGCATTTTCATATGAGATTGCTACTATCCTCCTGATAAATGGTACTATGTCAATTTATTGTTAAAAAATATCAACAAAAAACCTTTTATGGAAAAGGAAAGGCATTAACCTTGGAGTGCTAGTCAAATTTAATAGGTTTCTGCTTGCAAAATCCGATAAGATGGAAAACACGTCCTGCAACTGTAGCTTCCGCACATCAACCCATATGTCTAATAGTGCATCGGCGCAGATTTTCCTGTCCTCTAGAAATAAACCTAAGTCTAGGAAGCATTCTCGGGCTACATCATTTAAGGAATCGATACTGATCTCCGACAACCTAATTAGCCCGTTCTTGTGATAATCTGATATGGGTTCTCCTTTAGAAATCTTCTCCTTTGCCCTCTCCCAAACCTCATGTGATTCCCCACGCAAACAGCTTCCAATCACCTTTAGAGCAAGTGGCAGGCCACCACATTCTGCTATCACCTGTAATCCAAGAAACGGGATTATTTTACTATCAGAAGACCAGTAAGAAGGCAAGAAAAATTCTTATATGTAATTCAAGCCATAATATTTGCTAGTTAACGTACTTTCAACTTCAGAATTTTCTGAAATTCTAGAATTACTTTATTATGATATTAGATCTAAGTAAAAAATTTCTTGGAAGAAAGATATTTTAAAATTCATTGTACATAATTAAGTGTTTTAATCCTACGTAAGCATTCCTTATATTACTAAGCCCAGTGTCCATCATATCTCAATAAAATCAAGTTCCTCGCCAAATATCCCTTGTTAGTAACACAAAATAGAGTCTCTATAAGTATAGGAGTTTTGGTACCATAGACAATGTTTTTCTCTATGATTCTCGAATGTGAATATTTCAAAATACAAATATTAGAGTATTACGCGTCCTCTATTCCGTGTTACTTTCCATATATTTCAAATGATAAATATTAAACTATTAGAGAATAAAAAAGTAGTAGAATCGTTCACTCACAAAACAACAATTAGTGGAACATAAAAAATATACCTCCTTTACTAGATTTGCATCTGTAGTTCTTGGAATTGATGTCTGCCCGAAGGCCCAGAAGCAGAAAAGTGATAGTGCATCCTCTCGGCACAACAATGGCAACTGATACAATTGGGTAGTCAGGGTTGTGGGGATAATAGAACTGTCTCTGGTTGTTACAACAGTTTTGTATCCTGGCCCTGCAAATAGTAAATTTTCCAAATTTACTCTAGACGAAACAACATCCAAAATCACCAGAGTTGACTTGGGTTGACTCAAAATCAATTGCTGCAGCTGCATGTGTCCATTTTCCACATTCTGAAACTCTGGTTTCATCCTTCCAGCAATCTTCTCCCACAGAGTCTCTAAAATTCCTTTCAGGTTTGATGACTGAGACACGGTGATGAAAACCACATTATCGTGAAAGTATCCTGCTATCCATCAAAACACACACACAAAAAAAAGACTAATTACCATAGCACGAACAATCTGATGTAATAGAAACTAAACCAGGGCACCATACCGACTGCTATTATAGAGATGGGAATTACACCTTTGATTTGAGGATCATTGCAGAGAGCTGATGCTATTGTAGATTTCCCCCCGCCCCCCATGGATTGCACGCCAACAATTGACACATCTTTCTGGAACAAAAGTCCCTTCAAATCCGTAATACATTTCTCCAACCCCACATAAAACTGAGATTTCTCAGGAACACCATATGCGCAATCGTCCACCATTTCAGAACTGTCAATGGAACGAGCTAAAGCCATTTGTCTTTTTACAAATGTTTTATTCCGCAATTTGAAACTTGAAACAGCGCGGTCTTAAGCTTCTTTCTTCTTACAAGATTTCTTGTATTTCTTGTCATTCTAAGGTTATTAGACATGGCCTTAAATAGACTATTAGACGCATCACGAAACGATCGAGATGGATTCTAGACATTTGTAATGAAAGCAGAACGAAGATATGAGGATATAGGTGTAAGAATCAAATTTCAAAAGACCATGATTTTGTACGAGAATCGAATTCCAGTCACCACGATTTAGAAATCTCGACTTGAGAGGAATCAATGGAGCACTAGTGTTCATGGCATCGCGGAAAACTCCTGTTCGTACCACAGTGTGTTCAGTGTAAGAGAGCTATTCTCACGACGTAAACAAATTGTAAAGAATAATATTTCTTACGACGTAAACAAACTGTGAAGAATAATATTTCTTTCCGAGTTAGTGGGTTTGCTTAGTCAAGTTAGTCAATCCGTGCTTCTAGGAACATGGCTTTTCTAGGAGTTTGTTTGATTTTATATATTGTTACAAATAATTTGTTTGTGTAAATTTTATAACGGATAAAAAGTCCATAGTGGAAGACTAAATTTTCTAACCCTTGGCATAGGAATCATATTTCGAAATGTGTAATGTGAATATTTTTTAATCATATTTATATATTTTAATTGTGTTTAAGAATGTTAAATACTTTCATTGATCTTATTTTTTCTTATTATAAATAAAAGTTTAATGGTGTAATTTGTATATCTATGTCAATTTATATTTAATTTTGAATTTGTTTTGATCAAATTGTTTAGTACAATTATATATAGATAATTGACATAGTTTTGTTTGTAGTTGGATTCATAATTCAATCCTTCGTCCATCTCTCCTTGCACATATTTCTACATATGAAATCATGTATTATCTACATCAAAACACATGTTCGTATGCATTTGATATTCATTGTTCATATTGTTTCCCTCATTGGCATATAATATTTAGAGAGGCCATAGATCTATTGACCTTTCTTTAAACATTTATGTGATTAGTCACTATGTTTTTTATTGGGAGGCATTTAATGCACATTCATTTATATTCAATTTATATTCAAAATTCCTATGTGCACTAAAGAAAAAATCATTCTAGGAGTATTTTCCTTTAAACATCAAGATGAATCTAATTGTGCACAAAGCCAATAAAAAATATCTATATGACTTATTTATAATGTTGTCCTCGACCATTAAATTGACTATAAAGCTAGTCTAATCAAGGGGTTTGGCCTAGTAGCACTTGGCCCTTACAATACACTTATTTCCCCAAAAATATTTTCCAATCCTTATGCCAAAGAGTAAATTAAATTTAGGTGGCATAAGTTGTAGAAGTTAGCAGTTAGATATTTTAAATACATGACACAAGTAAAATCTAAATGGAATGTTAGATCTATAATAGTCAAGATCAATCCTACAATGTGAAGGATCAACTTGTTAAGTTCCAAGAGTAACTTAGTTCAAACTTTAGCATTCTACATCTCGATTAGGTATATTAATTTGGAAATCTAAGTCAAAGATCAAAATTTATGATCAAAATAGTGGACTTTAATCCATTGGCTACTAGAATTAACTAGGTTCTCTCATTATATTTAATTTCCTCTTTTCATTTTTTTATATGATTTATAATTCCTTTAAATTAGATTAATTAATTATATTAATTAAACCTAATTTTGGTAAAGAGATCCATTTATTCTTCCCCATCCATTATGTTTAATGTATATATATTTTTAATTACTACATTTGATTTATAAATTTGATAAGATTTTATTTGCATTTCACATATATTCACTCTATAGATATATCTTTATTTGGAGTTTTCCGCTGGGGTAAGTGCAAGAAGTTGGGTCCATGAAGAGGGGAATTTTTAGCAAAAAAAAATATCGAAAGGAATGGGTACCCTTTTATCTACATCCCAAATGGGTAACTATTCTATAAATAGAATGGGTACTCATTCTATTTTAAAATGAGTACCCATTTGAAAGTGAGTACCCATTCTATTTTTAGAACAAGTACCTACTTTAATGTAGGTACCCATTCTGAAAAGAATGATATCCCAAACTACTTTTTGATTTGCTTTTAGGCTTGAAAAAGGTTTGGTAACCCAACTACTAGCCTTTGACCTTCAACTAAAAAACTAAGGCAAGGCCAATAGAAATATCTTACTTTGGCAATATAGTTGATGGGTTTTTTTTTAGAATTGGTTTATAAAATTAAAATCCATTATAGATCATGATGTTTAGTTTCAAAATATGTATTTTTTTCATGATTGGATTATGTTTTCTATTTTTAAATTAATTTATAAGGAAAATAGTCCATAAACTTGAAATATTGAGCTTTTTTAGTTTTTTAATATTTTTTTATCTACTCATGTTTTAATAAAAAATATATGAAATCAATCTTCAAAAAATTATCTACACAATTAAAAAATTAAAAAAATTAGTTTAGGTCAAATTATGGTGTCCATACACATTGGTTTTCAAAACTAGCAATAGTGCCAATAAAAAACTAATAAAAAAATTATTCAAAAAAATATATAAAAGAATATCTTCATCAATCTTTAGGTTGTTACATATCTTTCCAGAATTTTATTTAGGCCAAATTATGGATTCCATACATGTGCATCATATGTGTGATGACATACATCTATGTCCTAATTATAATTACTTCGACTTCAAAATTTAATTTTAAAAACTATGCAATAAAAAATTATGAAAAAATATCCATGAACTAGATATTGATATTACAAATATATATTAAATAAAAATTACAATTCTATACTTTCAATGAAAAAAGTTATGTGTGACGACAATACCATCACTTTTTAAAAATATTGTTACTATAAAAAAAATAAGTTATTAAAAGTTGCATAGAAAAATCACAATTTATTTCTATTTTTTTTAAATATATTTTTAATATAAAAACAAATCCCCACAAGTCACTAGTTCACATCATCTCCAAATTATTAATGGTTTATTCTCTATTGGTTTCATAAAGTGAATTTTTGTAAAAAAATGTTGATATTAATGTCTAACTTGACCAAAATGTGGGACATAGTATTGTGGGCTAACCCTTATCTATTTTGTATTTTCCAAAAATCTTAATAGTTTGCTACATTTTAATAATTGACATAGGAACATTATTTTATTATAAAATCCAATTAATTAATAATCAATTAATTAGAATTTTGATCTGCCATTTTGGCTCTTACATTAAGGCTTGTAGCCAAGTGGTTATTGAGATAAATTTTAATCCCACTTTACTTTTGTAATATTGGAACTAGTGTGATTTGGGTCCTAGATTCCCTTTTCCAATATCACAACCATATATTCATGGAGACATACAAACTATATTTTAAATTCTTAAATAACACTATGAACAAAATATTTTACATCGACAAGACATTAGGTTTCTTGGAAATTAAAAATAATGAACATTCACTCTAGTTGGTAGATGAAATGTCTAGATTAAATGTTAAAATACAATAATGTTAGCTACACCATGGATTAGGGTTCTTAAACACTATGGCACCTCTAAAGTCTTGAGATATCTTAGATGTTGAGTTAAAAGGTATACTAAAGGTTACTCTACTTTGTCTAAAGGAATTATTTTATGTTATTGAGATTCATTTTTTCATCTTAGTCTACTATGCATTAAGTTGTTTATTTGAGCGAACCATTAGGAATTGAATTATATTGAGAATGGTTATAGTCCTAAAGTTACATTGATAATCACCAAAAATAATCATCATACTAAGCTTTTCTAAGAAAGTGCACCTCGCAATGTTTAACCATGTTACTATTTTTTTCTTAATTATTATATTTTGGAGAATAGAAAATGGTATATGTAACAAAAACATGTTCTATTTATTATGATAGGAATTTTCAAAATTCCTTTCATATATGGTGAAAAGCCTAATTTATTTATATATAAGGTTGTTGATAGATTGAATAGTAAATGATGAAAAAACTTTCATAAAGTTGAAATATAATTTTTGGTTTAAAATATATTTTTTGTTCTATATGCTCTTGATTATAGATATTATCGTGGATACACAAATATGCCATCCATGAAATTTTGATTTCTTTCTATGCCCACAAAATGGATCAATTGTAAGTATTGTGTGCTATCTCATATTATTAACAAAAATTTTTGTTTCTCAAGATGGAAGGAACATTTGTTTGCTGCTTTGATTCTTCTTTCGATGATTTTATCCTAGGGAACATCTAGGCCTACACATTACTATGTATTACTTGATGAAAACAAGTTTGGTATAGATGATATTCAAATCCTTGTTCATATACTATTATATGTGTAAGAATCAATGACTTTTTTCCTAGTTTCTTGCAATGCTATTTCTCTTGTTATATATATATATAAAGTCACAAATATCACAAAATCACCAGAACAATATATGTAGGTAAGTTTGGAGTCCCTCGAGGAATTTGACATAATCTCATTGAGTTTTTCCTTCCAAGGATTTCTATTGAATTTTAATTTTAAAAATCATGATTCTAATGTTTATGCTTGAATTGTATACAATGACTCCAATAAACTATGCCCATCTGACTACCACACAAATGCAATAGTTTTTAAACGCTGAGGACCTTTATAAAATAAAATTCTCAAATTAATAAAATAAGACACTAATTTTAACAAGTATTGCTATGATAGTGAAAAAATATTGTTCTTATGTGTACAACTATTGGGGTAGCAATGTACAATCATTTGATTATTTCTTATTAATAGTCTATCCTATCACAAATATAAAAGGTGAGCACAATAAATACCATATATTTTCCTATTCAATGTGAAGGATTTTCAAAAATATTTAGTGTTCAATTATTTGTACATTTTTCATATAAGTTGTATTTTAAATAGTTGTGTTGTTTTTTTATAACAAAAAATAATTTTTTCGTGTTTAACTATTGGTCCAATTGTATTGAATGTACAAGATAGAGACAACAAAGATTTATAGTTACCAATAGATATTTGATCCATTTGAGTTACATATAAACTTTATTATAAATAAAAATATGATATTCTATGAGCAACAAATAGAATGGACACCTCAGTGCTTAAGAAAATGGAAACTAAACCCTCATATCTTCCTTTTGCTATCATTACAGACTTCATGGAAACTAAGGCGAATACATCACGACGATTCTATTAGTCTATATAAAGAAGCCAATTCTAATAAGCTTCGAAATACATGAAATTTTATACTTGGAGAAGCAACATAAGAATAGGCAGTATCAAGTTCCAAATTGCAGAAGAAATTGACCGTTTAAGGTAATTCGTACATCAAATCCTCTTTAAAAGTACTTGTTCTTTCTTCTCTGAATCTTTAAAATAGAAATCTGTGTTAATTGTTCTTCATAAATATCAAGTTGCGAAGCTCAAATAAAAAGATTGAATTATTACAGGCACATATCATTGATTATTTCTATCTACAATTATAAAGTTTAGATCGTTTGACTAATTACAGTACATATCGGTGTTTCTCAGATAGAATGGACACCTCAGTGCTTAAGAAAATGGTACTCATTCTCCTATATGTTATTTTTATTGTCAATGTCTCCGGCAGGCACAGTCCCTATGAACATATTGCAAATCAAAATTACTGTGATAAGTTCATTCCAAGAATGGATAAGATACAGTCACGGTGTCCATCACAACCTAGTTGCCATGGCGACATCCCGGAGAATGGATGCTACCAACACAAGAAGAAGACATATAATTCGACCCCATGATCTTGTGAGAATAAGTATTGTATAGGTCTCTTTGAGTTTCTGTTTCTTGTCAATCAGTTACCGTTATCTGTCAAAATCCTTAGCTCATTCAGAGAAAGATTGTTGAGATATTTGGAACTATAAATATGTAATATCGTTGATGAATAAATAGGCATCTTTCAGCTGTTTCGCCGTCTCTGTCTCAAATATCTGTTTTGATCTTGTTCTTCTGCTTCCTAATTTTCTTATATATATGCACAATTCCCTCTCACGAACTGTAGTCTTTGGTTTTGTTTTTTCTCCGATTTCTAGGCAATAACTAAATAAATATTTTCGTGCTTTCTGTTAACGGCCTAAGGATCAGTAGTTCATTATCAAGGAGTTATTTCTATTATTTACACTGATAAACAATTTTATTTTTAATCAATACCTATTAAATAATAAATATTAATTTCTATTGTTAAAAATAGAAACAAAGAACAACTCCATGAAGAATATTAGTTGTTATTTGATTGTAATTTTTTTTTAATCAATATATTAATACATAATAATCTTTATTATTAAAAATAGAATCTTATTGAGAAAAAGGTAATATTCAATTTTTTGGAGATAAAAAGTTATAATAGACATTGTAGTAAAGGGAGAAGCTTGTAGGTCATTTTGAGGGTAAGAATTATTCTACTCAAAGAATGAGGTGTCAGTTATTGGTTGCAATGCATGGGGTGGGGAAAAAATATTCTTTTATTGGCTCTCCAGCAAAAACTCTCTTAAATGATTCATAAATCAAATGTATATCTCTACCGCATATTGGGAGTATGAGGTAGTCTCATATACTGTAAGTCATTTGTAGACCTAAAAACAGATAGCGTAATATCATGGAAGTTTTATTAGATCTATTAGTATATTGTCAGGTATTTAGTCTAAAATATATTTGTTTTCCATAGATAATGTGAGTCAGAAGGAATATATTGTTCGATTGGGAGATCATTGCATAGAGCCAATGGAAGACTAATTTTCCCACTGCCTCCCATAAAATGACAATGACGACTGCACCTCACTATGGAACGAAAGCCCTTTCAAATCCCTAATACATTTCTTCAACCCCACATAAAACTGATATTTACCGGGAACCTTTCAGAACTGCCAATAAAGGGAACTGAAGCCATTTATTAAAATTTTAATAAATTCTTAATTTCTTTCCAAATTGAAGCTTATTGCTGCATAATTCTAAGTGGCTTACGCTTGTAATGTTTCTTCTATGTTTACCTGTCTTTGTAATGCCATCGTACATGTCTTTGTTATATAATAGACGCGGCAAATATTAAACGACTCAATTTTACTGAAGTTGCAATGAAATCGACATTCTAAGACTTAGTTTTACTGAAGCTGCAATGAAATCAACATTATAAGAATATGTGCGCATGAATCTGCATGGATTTTATTGCCTCACAAATGTTTCACATTCCCTTATCGCTTTTGTTTCATTGGATAATTAATTTATATGTAAAAAAAATAAAAAAAAATATTGGATAAAATGGAAGCATAATTGAACATATGAGAATCTATGAATATTATATATAAAAAAATATTCATCAATATGTGAAATTAATATTGAACTATCATAAGCATGTCATTTATAAAATAAGGTGCTCATTTAAAAAGGTATTGTTGTTCTAGTAGAAAAATATTATTCTTATGTGCATAACTATTGGGATATCAATGTATATTCAATGGAGAAACTCATATTAATAGTTTGTCCTATCATAAATATAAAATATGACTACAATAAATATCTTTCATGAATAAGTGTCCAGAGTCATCTTTTTCTTTCCAACCCATCTAGATCCATGTAGATATATTATAAATGAGCCATGTAACTATACTATAGAATTTTTCTTTTTAAATTAAGCTACCTATCTTAATGGAAGGCTAGATGAGGGAAAAATTTTATGGCACATATTCTCCTTCTTCCATGTGCCTTGGTGGGTTGTTGGATCTCTATAATGCAACTAGGGGTGAGGAACTATGTCCAACAATAGTGTCTTATTGAGATGGAAAAGTGACATTGTTAATTACACTTGAGAGAGTTTTTCCTCAACAAACATCTCCTTGGGAGCATAAGAAATTTTCTTATTTCTAGAGCTTTCTAAATCATATTTTAGTTTCCTAGGACATGCTGGTTATTATAGAAGATTTATCAAAGATTTCAGCAAAATAGCCAGTCCATTATATGCTTTATTGACTAAGGATTCTGAATTTACCTAGACTGAAGCCTGTGACAAATCTTTCCTGCAGCTTAAGAATTTACTTACTCACGCACCTGTTCTTCAAGGACTGAAGTGGAGTCTGTCTTTTCATATACACACAGATGCTTCTGATTATTCCATAGGGGCAGTTTTAGGACAGAAAGATAATTCCATAGAGCATGCCATATATTTCATGAGCAAAAATCTTCAAGGACCTGAATTAAACTATACTGTCACATTGAAAGAATTGCTAGCAGTTGTGTATGCCCTGAACAAGTTTAGGCATTATGTCACTGGTTACCAAATATTTGTTCATATAGATCATGCAGCAATAAGGTACCTCATGAATAAGCCTACCATATCTAGCAGATTAGCAAGATGGCTCCTATTGTTGCAGGAATTTGATATCTTAGTTATTGATAAGTCAGGACAAGCTAATGTGGTGGCTAATTTCTTGTCAAGACTTCAAACTCCTACACCTGAAACTCCTGAGGTAATTGATGATAGCTTTCCTAATGAATATCTTTTTTTTATTGCTCCTCAAACTCCATGGTATGGAGATATTGAAAATTATTTAGCAGCAAACAAGATCTCAGCTCACTTCTCACCAAAGGAAAGGAAATTGTTAGTTGAGAAAAGTTTTAACTTTTCATTGATTGCAGATTGTTTATTTTATACAAGACCTGACCAAGTCATGAGAAGATGTGTGAGGGAAGATGAGACCTATGACATTTTGCATGCCTATCATGATGAGCCATCTAGAGGACACTTTGCAGCCAAGAGAACAACTATGAAAGTGCTTAATATAGGATACTATTGGACTACACTACATAAAGATGCAACAACCTACACCAGGAAATGTAACAGATGTCAACGCATGGGGAGACCAACAAGGTCTGATGAAATGCCCCTGAATCCTCAAGTGGTAGTCAGCCCCTTTGACAAGTGGGGCATGGATTTTGTTGGGCCTATTGATCCTCCATCCAATGGTAAATCATACATTTTGGTGTGTACTGATTATGTAACCAAGTGGATGGAAGTGAAAGCAATGACACATGCCCGTGACAATAAAGTTGTTGAGTTCCTGTATGAGCAGATTTTTACTCAGTTTGGAGTCCCAAGGGAACTTGTTACTAATCAAGGAGCTTAGTTTACATCCAACTTAATCACTGCATTGATGAATGATTACAAGATCAGGCGCAGAAAGTCTATCCCCTATCATCCTCAAGATAATGGTCAGGCAGAGGTTACCAATAGATAAATTGAGGCAATCCTTACAAAGACAGTCTAATTACACAAGAAGGATTGGGGTAGTCACCTTCCTGAGGCAGTCTGAGCCTATAGGACAACATGGAAAACAACTACAAGGTTTACTCCTTTTGAGTTACTTTATGGTAAGACTACCATGTTGCCAATAGAGTTTGAGCATAAAAACTTGAGGACTACTCTCCAACTTAAAATTGATATCTTTGATGCTCAAAAGGAATGCCTCCTGCAACTGAGTGCATTGGATGAGATTAGGAAAGCTGCTTTGCAACATACTAAAACTATTCAACAACAAAGAAAGAAATGCCATGAAAATCATATTCGAACTAAGAAATTCTCTACCAGTGACTGGATGTTGCTTTATGACTCCAGATACAAAGAAAATCAAGGTAAACTAACCACGCGATGGCTTGGTCCTTATGAAATAGAAAATGTATTTGATAATGGCTTAGTGCAGTTAGCCACAATAGATCTAGTTCGATTCAAGCTACTGGCTAATGGACACTGTCTTCGGTTGTATCATAAGCCAACATCCAAAGATGAATTTATGCAGCAGTTTGTTCCAAATACGACCATTGATCTTCCTGCAGCAAAAGGCTTTGGTATTTTTCCTGCAGCATCTCTTTAAATTCCATGTTGCATGCCCATAATAAAGGTTTTCTTTAAAGGAAGCCACATTCTCTGTTTTCCATCCATCACCGCCATTCATTCTCTTTTCTTTCATGTCATCCATCTTGTCATACCACCTCATTCATGGTTTCTATTCCAGCCATCATTTCATGGTGCGCTGTGATTTTTCCAGCACATACGAAAATTAATTGAAAGGTATGCAATATCTTCTCTTAATCACATTATTTATTTATTTCATTTATTCAACAACTATTATGTACATATCAGTCTTTATCGCCCATGCTTCGCCTATCTTTTTTCCCATGTGTGGACATATGTCAACTTTTAAGTAGTGGGCGGGATAATCCATTTCAAACCTTTTCTTATGTCGCTGTCACAACTAATAAGATATTTTTATTTCTTCTTGTACTTTCAAAATATGGCTGCATGTTTTATTTAAACAATATTAACTGCTTGATATGAGTAGTTCCTAAAATCATTACATGCAATTATCTTTCGAGTCATTCTAGGAAAAGAAGAGAAAGTGACGGCAGGACAGAAAGAAACAAAAAGAAGCAAAAAGAAGCAGAGCAAAAGAATTTTCTTTCAAATTTTTAGAAAAGGTTTGAGTTTTTGGAATCCTAGCGGAGGTAATTTATGAATATGGGTGGTCAATTGGTAAGACATGAGCCTGTAGCTCATGAGCTCTTAACACAGAATCCTCAAACAATGCAAGCATTCAATAATTGTGGTTGGATAAACTATTTTCTTAGGTTAGATTCTTTCAATGAGGAAGCTGCAGGTGAATTTTTAAGAACTCTTTTAGAAAGGGAAGCTTTAGTATGGGGTTTAACAGTGGTTGTAATAGAAGAATGAATTGCTGAAGTAACCGGGCTTCCTGCAGTAGGGGAAAATTTCTCTTTAGATGTTTTTGCTAGGGTAGAGTTTATAGTACCAACTGATGGACCCTTGGAGGTCTCTAAACAAGGATGCAAATGAGTGTCGCTGCCCTTCCCATATTCAGAATATGTTGCATTTATAATCAGGTATTTAACCTGTGAGGGACGCTTCTATTTACATTCTTACCAGTTTAATTTATTGAGCCATATGAGGCATGGTTTAGTTGTTAATGTTCTGAATTTTTTGTTAAATCTATTAAAACAAAGTGCCCATGAAACCCAGAGGGAAAGGGACAATGCAATTTCCCATCATGCCCTCATTAAACTGTTGATTGAGCATTCCCTAAGGGATATGTCACCCTTTTCTTGGCAAGAAATTTGTTTCCCAAAAGGGTCTGCAACTTCCAGGGCCACCTAGAGTAATCCATGCAGTACCTGTCCTTGCAACATCTATTCCTGTAGCCTCCACATAAGAACCCTCTACCAGAGTACAAACTAGGTCTACTAGTAGAAGAGAAAAAGGAAAAATGAAGGTAGGAGAGTCATCTAGGGTAGAAAAAACCCAAGAGTCTGACCCTCATGTTCAAAGACAACAGTGTCCCTCTCCTGCAACACCTTCTCCTATAGCAGTTCCTCCTATAGCAACACCTGTTGCCACTATAGTTTCTCTATCATCCTCTTCTGTTGAGTTTGAACCCTCTAGGCAAGTCAGGAAGAGGAAAGCCACGAGAGTGCCTCCTACAGCTGCCACATTGCCAAAAAGAGTTTTAACAAGGAAACAACGTAAAGTCACCTCAACGGCTGCTCAACCTGAAGTTATAATAATTTTAGAGTAGTCTGAAGAATACAGCCATGATGATTATTAGAATGTACCTAAGAATGTTTCACATAGCCCACCTATTGTTCCTGAGGAAATGCAAAATGAAGCAATGGAAGTTGACGAAGCACAATATAATAGTAATGAAAGGGGAATGCCAAGTCTTGATGACTTGGCTGAAGTAGTTAGGAAAATTTTAGAGGAAGTACAATCTCCTCCTGCACAGCAACATGAATTCATCCTGCAGTAAGAGGAAGAACAGCCTAAACAATTGGAAGTGACCAATGAAGCTTCATTACCCCCTGCAACTTGTCAAGCCATGGTTGTCTATAAAAAGAATTTTTGGATTAAATTTTTGGAATACCTTAGGACCACATGGAGGTCGGTCACATTTCAAACCTTGAGTTTCTGCCACTTAGCCAAGACTGAAATTCAACAAAGTCTTTGGGAGGAAGAGAAGAAGAAACTAAAAAGAGAAATTGAAAGGCAGAAACAAGAAATCCAAGAGATGAAAAAGAAAATAGATAAAATGATGAAAATAACTGGTAAGATTGTGGAGTGTAGATCACTGCCTAGAGTCTATGCCATGTGCCTAAAGGAACAATTTCTTTGGTTTCAATTAATGCGAATTTCAAGGAATTTAGATCCTGTTATTCATACATCCAAAGAATTTTATGATGCATACCAGATGGCTCCTAATTTTCTAAAGAATTCTTTATGTGAATTTTATTTGCATGGATTGATAATTCCCTCTGAAACAGAGTGGAATCCACTTCTTTACATTGGTGATATCCATTTGAGGTCACTTATGTCATGGGCAGCCAATGAAACCAATTATGGCAAACAACTAGAAGCCTATGAAGAATTTGAAAGGGATGAGCCCATACCACTGGTATCAAAAAGCACAAATCCTTACACAATGCTAAAAACTTGGCTCACTATTCCATATGGGTTCAACAATCAAGCAAAAAGAGTAAAAATATTTGATGTCAAAAAGAAAGTGTATGAGGAATTCAAAAGCCAACCGTATCTGTTTTGGAAGCTTGTCTCTTCCAGAATTGAAAAGAGATGGGAGAAATTAATTGTTGGGCTCGGGAAATCTAAGCCACATAGCCCCCTAAATTTTGAAGCAGCCCTTGGAAGGATAGGGAGGTACATACAACTTGGTCTTCAGAAGAGGTTCGAATTATGGTTTCCAATAACATTTCGACCTTTAGTTTTAATGTGGCCATTTTATCCCTATCGAGCTACAAATGTTAATAAAGATACAAAGAACCTCAGATATGAAAGATGGCAAAATTTTAGAGGTTTCTATTATAAATTTGGGACTGTGCCAAAAAGCCATACTGCTCCTATGGATTTCAGGGAAACAACCAAGAAGCTTAATGCTGGTGGACCATCATCAGGTTAAGTAGGGGGCAGATGATGAGCTCAGGATATGCTCATAATTTGAGTACCATGATGTACTTTTAATATCTCTATTTTTACTACTAATGGATGTTTTAACTCTTTTATTAAAGACTCTTTATCTAAAAATGGGCAGTATCCTGTAGCAATACATTCCTACATTCCTGCAACCTAACATCTCTATGTGTTTACCCTGTTTGACTTCCCAAATGACTGATATAATGCATATGGGTTTTGAAATAATGGGATAGATTTAATATGTGATTAATGAATGTATCATGTTGTTTGACACACATGCTTTCTTTCGCCTCTATCGCCTTGTGCATCGTAGGTTGTTGAAGGGAGCATGAACGAGTCAAGCGCAATAGATCTCGACCCTGTAGTAAAGTCCATTTCCTGCATGACATCGAGGAAGTTGTTCCAGCGAAGACTCTCTGTCTGGGTCGTTGGGAAGAAACTTAAATGATCATTAATCTGGAAAGAGTGGAATGCTAAATTCTCTGGATCATGTTGAATGGATATGTTTTCATTTATGAGAAGTCTGTTCCTTGGTTTCAAGATTCATTTATGTCCACGTCTTTCTCTGTTAGAGTTATGTAGTTAGTTGCTTTTCTATTTTAAATAAGTGTTCCTCCTGCATGAGTGAGCAAGCATGACAAGCATAGAAAGGATAGCATGTAAAATTTAGTATGATAATAAGAAGCAGAATATGTAAGAGTCAGTACTATGATAAGATATAGAGTTTTGTGTTAGTTTTCATATGAGCAGAACAATGTATACCATTCTGAGTTTATGAATAAAAGCTGATGAAGTTTTGAGTTCAATTCTTGCATAATTAGTTGATGCTTGCCAAGGGGGCCCACTTAGTAATTATCTGTAGTTAGTTCATTAGTCATTTATTTTCTGTTGATTATAAGTTAGATTTTGTTCTTGAAGTTTTAGTGCAAACCGTTGATGTGTTTTTTATGCACTTTTCAACATAGGCAGTGCGTAGGTGCACTACCTCTCTTGAAAGATAATCTTCCACAATCAAATTGCATAACACTATCCCAAGGTCTCTAATGTTAGGTCTTGACAGTACTTGGGATATCTCAGTTGTTCGATGTGATTTGCTAGAATCACAAGGCGGTCTTACACAAGAAATGCAAAGCATGGATACAAAGTATGGAAGTTGGATCTTGAAATGGAGTTCTTAGGATGGAAAGTTGTTATGCATTGGCTGTAGGTTCAAACAGCAGTCTTACACTCCATTTTGTTGTTGGATTTAGCTTTACAATGTGCAATGAACCTTAGCATAGGTCAGTCATTAAAAAAAATAAAAGAAGGCAAGAGAGAGGGAAAGTTCCTAAGTCTACAACTAACTATGAATAGTGACAATGGAGTTCCTGCAATGGACAATTTCTCAAAAACAATATCCCACTTAACCAGGGATTTCAAAGTATCATGGAAATTTTGAATCTTCTAAGGTCTGCAGATATTTCATCCCTCATTCACCATGTACATGTATGAATCAAAGATGGATGTTTTAGAGCAGCTTCGAATTCAAGTCCAGGCTAGCTTTGCACAACTATTTACCATCAGCAAACAACAAAAAGTATGGGCAAAGAAATCATCAACATGTCAGAAATTTTCATAATCACCCAACAACATTCTTAAAATCTATCCAAAGAAAGAAGACAACTAACTAAAATAGCAATAAAACCTAAGTCAAACATCTAACATTGGAGATTGAATCAAGAAACATGAGAGAAACTAGGAAAATACACCAAGTCAATGCCTTTTCTTTATAAATTTCTGCAGCATGTCTTTACAACAACTTAACTCTCTTTTCAAATGAGAGGAGAGCCCTATTTATAGTGCCCAAAAGATTCAATGAATGGCCAAGATTAAGTCTTATTGTGTGTCCAAGATTAATTACAAAATAGGGTTTCACCTACCCCCAATATCTAGCAATTAAAAATTACATTTTGTCTCTTCCCTATTTTGTCCTCTTGCTAATGGCACTGTAGCTCTTTTGTCCTTTAGTCAATTGTTGTTTTCACTGTAGCTACTCTTTAGGAAGTTCTTCATCTTTGGCAGGGTTGTCCTCCTATCCCTTGGAAAATGTGTGTTCTATGAACTTGAGGACGACTGCCTGGAGCTTGTCTATTTCAATAATCTCACATCACAGTACCTGGTAGCTCCATTCCTTTGCATTATCTTCCAGCCTTTTCCAATCTTCATCATATTTTGAGCCTTAGTCTCTGAACAACTCTGATTGATCGAAGGCACGGGCAGCAAAACTCAGGAATTCTGTTGTGATCTCAGTAGCCATCTAGTCCTTCATCTTCTCCTGGAAGTAGGGTTTTATCTTTTCTGGATCCATCTGTACAATGGGCATATCATAGTCCGTCATCAGCTTAAGGTATCGAGCACATTCTGCCCAGACTTCTTTGATCCATTCAATATCCAGATCCACCTTGCTCATGATTTGTTCTAGCCTTTCCTTCCAGTTGTCAAAGTCTCGGTGCCACACATCCATGAGCCAGTGATCTTCTTTCTTAAATCCAAGCTTCTCTTCCCATGTGGCTTCAGGCAATTGAAGGATAGCTTCAATCCTTGGAAAGGTGGAGTCATAGGTCATAGGGAAATTGGTGCAGAGCTTCTTTGTGCTCTCTAGAGACTGCATCAGGTCCAAGAACTTGTTGGCTGTTCGCACAGCTCAGCTAATTTCCATGTTTCTGACATATGAGACTTGTCAAAATCAATCCTTTGTGGTCTTCTCCAAGTTCTTTCTTCTTTCCATCTTGTCAATCTGTTCCTTGGAAAGTAGCTGAGGTGCAGCCGTGGATGTAGTAGGCAGGTCGTCTACTAAAGACCATTGCTGTATGTAATCCATTAAGGCTGCAATCTGTGCCTTGAGCTCATCCTTCAAAATTTTATCTTGTTTTATAAGGGGCACCACTATAGCCACTGACTCCTCAAGGTGCTCGACTTTTTTCTGTCTAGTTGCAGTTCCGAAGTCAATGGTGGAGATGTTATAACTTACCCCAGCCTGGCCAATTGTGGGTGTTGCAATTTGTGTCGCTTGAGAGCCGAAAGCATCCATTGTTACTCTAGATCAGACCTTGGGCTTCTTCTCCTTCTTTGTCATAATTTGGGCTCGGTCCAAGATGGCCTCTAACCTTGCCCTAGGGTCCTTCAACATAGGGTTTTTCTTTCAAGCTGCTTCTCCAACCATTCGGAAACAACAGATTTTCCCTTGGGTGAATCGTGGTTACCCTCAACTTTGTCAGTCAATGCCAAGATTTTTGCTCCCTTTCTTTTGGGGACTCTCCTTTCTTTTTGGCAGCATCCTCCTCCTCTTCATCAGAGTCATGGATGAATACGAGGCATTTGATAGGTAGCCCGGTGGGTGGTTGCTGAAAGGGACTTTCTTCTCTTATTGTTTCTCCTTCCTTATTTTCCTTAGTATACTTAGCCTCAAGGCTTCTGACAACATGGACTTCAGCCTCAATCAAATCCTTTTGTTGCTATTCTTCTGATGGCTGCCCTTCTTCATCATGGGGTGACCCCTCTGCCTCTACCCCAATGTCCTCTAATTGTTGTGCCATTTCCTCCTCAAGGTCATCATGAAAGCTTTGAATGATTTCCTTAGCACTTGAGCCATCTTCCTTGTCCCCACTCTTGGAAGAGCCCATTTCTTCCTCCTCATAAACCACTCTGTTGATGGTTCGGTGTTCATACTCTAGGCACTCGTGGTACTCATCGGCCTCCTCCTCAATAGGCTTCAAGGCCTCTTGCTCTCATTCCTCCAACTCCTTTGAGATTAGCATTGTGGCCTCCATGGCTGGTGGCCTTGTCAGTGGTTGTGAAGGTCGAGCAGTTGCAAAGACTTGCATAAGGGCTGCTTGGAGAGTTGGATCCATTAAGATCTAGGAGAGCTCTAGGGGAAGGTTCTGCATGTGCCTTGAAAGAGCCTCGGGCACAGTGGTAGTGGGAATAGGTGATGTTATTGTTGCCAGAGGGAGTGATGTGATTGGTGACATAGTAACAGAGGAGGGGGAAGAAGTCATAGTAGAAGATGAGTCAATAACTATCACAGACTTGGCTGGAGGTGAAGGGGCAAGATGGATAGAAATGTCCACCACCGGCGGGGATGTAGCAACCATAGCTAGGGAGGTGGGTGGTGCAACAGGAGGGGTGGAGAGAGCCAAGGGAGGCTACAATTGACCTGCACCCTCTGTTTCTTTCTCTTGGGTTGAAGGTTGTTCCTTAGTACTCCTTTCCTGTTTGAGTCTTTTGGGAGGTGAGCCTCCCATTTCTTTATTTGAAGAGGCCTTGGGGTCTTGAGACTACTCAGTTTCTGTAACTTTTCTTTTCCTAGACTTGGTGACTGGAGGAGACTTGGAAGTCCCGCTAGTTGAAGTGGTGGCAGCAACATCCTCTATGGCACTCGGCTCGCTTTTGAGCCCTTCATAAGTCATGATTACTCCCTGTCACTTTAAATGTACCACCTACCCATCAATCCACTCCCTGGTACAACTCAAGATTGGCTACATTATAGTATCTAGGTCGTCAACCTCCTGTTCATCCTAGTCAATTGATGGTATTGGTAGATTGGCGACAGTAGGGTACCTCAGATGCATGATGGTGGACTCATCCTCCTCAACTTGGTCCGAGACGGGGAATGGCTATACCCTTCTTAGGAACTACACCATCATTCACATGTAGTGCCTTACGCGCACTTCCTTGTCATCCTGGCAGTTGGCTCAGAAATCTTCAATGTGATGAAGATGGGCATATGTCATCCCTAACGCTTTTCTAACATGGCCATATGGGTCCAACCGTGGGTGAGAAGTGTGTAGGTAGAAGTGGTAATCCTTCAGTTCTTTCTCGGAATTACCAGCACACTCGAAAGTTTGTAATCAGTAGATGCCCTGGCCAAGGGTCATGGGATAGGAGATCCCCGCTATATGTTTGTTGCTAAAGATTTCCTGTAGGTGTTGGAGCTGCTGAGAAAGCTCCAAGAGGATGATTTGATCATTAAGATATCAGGGCAATCTATTTAGCCTTTAAGTAAAGCCTTGGGCACAGATGTACATGAATTTTGGATATTGGATATAGAGAAAGACATACTGCTTTAAAAGCACCCTGGCACTGTGGGAGTCTCTCCTCTCGAAGTCTCCGACAATCAACGTTATGATGTGGCCAATGAAGGTGTCGTTCACTCTATAGTAATCTCTTTTGAAGTTGTAGTACTGGAGCTGTGGATATTTATCATAGACCTTGAGTCCTCGCTTTTGCCCTTGATCAGGTGCCACAAACAACCCGTTGTACTGCCTCTGATCCACTAAGAAATAGACAAGGTAAGAAGTCATATAAAATTTGGAGCTTTTTTTTATGTTGACAAACTGCTCGTGGAAGCAGTTGCTTATAATTCCTCCCCAGTAGAACGAAACCTTTGTTGTGACGTCCTCGTTTCCACGCATGATTTGCTCAATATAGTATGCCATCCATTCCTGAAAGTAGGCGGCCACGGGGAGGCCCATAACCCTGCTCAACATGGTTACCAAGTCGTGGTAATCCTCATGGAAATCACTGCAGAAGAGTTCCTGAGGAACTTTCGCAGCACTACCCTGTCTTTCCTTGAGCCAATATAGATTTATTGACTTCTTACAACCACTTAGATTATCATCCCATACCGCCTGACATTCTTCTAAGGTGGGGACCTCCATCTGTTGGAATATGGGAATATGGAAGGTCTTTGTAATCCCTTCAAGCGACATATCAGCAAGAATGTTGTCCTCTTTATTAACAATTTTCCTTGTGTCAGTTTGATATGCTTCTTGACAAGCCATGACCAATTCGGGGGCCACGAGAGATGGAGAGAATCTGGCAGCTTTAGCTATTCCACTCTGCCTTATCAATCTTGCATTCTTTGTTGTCGGGTTGACCCTGACCCTTTGCGTGAATTCATCAATATCCACCTAGCCAATGTTGGTGTCCATGATCTCCTTCCAGTCAGTGGTGACTTTTGAGTGGAGTAGCTCGCCCTAGAATTGGTACTTCATCTGGTCCTTGTCTTCCTTCCCTCGAGGGGTCCTTCCTGACTTCTTACCCTTTACCTTTTCGGCAGATGCCCCTGAAGGTCCTGCACCTGGTTCCATATATTTTGCAAGCAAGCGCAAAGTTAACACAATGGTCACAAAAGTTTTCATGTTAGTCAACATCTTGAGAATAATATTTGTTTCAAATAATCAATCAAGCATATCATGAACTTTCATCTCAAGATGTTATTGATCTTTGATTAAGGGCATTTAGACAATTTGGGCTCGGAGGGCTGGATTTCCTAGGAAAGAATGCTATTTGGAAGGTAAAACACAGAAAAAGGCTCCTGGAGACTTCCTTCGGTCAAATTTTAGTATTTCAAAGGGTTGGTAATGAAGAGGACCAAAATTCAGCATGTGGGTCGTAGTTAGATTTCAGATTTGGGCTCGTTTGGATTGATTTAGGAGAGTTCAGAAGTCCTAGGCTGGAAAGATTTTGGGAGATAGTAGTTTGGAGTGGCAGACAGCAGATGGAAATCCAGAGACGGAACTTCGGGGTCTAGGTCCCAGAGGGTCAAAGGGCATCTAGCAGTATGTCATTTTATCTCTGAGCACTCGGGTCGGTGGCACCAGAAAGGCGCCCGAACTTCACTTTTTGGGACGGCAAACATCAGACGGAAGTTCGAGGGGAGAAGTCCAGCAGTAAGAGCCCAACGGCATGGTTTTCCTTTCGAGTTAGGCGGGAATCGGTAGGGCAGAGCTTGGATATAGGGATGTCAGGTGGGATTTTTTGTTTAGCAACGGTGGTTGAGGATAGGAGTCCCGGGCGACGGGGCCCAGCGAGGCAAAGGACTCTAATCGTTCATGCAGCATCCCATTGATGATGCGGGCTTCAGAGATCGGAGGTAAAAATGACAGGATGAAATCGCCAAGGGAAAGGGTGTGTCGTGTGAGGTTCTGGCAGATAGTGAAGATCTCCCTGATGGTGGAAGAAAGGCGGACTCTAGGGGATGGACTTCCAGACACCAGGGCCTAAGAGGTCTGAAGGAGACCGATGCAAATAGAAAAGCTAATAGTGGAGTAAAAGACAGAATCCGCTAGGTAGGACGCTGAGCGAGATTCGCCGCGGATGATGGCAAAACAACTGGGGAATCTCGAAGGAAGAACCCCGGGGTCCCGGGCCCGAGAGACCCGCATGACGTTGCCCAGTTTGAAGTTCCTACGGCAAGGGGAAGGGTGGGATCCGGTAGCTGGGAGGTAGGGGTCAAACTGTAGTTTTCAAATGGCGGCATTCAGGGCGACTTCCGAATAGGGAAGTCCAACTAGCCGGGCCCGAAATGTGACATTACCGTTGGCAAAATTGTTCAAGGTTTAATTAGCGAACGACGAAGGTGGGTCTCGGGGCCGAGGAGAACTTTTTCCCTGCGCGAAGAACAACCGCGACAAGGAAAAACTCCGGATTGGCAATGAGAGCTTTCTAAAAGGTTCTTCAATTTTCTAACATGTGGGTTTTGTGCGCAATCTCATGTTTTACTACCTTATGCCCTCTTAATGATTGTTATTTCATTTAAACACTTAGAAATGACCAAAATAATTCTCGGGAGGGCAAACGGAAAACCAACCTCGAAGACACGATGTGGGAAGACGTGGGATCCACTTACGATTGACGAAATCATACTGAGGGCGATCATCGTGACGTTGTCGAAGATAGTGGGCTCCATATAGCAGGTTCTCCAATCACTTTGCAATCCTATGAGATGACAATGACAGGTTGGAATGGGTATTTTATACCCCTAACCGCCATTAGTGCTCGTATTTAGTGTAGGTACGGCGGCAAAAAAGTTGGTGGATTCTAAAGGTCGACGATGGTGGCGGGAGAATCAGGGCCTGGCGGCAGGGAGGCGCAACATGACGGCCGCTTGAAGTTTTCACTACGTCGAATGGCAGTGGCAGGAAGCAGGTTGGGGCCCAGAGGGTGGGACGCTGCCAGGGATCCGCAGTCATGGTTGGCAGAACCGTCACAGAATTTTGGACGGTTCGGCCCATAGCATCCCATGGCAGTCAGGGACTACCACAGAGTTCGGTCAGCGAAAATGTTAACGGGACCCGGGGGTGGGACACCGTAGAAAGTTCGCCGCCACGGACGGCGAACCAAGGTCGGAACCCCGGAAGAGGAACTCTGGGGTCCAGGGCCCAGAGGGCGGGACACTGCTCAAAAAATTTCAACAAGTTTTAGTAGACGGTGAGTGTGGATTCAGACCCCGAAGTCCAGGAGGACGCAAAGCAGACGCCGCTGGGAACGGTGGTTCCAATGGGGAAACTCGAAGAGGGAATCCCAAACACCAGGGCCCGGTAGGGCCCGAGGTCATTGGCAGGGCCAAACTGCCAGAGGGACTCCGCGAGGCGTCAAAACATAGCAAAACTAAAAAGGGGAGGCATGGTCAATTTATGGTGGGTCCTTAAAGCAACATTGACTGTTAGAGACATCAAAAAGGGAGGCACGCAAAATGAGGCAGCGACAAAAATGACCCGACAAGGCGAAAGAAAAGAGGGTCCCTGTTCCAAATGGGGCGTGTGTGCTAAGGGCACAACAAATGGCGACTCTGCTAGAGAATGCTCCCGAGCCTTCTATGGATAAATATTCATTCAGGACCCAGAATCTCTGGTTTTGCAGACTAGGAGTGGCTTCCAAAGATAAATCTACGAGAACGAGATCCTTAACTGGGTCAGCTACAAGACATCTTAGAAGTGTGTGTAGTGAATTGATTCCTTTCCTCAGGAAAGTGACCAAGGTTACCAAGTCAACTGAGCGAGCTACATAAATCGTCTAACACCAAAAGTAACCTGGACATTGCTCTGCTTCCAGTCAGGCGTCCATAGCCCCGACGGAGTTGTCGTTGCAATCTCACAGATATTGGTCTGCTGCTGGTCGGGCGTCCATAGCCCTAGTAGAGTTACCCGGACACCCATACGGTAATTTATTTTCAGGATTTCTTTTTTCTTTTGCTTTCATATTTCACTTCTCTTTTATCATTTAGTTCGACCAGGTAAGCATTGAAGCCTACAATGGGTTTGAAACTACAGTGGTCACTGGAGCGGACTTGAGATTTTTCACTTGCTGGAGTGTCATAACAACCATGGCACAGTCCTTTAGAAATAATTATTGTGTGCTTTGTGCAAGATCCGAGATGTGTGTAAGAAGATCTAGCCAAGGGTCAAGTTCTCAGTAGAATTCAAGTAAGGAAATCATTCACGGGCAGCTTTCAAAGACCAATAATCGAGAGTGAATGTTTAGCCAAAGAACACAAAGAATGGATAGTAAAGTAAACCTCTTGTTGAGCAAGAACGGCCATCGCAAAGGGGCAGGAAATAACTTTTGAAACAAAATTGTGGGGAGGAAGAAAATAAAAGAGCGACGCAAACAAAATGCAAGCAAACTAGAAAGCAAACTACCCTAACCTATGTACAAATATTTACAATGAAAAGCTCGAACGAGCTCAAGCCTGGAAGTAATGCTTTAGGTGTTGCCTGTTGATCGGCAACAGGACATTCT
Organism: Sequoia sempervirens; assembly: GCA_007258455.2. Classification (NCBI taxonomy): domain Eukaryota; kingdom Viridiplantae; phylum Streptophyta; class Pinopsida; order Cupressales; family Cupressaceae; genus Sequoia; species Sequoia sempervirens. Next base: position 572,624,651 of record VDFB02105785.1, on the reverse strand, counting down.
CACCAGCTAAGGTCTTTAAGCGGAAGGCATTATCTCCCAAAATCTCAGCTATCTAAAAGGGGCCAAGCCAAAGCTTGTCGAATTTGTTGTGTCCCCCTTTCTTTTCATGGGCCTTGTCCCAATACAGGACCAAATCTACAATTCTAAAGGCCTTGATCTTGGCTTAGTGATCGAACCATCTTTTAACTATGCCCTGATGTTTGGCAATATTTTCTATTGCGCGGTTTTGGACTTCCTTTAAATGCAAGAGCTCAACTAACCGAGCTTCCCTACGATCTCCTCCCTCAAAATCGTTGATGAACTAAAGAGTAGGAATCTTCAAATGGATGGGGAATATAGGTTCTAGGCCATAAACAAGGTGGAATGGGGAATCGCTGAGGGCAGCCTTGTGGTGAGTGCGATCATCCCAAAGGGAGAAATGGAGCCGGGTATGCCAGTCCTTGGGATTCCTATCTAGCAACCTTTTGATCACAGTAATCAGGTTTTTATTTGTAGATTCAACGAGGCCATTGCCCTGAGGGTAGTAATTAGATGAGAATTTAAGGAAAATTTCATAGTCAAAAGCCCAACTAGCAAATTTTAATGAAGCAAACGAAGGTCCGTTATCACATACCAAAGCATAAGAACAACCAAAGTGATTTAAAATGAAACTTTCTAGGAAATTAGTAACTACTTCAGTTATGCATTGCTTACATACTATTGCTTCCGTCCACCTAGTGCAGTAATCAGTAGCAGTAAGAATGTAGCTATGTCCGGAAGATGATGGAGGGCTTACCAAACTGATGAAGTCGAGACCCCATTGCGCAAACGGTCTTACCTCTAGCACAGGCTACAGTGGGACAGCAACATTCTTTTCCCTGGCAACAGCGGTCTGACATGTGTGACATGAACGAACATGGCAATGGGCATCTTTGAAGATAGTTGGCCAATAATACCCTACTCTCAATATATGATGTGTTGTGGAAGACCAAAACCATGGCCTGTGCCAAATTTTTTGTGGAACTTTCTCAAGACTTGATCTACTTCTTCCTTGCCAAGGCATCTCAAATAAATGCCTTCATGATTCTTCTTGTAGAGAATGGAACCCTGTGGCATGTAGCCATTACTTTTCAATATCAGGGCCCACTTTTGGACTCCTTGCAAGTGCGACGGACATTTATGTTTTAGCAGATAGTAGATGACATTCTGGTACCACTCTCTGGGGGAGACATCCTCAAGCTGGTACTGCTGCACAAAGAGTTCGGGTCCAACTTCAGTTGCTGTTTTAGCAATTGTGTGGATGAGTGCCTACCCTCTCACCAGCTTCATTGGTTGGATCTCCATGTCATATTCTTGGAGCAGGGTGACCCATTTAGCTCTTTGTTTGCCCAATTCATTCTGCATGAGTAGTATTTTTACTGCTGGGTCAGGGACAATGGCGAACACCTTATTGCATAGGATGTAGTGTCTAAATTTTTTCACCCTTCTGATGAGAGCATATGCCTGCTTTTCAATGTTTTGGTATCACAATTCAACATCCTTGAGGGGAGCACTCATAAAGGTGATCGAATACTCATTTCCTTCATCGTCCTTCTGGGTCAATATGCTAGCACAAGAATGCTTTGAGGCAAATGAGTAGATGTAAAAAGGCTTCAGATAATATGGGCTGACCAACACGGGCGCCTCAGTGATGGCCCATTTAATTTCTTCGAAGGATTGCTTGACATCGGGTGTCCATTCAACTTTGGCGTCTTGTTTCAGCATAGCATTGAGAGGTTTAACAATCTTTGTGAAACCTGTGATGAATTTTCGGACAAAGTTGATCTTTTCAAAGAAAGATTTTAATTCTTTCTTGCTTCCTAGGGGTGTGATTTTGAGTAAGGACTCGATATGTTCAGGGTCTATGGAAATTCCTTATTCTGAGATGATATGCTCGAGCAATCTGCCTTCAGTCACTCCGAAAATGTACTTCTTGGGGTTAAGGCAAACCCCGAATTCCCTGCATCTTTGAAATACCTTGCATAAATCAGAGACATGATCACCTCGCCTTTTAGAAAATATGGTCAAATCACCCATGTAAATGATTATGCACTTGCCAATTAAGTCCTTGAAGGTGATATCCATGGCGCGTTGGAAGGTGGCACCAACATTGATGAGCCTGAAAGACATTTTTATGTACGTGAACATTCCCCACTTAGTGGTGAACACCGTCTGGTGATATCCATGGTGTGTTGGAAGGTGGCACCAACATTGATGAGCCCGAAAGACATTCTTATGTACGTGAACGTTCCCCACTTAGTGGTGAACACCGTCTTGTGATGGTCCTTGTACTGTACCATTACTTGGTTATACCCGGAGTATCCATCGAGGCAAGACATCATCTGGAAGCCATTGACGATTTGCAGCACCTCATCCAACGAAGGTACTGGATAGTTGTATTTCTCCGAGGCACGGTTCAGATTGTGAAAATCTACACACAATCTAATCTCCCCATTCTTTTTTCTAACTCAGACCAAGTTGGCCACCCATGTGGAATGCCTAACTGGAAAAATGATTCTTGCTAAGAGCAATTTTTGTACCTCTTTGTAAATGACAGGTTCTAGCAAGGCATTGAAAGGGTGCTATCGCTGGTGGAATGGCCTCACTTCCGTCTTAAGAGGGATGGTGTGGGTAATAACAGAAGTGTCATAAGTTTTTAAATCTTTGTAGCTCCATGCCACCACATCATAGTACCTCTGTAATACATCCGTGATTCCCTTATTTTCCTCTAGCGTGCACACCTTGCCGATAAAAAACATTCTTGATCTCCTCGGCTGTCCCAAGGTTGTGGGCATTGCACTGGTTGCTTATAGCCTCCTTTTTTGTTTGCTGATTCTGATCTCTGATCTGGTCCAAGTCGAATATGTGTTCCAACTGAACCATACCCCTGGGGATCATATTAGTTTTGAGGTTAATAACCCCCTCTATGTCCAATTCAGCTTCCTGTGGATTAGCTTCATCAATTATTTGAGTTGCGAAGACATCAAAACTTGTGATGAATTGAAGGATATGTTTGTAATCATTGAAGACTTGCAAGTGGGTAACATTATCTAGGACCGATGGCATGGATGTCAGTTCAACTGTGAATTTCTTGAGCCCAGACAGAGAGGGGTTGTAAAGTGCTGGGTACTTGAGCCAAGGCATCAACTGTACGATTCTGAGTACGAGGGATCAATTGTATATTGAATGCATCTAAGCCCTCTAAGAGATCCCAAACCTTATGCCTATAGTTTGTAAGTCTTTGGTCATGATAGGAATACAACTTTCTAACCTGTTTAACCACGAGTTCGGAATCCCCAAAAACTTGCAGCATTTTTACATTTTTCTTCAATGCCATGAGAAGGCCAAGGACTAAGGCCTCATATTCTACTACGTTATTGGTGCAATAGAACTGTAATCTGTGGGTAGCTAGAAAAGTCTTACCCGTTAGGCTGATGAGTTCGAACCCAGCTTCAGCTCCTTGCTTGGACTTGGATCCATCAAATCAGAGCGTCCAACATGCAGAGGGTTCTTTTTCTTCGGGACTGATTAAGCTTCTGTTCCCTTTTAGTTGGGTGGCTAGCCCTGCAACCTTAGGGGAATTTTCTAGTTTGATGCATTGCTCAATAGGTGGTTCTACTGGTGCCTCCTTTGGTGTTTCTATCTAAGGAGCAGCTATTTTTTTAACATGTCCAACTGCTGCTTGGCACAAGCAACAATTAAACTCGGAGTGTGCAGCATTGTGATCCCTGCACCAGTTCGGCAACAAGAGATCTTGTAAATTCATTTGGGCACCTAGGTTAAGTTGATCCCTTGTGCACTTCTCTATGAACTCCTAGAAGCTACTGAGTTGTTCCCAATTGTCATCCTTATCAGGCTTATCATCGGCTTCTATCAATATTTCCATGTCTGGGGGCATTCGTGTAGAATCGGTCGAAGGACTACACAACACCAGTAACACTTCATCTGTATCCTCTTCTTGGAGCTCAACCTCATTTTGGTAGGTGAAAGGACAGTAATTCTCTAAGTCGATCTTGGAAAACAACACCTCATTAATAGTATTGTATTCCGTGATCATGTACTTCATATGGGGTTCACGGTCGATACGAATTTGATTTGGCAGCCCCTTCCATGGTAGCCACATGTAAGAAAGGTTTGTGGTGGTATATCCATTCAGTTCCTTGGTGAATTCCCTTTCCAAGATGATTCCATATGCATCGGGAATGTCAGCCACTTGAATATCAATGACCTGTTGTATCTGCGGGTCTATAGCAATCTGCATTGGAATACAGTTTATTTCACCCACAATGTTGATCTCTGTTTTGTCTAGCTGGGTAACCTTCCTCCTTGAAGGTGTGGGGGTGATGCCAAGAGCCTTGCAAATGGCCAAGGGCATGACATTGGCAGATGCTCCTAAATCGAGTAGACAGTTATGCAGGTTCTTCCCAAAGATCCTGATGGTGGTCAGGAAAAGGGGAGTTTCCGGTCTCCCTTGAAAGATGCACGTAGGCATGTCCATGTGAGCTATCTGACCTTTGTTCTTATCACTACCCATATCCCTAGCCTGCCTAAATGGCTGGTCCATGGAAATCTGCCTATTAGCCTGCTCTGGTTCCTTTTCAATTTGTTTACTTGCAAACTGATTCACGGGAACATCCTTCCTTTTCCCAGCATTATCCTATTTCTCTGGTTCCTTCCTAGGCTCTTCAAAGGTAACTTTTTTGGCTGACATTTCTGGAGTCATACTAGATGATAGAGTCCCATTAAGAACCCTAAAGAAGGCATTCCTTACAGTAGGGATTTTAAGTAATTCGAAGGATGACAAGCTGATTTTTATCTTCTTGAACTCTTTTGCTACATATTCACCCATTTACTCAATTGCTGAACTAAAAGCTTAGCCTATGGCAGAACTAGGAGATTGGACCTTCGTTTGTCCAGACAAATTTTGGAGTTGGCTTTGAGACTGATTTTGTGACTAGTTTTGAGATCCGTTCTTGTTGAGGTATTAGGTAGGTATATGAGGAAGTCTAGAGTTATTACTAGCATTAGGATCAAGTGGAGTGGCAAAATTGTTTGGTGGGGTGGAAGTTGTAAAGGGTCCACCAACTTGTCTATTCCTAAGGAAGTAGGGAGTCGACCTTAGATGAAACATGTGGACCTCATTTACAAATGGTTCTTCTTCATCTACTAGACCATTATCTATTGAATCAAAGAGTTGAGCTAAAGTTTGTTCATTACTTACCTCTTGTGCTTCTTCATCCTCAATAGTAGGCTCGACTTCGACCTCGTTGCGGTCACCTTGCGAAAACGGTGCTTGATTAACCACGAGGCAGGAGGAATCATAAGGCTTGGATGGGATGATGTCCCTACAGCCGGCATTGTCGATTGCTTTTTGCACCTCCACCTGGAAGATTTTAGCAGCTGTCTGGAACTCGAGGCAATCCAACTCAGAATGTCTGCTAGTTTTGTGAATTCGACACCATCCGGACAAGGCTGCCTCGGCAAGGTATACTCCACTAGTCATTTTGTCATTGATTGTCAGTTGTTCAAAAGGCGTAGGGACTCCTCCATTATTGGGCCTAGTGTTCCACGTGCGATTCTACCTCTGAGAAGGTCTCATTTTTGCATTCTGATTGGCGTTTTTCCCTCTATCATAGTTCTAACCAGAGGAAGTGCCTACTTCTCGATTATCCCTACTATCCCTATTGTCTCGGTTGTCCCAGTTGTTCCGATTAAGATTGGCCTAGAAATTACGCTGGGAGGCCTGTAACTGGTTATTCTAATTTTTTAGGTGCGTCATTTTCGTGGACATTTTCTTTACAATTTCATTCAGTTCCTCTAGCTTGTCTTTCTCAGTCCTGTTTCCGGGTGATGGCATCGAGTTTTGAAGAAAAGTGAGCGGGGCTGCCAGCTGATTCTGATAGGCTGGAGGAAACTCCGGTCCCAATAGGTACAATGGCACCTGGGGCTACTGGGGATATGCCTACTGTTGTGGAGCAGCCTGAGAATAGTTATACTACTGTTGGGGCTGTAAATAGGGAGGTGTGGGAGGCACGTAATTCAGTGGCTGTCTTGGATGTGGTACCATAGGTAATTGAGGTACCTAGTTCATAAGAGGGGTTTGATGAGCAAACGCCTGGTTAAGCCCTTGAATCTGTATCAGGTGAGTTATTGGCCCCAGAGAAGGCAGCGGGCTGGAGATATTATGCCCTAAGTCTGCACTAGCAACAACGACCTCTTTATAGGCTACCACCAATGAGGCGGGCGGTGGTTGCATCCTTTTTATCAAAGCTGAAGTGAGGTTGTCCAATGTTGCATAGTAGACTGGGAGAGTCGCAACATCATTATGAAGGTATGGGTCCTGAAGCCTTGTGTAGGCCCGATGAAAGCGGTCGTTGAAGGAGCTAATAGGTTTGTTGACTTCCCTTCTGATAGACATGAACTGCTAGTAAAGCTCCGAAGGGCTGATGGGGATCTTGTATTTCTGCAGGGAAGCATTCTTCATTAGAGTCCACGAGGTAATGGATCCCCTTAGCAGATTGATGTACCAATAAAAAGCTTCTTCCCCCAACGAATGTGGAAAGAGGCGACAGGTAACGTCCTCGTGGTCAACTTGCATTTCAGTGATCGCTGTCTCAAATCTTTTGATATGCTCATCAGCTATTCTTTGTAGGTCACGCGGATGGAACTTTGAACAAAATCCTTTTGGGTTCTTAGGCATATCATTGTAGGCAGCGAAATGTATCGGCAAAGGGTTATGTGCTAACGAGGCCATGGAGGGTGGCGGAGGTGGTACTTGTTGTTGGAGAATGGAAATTTGGGACTGTATCTGTAATACAATAGCAATCTGGGGTTGCACTTGAACTGTGGCTGACTAGACTGTGCCTTGGGCTGGAAGGGCCGGGAGAGGAGCAATCCCCTGGCTGCCAGAGACAGGAGGTGCAAATGTAGTTTGAGATGGTCGGGTGGAAGACAAAGGCCAGCCAAATGAAGGTGAGGGTGGGATGGAGGTGGATGGAATGGGGAAGAGGAAGAGGCAAGGCTATTTCCTTTAGCTCACTTTTCCCTTGTAGGAGGCTGCAATTCTTCAAATTCTCCCTTGTTTAGTGTTGACCATAGAACTCTTTGAAATCTTTCTAGGGAGAATGATCTGATTCGATCCAGCTTTACTCTTCACCCTTAACTTAGTATTTCCACCGTCTGCCCTCCTTCTAGCACCAATTCTGTTGATGTATTTTTTATGCACTTTTCAATATAGGCAGTGCATAGGTGCACTACCTCTCTTGAAAGACAATCTTCCATAATCAGATTGTAGAACACTATCCCAAGGTCTCTAATATCAGGTCTTGACAGTGCTTGGGATATCTCAGTTGTTTGATGTGATTTGTTGGAATCACAAGGTGGTCTTACGCAGGAAATGCAAAGCATGGATACAAAGTATGGAAGTTGGATCTTGAAATGGAGTTCTTAGGATGGAAAGTTGTTATGCATTGGTTGTAGGTTCAAATAGCAATATTAGACTCCATTTGTTGTTGGATTTGGATTTACAATGTGCAATGAACCTTAGCATAGTTCAGTCATTAAAAAAAAAAAAAAAGGCAATGGAGAGGGAAAGTTCCTAAGTCTGCAACTAACTATGAATAGTGACAATGGAGTTCCTGCAATGGACAATTTCTCAAAAATAATATCCCACTTAACAAGGGATTTCACAGTATCATGAAAATTGTGCTATTTTCTAAGGTTTGTAGATATTTCATCCCTTATTCACCATGTACATGCATGAATCAAATATGGATGTTTTAGAGCAGCTTTGAATTCAAGTCCAGGCTAACCTTGCACAGCTATCTACCATCAGCAAACAACAAAAAGTATGGACAAAGAAATCATCAACATGGCAGGAATTTTTGTAATCACCCAAGAACATTCCTAAAATCTATCCAAAGAAAGAAGACAACTGACTAAAACAACAATAAAACCTAATTCACATATCTAACATTAGAGATTGAATCAAGTAACATGAGAGAAACTAGGAAAATACACCAAGTCAATGCCTTTTCTTTATAAATTTTTGCAGCATGTCTTTACAACTTAACTCTCTTTTCAAATGAAAGGAGAGCCCTATTTATAGTGCCCAAAAGATTCAATGAATGGCCAAGATTAAATCTTATTGTGTGGCCAAGATTCATTACAAAATAGGGTTTCACCTACCCCCCAGTATCTAGCAATCAAAAATTACATTTTGTTTCTTCCCTATTTCGTCCTCTTGCTAATGGCACTATAGCTCTTTTGTCATTTAGTCAATTGTTGTTTTCACTGTAGCTACTCTTCAGGAAGTTCATCTTTGGTAGGGTTGTCCTCCTGTCCCTTGGAAGCTATGTGTTCTATGAACTTGAGGACGACTACCTGGAACATGTCTATTTCGATGATCTCACATCGCAGCACCTGGTAGCTCCATTCCTCTGCATTATCTTCCAGCCTTTTCCAATCTTCATCATATTTTGAGCCTTGGTCTCTAAACAGCTCTGATTGATCGAAGGCGCAGGCAGCAAAACTCAAGAATTCTGTTGTAATCTCAGCAGCCATCATGTCCTTCATCTTCTCCTGGAAGTAGGGTTTTATCTTTTCCAGATCCATCTGTATAGTGGGCATATCATAGTCCCTCATTAGCTTAATGTACTGAGCACATTCTGCCTAGACTTCTTTGATCCATTCAATGTCCAGATCCACCTTGCTCATGATTTGTTCTAGCCTTTCCTTCTAGTTGTCAAAGTCTCGATGCCACACATCCATCAGCCAGTGATCTTCTTTCTTAAATGCAAGCTTCTCTTCCCACGTGGCTTTAGGCAACTGAAGGATAGCTTCAATCCTTGGAATGGTGGAGTCGTAGGTTGCAAGGAAATTAGTGTAGAGCTTCTTTGTGCTCTCTAGAGACTGCATCAGGTCCAAGAACTTGTTGGCTATTCGCACAGCTTGGCTAATTCCCATGTTTCTGACATATGAGACTTGTCAGAACCAATCCTCTATGGTCTTCTCCATGTTTTTTTCTTCTTTCCATTTTGTCGATCTGTTCCTTGGAAAGCAACTGAGGTGCGGCCGTGGACGTATTAGGCAGGTCATCTACTGAAGACCATTGCTGTATGTAATCCGTTAAGGCTGCAATATGTGCCTTGAGCTCATCCTTCGAGATTTTATCTTGTTTTATCAGGTGCACCACTGTAGCCACTGACTCCTCAAGGTGCTTGACTTTCTGCTCTAGTTGTGGTTCCCAAGTCAATGGTGGAGATGTTATAATTTACCCCAGCATGACCAATTGTGGGTGTTGCAATTTATGTCGCTCGAGAGCTAGAAGCATCCATTGTTACTCTAGATCAGACCTTAGGCTTCTTTTCCTTCTTCGTTGTAATTTGGGCTCGAGCCAAGATGGCCTCTAACCTTGCCCTGGGGTCCTTCAGCATAGGGGTTTTTCTCTCAAGCTGCTTCTCCAACCATTCAAGCACAACAGATTTCCCCTTGGGTGAATCGTGGTCACCCTCACCTTTCTCAGTCAATGCCAAGATTTTTGCTCCCTTTTTTTTGGGGACTCTCCTTTCTTTTTGGCAGCATCCTCCACTTCATCGGAGTCATGGATGAATACGAGGTGTTTGATAGGTAGCTCAGTGGGTGGTTACTGAATGGCACTTTCTTCTCTTGTTGTGTCTCCTTCCTTCTTTTCCTCAGTATACTCATCCTCGGGGCTTCTAACAACATGGGCTTCAGCCTCAATCAAATCCTTTTGCTGCTATTCTTCTGGTGGCTACCCTTCTTCATCATGGGGTGACCCCTCTGCCTCTACCCCAATGTCCTCCAATTGTTGTGCCATTTCCTCCTCAAGGTCATCATCAAAGGTTTGAATGATTTCCTTAGCACCCAAGCCATCTTCGTCGTCCCCACTCTCGGAAGAGCCCGTTTCTTCCTCATAAACCACTCTATCGATGGTTCGGTGTTCGTACTCTAGGTGCTCATGGTACTCATTGGCCTCCTCCTCAACAGGCTTTGAGGCCTCCTGCTCTCATTCCTCCAACTCCTTTGAGATTAGTATTATGGCCTCCATGGCTGGTGGCCCTATCGGTGGTTGTGAAGGTTGAGCAGTTGCAAGGACTTGCACAAGGGCTGCTTGGAGAGTTGGATCCATTAAGATCTGGGAGAGCTCCGGGGGAAGGTTCTACATGTGCCTTGAAAGAGCCTCGAGCACAGTGGTAGTGGGAATAGGCGATGTTATTGTTGCCAGAGGGAGTGATGTGATTGGTGACATAGCCGCAGAGGAGGGGGAAGAAGTCATAGTAGAAGATGAGTCAATAACTATCATAGACTCGGCTGGAGGTGAAGGGGCAAGATGGATAGAAATGTCCACCGCCGGTGGGGATGCAACAACCATAGCAAGGGAGGTGGGTGGTGCAACAGGAGGGGTGGAGAGAGCCAAGGGAGGCTGCAATTGACCTGCACCCTCTATTTCTTTCTCTTGGGTTGAAGGTTGTTCCTCAGTACTCCCGGCCTATTTGAGTCTTTTGGGAGGTGAGCCTCCCATTTCTTTCTTTGTAGAGGCCTTGGGGTCTGGAGACTGCTCAATTTCTATTCCTTTTCTTTTCCTAGACCTGGTGACCGAAGGAGACTTGGAAGTATGGCTAGTTGAAGTGGTGGCAACAACATCCTCTGTGGCACTCGGCTCACTTTTGAGCCCTTCATAAGTCAAGATTACTCCCTGTCGCTTTAAATGTGCCACCTGCCCATCGATCCACTCCCTGGTATAAGTCAAGATTGGCTGGGTTATAGTATCTAGGTCGTCGACCTCCTGTTCATCCCAGTCAATTGATGGTATTGGTAGATTAGCAACTGCAGGGTACCTCAGATGCATGATGCTGGACTTGTCTTCCTTGACTTTGTCCAGCACGGGGAATGGTTGTACCCTTCTTAGGAACTGCACCGTCATTTGCATGTAGTGCCTTGTGCACACTTCCTTGTCATCCTGGCAGTCGGCCCATAAATCTTCAATGTGGTGAAGATGGGCATATGCCGACCCCAACGCTTTTCTAACATGGCCATGTGGGTCCATCCGCGGGTGAGCAGTGTGTAGGTAGAAGTGGTAATCCTTTAGTTCTTTCTCGGAATTACCACCACACTAGGAAGTCTGTAATCGGTACATGCCCTGGCTATATGTTTGCTACTGAAGATTGCCTACAGGTATTGGAGTTGCCGAGAAAGCTCCAGGAGGATGATTCGATCATTGGGATATCGGGGCAATCTATTCGGCCTTTCAATAAAGCCCTGGGCACGGATGTACATGAATTTTGGATATTGGATATAGAGAAAGACATACTGCTTTAAAAGCGCCTTGGCATTGTGGGAGACTCTCCTCTCGAAGTCTCTGGCAATCAATGTTATGATGTGGCCAATGAAGGTGTCGTTCACTCTATAGTAATCTCTTTTGAAGTTGCGGTACTAGAGCTGCAGATATTTATCATAGGCCTTGAGTCCTCACTTCTGCCCTTGATCAAGTGCCACAAACAACCCGTTGTACTGCCTCTGATCCGCTAAGAAATAGACAAGGTAAGAAGTCATATAAAATTTGGAGCTCTTTTTTATGTTGACAAACTGCGCGTGGAAGTAGTTGCTTATAATTCCTCCCCAGTAGAACGAAACCTTTGTTGTGACGTCCTCGTTTCCATGCATGATTTGCTCAATATAGTATGCCATCCATTCCTGAAAGTAGGTGGCCACGGGGAGGCCCATAACCCTGCTCAACATGGTTACCAAGTCGTGGTAATCCTTGTGGAAATCACTGTAGAAGAGTTCCTGAGGAACTTTCGCAGCACTACCCTGTCTTTCCTTAAGAAAATATAGATTTATTGACTTCTTACAACCACTCAGATTATCATCCCATGTCGCTTGACATTCTTCTAAGGTGGGGACCTCCATCTGTTAGAATGTGGGAATATGGAAGGTCTTTGTAATCCCTTCAGGCGACATATCAGCAAGAATGTTGCCCTCTTTATCAACAATTGTCCTTGTGTCAGTTTGATATGCTTCTCGACAAGCCATGACCAATTCAGGGGCCACGAGAGATAGAGGGAATCTGACAGCTTTAGCTATTCCACTCTGCCTTATGAATCTTGCATTCTTTGTTGTCGGGTTGACCCTGACCCTTTGCGTGAATTCATCAATATCCACCTGGCCAATGTTGGTGTCATTGATCTCCTTCCAATCCATGGTGACTTTTGAGTGGAGTGGTTTGCCCTGGAATTGGTACTTCATCTGGTCATTGTCTTCCTTCCCTCGAAGGGTCCTTCCTGACTTCTTACCCTTGTCCTTTTCGGCAGATGCCCCTAAAGGTCCTGCACCTAGTTCCATATATTCTACAAGCAAAGGAAAATTTAACACAATGGTCACAAAAGTATTCATGTTAGTCAACATCTTGAGAACAATATTTGTTTCAAATAATCAATCAAGCATATCATGAACTTTCATCTCAAGATGTTATTGATCTTTGATTAAGGGCATTTACACAATTCGGGCCCAGAGGGCCAGACTTCCCCAGTAAGAATGCTGTTTGGAAGGGAAAACATGGCGGAAGGCTCTCGGAGACTTCCTTCGATCAAATTTTTGTATTTCAAGGGGTTGGTAATGAAAAGGATCAAAATTCAGCATGTGGGTCGAAGTTAGATTTCAGATTTGGGCTCGTTTGGATCGATTTAGGAGAGTTCGAAAGTCCCAGGCCGGAAAGCTGTCGGGAGATAGCAGTTTGGAGCGGAAGATAGCAGACGGAAATACAGAGACAGAACTCCAGGGTCTGGGGCCCAGAGGTTCAAAGGGCATTCGACAGTATGTCATTTTATCTCGGAGCACTCATGTCGGCGGCACTGGGAAGGCACCTGAACTTTTCTTTTTGGGATGGCAAACATCGGACAGAAGTCACCGAGGGGAGAAGTCCGGCAGTAAGATCCCAATGACATGGTTTTCATTTTGAGTTGGGCAACAATCGGTAGGGCTGAGCCCAGATATAGGGATGCCGGGCGGGATTTTCTATTTAGCAACAGCGGTCAAGGACAGGAGTCTCGGGCGACAGGGCTCAGTGAGGTGAAGGACTCTAATCATTCATGCAACATCCCATCGACAACGGGGGCTTTGGAGATCAAATGTTAAAATGACAGGATGAAATCGCCAAGGGAAAGGGTGTCGTGTGAGGTTTTGGTAGACAACAAAGATCTCCCTAACGGCGGAAGAAAGGCAGACTCCCAGGGATAGACTTCCAAACACAGGGGCCCGAGAGGTCCGAAGGACGCCGATGCAAACATAAATGCTAACAGCGGAGCAAAAGGCGAGATCCGCTGGGCAGGACGCCGAGTGAGATTCACCACGGATGATGGTAAAACAACCAGGGAATCCTGGAGGCAGAACCCTGGGGTCCCGAGCCCGAGATTCCTGCAGGACATTGCCCAGTTTGAACTTCCTACGGCAAGGGGAAGGGCAGGATCAAGCAACGAGGAGGCAGGGGTTAGACTGCAGTTTTCAAACAACGACATTCAGGGTGACTTTCGAATGGGGAAGTCTGACTAGCTAGGCCCGAAATGTGACATTGCCATCAGTAGAATTGTTCAAGGTTTAATTAGCAGATGGCGAAGGTGGGTCTCGAGGCTGAGGAGAACGTTTTCTCTGTGCAAAGAATAGCCGCAACAAGGACAAACTCCGGATTGGCGATGAGGGCTTTCTGAAAGGTTCCTCAATTTTCTAACACGTGGGTTTTGTGCACAATCTCATGTTTTACTACCTTATGCCCTCTTAATGATTGTTATTTCATTTAAATGCTTAGAAATCACCAAAATAATTCTTGAGAGGGTGAACGGAAAACCAACCTCGAAGACGCGATGTGGGAAGACGTGGGATCCACCTACGGTTGACGAAATGATACTGAGGGCAATGATTGTGACATTGTCGAAGATGGTAGGCTCCAAATAGTAGGTTCTCCAATCGCTCTGCAATCCTGTGAGATGACAATGATGGGTCAGAGTGGGTATTTTATACCCCTAACCGCCATTAGTGCTCGTATTTAATGCAGGTATGGCGGTAAAAAAGTTGGTGGATTTGAAAGGTCAGCGACGGTGGCGGGAGAACGATAGCCTGATGACCGGGGAGGCGCAACACGACGGCCGCTTGAAGTTTTCAATCAGTCGAATGGCAGCGACGGGAAGTGGGTGGGGCCCCGGAGGGCAGGACACTACCAAGGATCTGCAGTCACGGATGGCGGAACCGTCATAGAATTCCAGACAGTCAGGCCCGGAGCATCCCATGGCAGTTAAGGACTCCCACAGTGTTCGGTCGGCGAAAATGTTAGCGGGACCCAGGGGTGGGACGCCACAAGAAGTTCGCCACCACGGATGACAAAACAAGGTTGGAACCCTGGAAGAGGAACTCTGGGGTCCAGGGCTCGGAGGGCGGGACGCTGCTAAAAAAATTTCAACAAGTTTTAGCAGATGGTGGGCAGGGATTCAAACCCCAAAATCTGGGAGGATGCGGAGCAGACGCCGCCAGGAACGACGGTTCCAGTGGGGAAACCCGGAGAGGGAATCCTAAATGCCCGGGCCCGACAGGGCCTGGGGCCGTTGGCAGGGCCAAACTGCCAGAGGGACTCCGTGAGGCACCAAAACGCAACAAAACTAAAAAGGGGGAGGCATGGTCAATTTATGGTGGGTCCTTAAAGCAACATTGACCGTCAGAGACATCAAAAAGGGAGGCACACAAAACGAGGCAATGACAAAAAAGACCCAACATGGTGAAATAAAAGAGGGTCCCCGTTCTGAACGGGGCGTGTGTGCTAAGGGCACAACACAAACTCAGTCTTATATTGTTCCTGTAGCATCGGGAATCCATCCCTGTGTTTGTTCCTGTAGCATAAGCCCAGTTCATAGTTTGTTTCTCAGTTATAGTTGTTATGGTTTTTGCTTTGATTAAGTTTAGAAGGCTTCACATTACATTCCTATAGCATAAGTAGAATTCCTTTCACGCATTTATTTCTGGTAAATCGTGACTGAAACTAGTTCTTAGTGCACATACAGTGCCGCTCCATTTCAAGTATACGTTCCCTGGTTTGATAAAGTAAATGAACGACCATAAGAAGATGTTAGTCACCTACTGGAATGTCCAATTCCCAGGTTAGGATTTTTTGTGACTTTTATATCCTTTTGTGGGCGCGACCAATAATCAAGATTAATCCTACAATGTGAAGGATCAACTTGTTAAGTTCTAAGAGTAATTTAGTTCAAACTTTAGCATTCTACATCTCGAAAAAGTATATTAATTTGGAAATCTAAGTCAAAGTTCAAAATTATGATCAAAACAGTGGAATTTAATCCATTGGCTACTAGAATTAAGTAGGTTCTCTCATTATTTTTACTTTCCTATTTTCATTTTTTAATATGATTAGGTTGCTTTTGTTGTATCTCGAAGGCGTCTTTTAGATCCTGGTCGTGCAGATGGCCTATAGTTTGGATTATTATGGGCCTTCCTCTTAAATTTGGCATCTTTCATAAGCTCATCCCATGTCACTAGGTCTATGATCCAAGCTGGACGTGGATATCTTAAGTCTTTTGTTAGCTTTGACCTTAGATTGTCTCGTTTAGAATGAATGTATTTTCGAGCAATATCTAAAATAAATTACTTATTAAAACCAGGATTTCCAAATGCTACTATGACATCCTTAAATAGTTCATCTTTCTTAGCATTGGCTTGCTTCCTCCAACCCATTTGAATGGTATTGCCAAATAATTGTTCTGCATGATGAAAAATGAAGTGAAATAATTTCAACCCCATTTCACCCTTCAAGACATTTCCTTCTGAGGTGAGAAATATTGTAACTTCTTGCGTTCCTTTTGTGGTCACCGAGGATATTGTTGTAGTTATAGGGGTTGAGGTAGATGCCCCTATAGGTACATCAGTCACATTGTCATTTATTTCCTGTATTTACAATGAGATCATCAAACAACCATTTAATCACAAATTAGAATCACAAAGCAACCATGTAATCATCAATACTGCTTTTACTAGTCAACATGTTATGACATTGATAAAAGTAAAATATGAACTAGAAAAGAATAATAAGATAATATTTCCATATAATTATACCTATTCATCTGAAGTAAGCCCTGCACTCCCCAACAATGACCTCTCCCATAACTCAATTTTCTTTGATATTTCTCTCCTAATTTAAACATTTTCAGGAGTATCTGGTAGGATCCTTAGTATTCTTGATTGTGACTCTATAAGACTCCTCAAGGAAACTTTTTCAGGTGTTGGTGGAATAACTCTAACTGAACTTAGACTTGATGTAGAGGGCATGCTATGAGGTATTGTGCTTGATGCCACACTTGTGATAGGTGTTTCCGGTCTAGATGTAGAGGGCATGACACATCTTTTTGAAACATCCTGCAAGGCACAAATATAAATATTAAAGTGGTATTATGGTAGAAATAACATAATCAAACCCACATGAACATATGATTGAATCTTACAGTTTGCACAACATTGGGTGTATCGGATGGCATAATTGGATCTTGCATGCCAACAAGATGCATTCTTGGGGGAATTACTCTAGAAATGTCCTATAGAAAAAACACAAATATTAAAAAATATAAAAGGTGAAATGAGTTAATTAAATGCACAAGAATCTAGATCAAATCTTACCCCTGGAATAATACTAGATGTATTAAAGGGTGTGATACGTGTCGACACGACTTTAGAGATGGCCTGCATTCCACAAACATAAATTAACATAATATAATATGAAACATAAGATAATTGAACCTATAAAAGATAATTTTCAAACTTACCTCATTCACCATCATAGCAATGTTTTGCCCTTGCCTGTTCCTTAGCATTTCAATTAGCCCATTTAAGATAAATGGATCCCCCATAGTAGAATCAGGAGTACCCATTGGCACATTCCTAAAGAAACACATAATGACATAAAATGACAAAATATTAATTAAAGAACATATGCAATTAATATTAGTAATATAAGTCAAATTCACTAGCACATGAACAATAACATACATAATTTTCATTATGTTTCCATACATAAGAAAAACATAAAAAATCCATAACTTCAAAAGTTTTTTCAGCTTTAAGGTATTGTGTTTCTCTTGCTTAGGTGTCAATTGCATAAAGTTCATAGGTGTTGATTGCGTAAAGCTTCCAAAAACAAAAATGTCTTTCAAGTTAATTGTTAAAAGTAAAAAAATAAAATGAAACAACTTTTCCAATTGAAATTTTTTTTGCAAGCTATATTCATTGACGTTACAAACATCCAGTAATAGAACACTCAAAATATTCAAATTAATTAATTTCCATTACATTTTGTGTACAATTAAAAACACAGCTACTTCTGAAGTTAGTTCACTGCCCATGGACTAAGCACCATAATCCTTTAATCTTGTAGGGGCTAGGCATGACACCTTACTTAGGGTTTCTCCATACTGATGTTGCTGACATACACATACAACCTCATCTTTTCAGACTGGGTGCTTCAATCTCTGAGATCAGGGCATATACCAAACCAGGAGGCTTTTAATAGGAATCTTATTTAAATTTTTGTATGTAGTTGTGTTATAACTATTGTAGCATTGACTCTGAAACTACTGCTATTTCATCCATCAGATGTATGCAAAGGGGGTAGCAAATAGATAGGTTCAAGTGTTGCAACTGTGATAGGTTGCCAATAGAATCAGGGAGGTTATTTGAACTTTTACACCCTTCTATGTTCAAGTGTTGTAGCTATTACAGGATACTAATGGAATCAGGGATGTTATTTAAACCTACACACTCCATTATATTCAAGTGTTGTAGCTATGACAGGTTGTCAATGGAATCAATTTTAGAAGATTCATCCAAAGAGGAAATTGATTTCCCAGCTGAAGACTGATGATTTTCAATAATTTTATGGATCACAGTTGGTTACAAATTACAGGCACCAAGTCTATTTTTATCATGTTGATAGCATGTTAATTAGCATGTTAATAGCATGGTATTACCAGAAAACGAAGGCCTTGGGATTTTCTTGGAAAGGAAACATCAGATCCTAGGCTCTCTGCAGAACACCACATTGAACAAAAGTCTCTAAAGGTATTAGTGGAAAGATATTATGGAAGGAAACCTCACAGCCCTAAACTTACTTCATCTAGCAAAGCCCATTGCAACCCAGAAGACCAAAATTCAAACACTAATCCAAGAGGTACTGGTTCACATTACATATTTATTTTCAATGGTATTTAATAGGGCATATAATTTTTTATTTTTCAGGCAGGGCTTTAACATTAGGCAAGTTTACAGTTAAAAGGTAACTATATAGAAGGTTGTTGGTAAGTACGAGTGTAGGGTTAGATGTGTAGGGTTATTGATTACAAAATTACCATCATATAAAACTGATATGCAGTTAATATAGTTTTTAACTATAGAGACATGTGACATTTAAACTCAACATATTTTCTATGGCTATTCATTTTTGCTAAAATGAAATCTTTATTAGGTGTGGAGGGTGACAATTATAAGAAGTCAACTATGAGAAGATAAAATGTTGAATCCATGATGCAATTCATAGAGTTTTTTTCCACACAGTCAACCATTGCAGCATCTTCCTCTTTATCAACATTACCCTGGCCTACAATCATTCCTGGTTTTGGAATTCCCAAGCCACCTGATTTAACACAAGTTAACAAAAACTCAATATACCTGATTGACCTGAGCATAAGTCTGTTACTAATAGACAAGTTAATGACTCAAAATTCCTAATCATCTACATTGTAAACTCCTAGAACTAATACTGAACCTGTAAAGAGTTAATTATATCAAGTATTGAATTCTCACAACCATCTTAAAGTGAACATGATGATCAAACAATGTCATTCTCACATGAAATATCCTCATTTGATGGTATAAATGCACCATCATTAATGGGCCCTAAATCCACAAATAAATTAATACCATAATTTTCATGGTCTTCTTCACCTTTAGCTACAGGTAAATGAAAATCAATAAATTCATCATCTTCATGGACTTGATGCTCATGTGGTTGCTCATATCCTTCAGAAACTTCAGTAAACTCATCATGATATTCATCTTGGTCATATGCATCATTACCAATAAAGTTTTCATCATCTCCATCTTGGCCATCTATGTCTTCAAGGGGGACTTTTGCATCTTCAAGAAAATCATGGTCCTCTACATCTTGAACAAATGTTACTCTTCGTCCTCTTGGATCATAATCAATCACGAATGACCAACTAGGTTGTTCTAAATTGGGAATGAGAAATATCTGCTCACATTGATTTGGAAACACATAAGGTTCAGAAGTGGCTTCAAACCTAGATGTATTGATCATATGGAATCCATTCTTGTGCAGAAATATAGTTTCGTCTTCACCCACTTTGATAAGCTTGTACCATTGAACACAAAAAATAACTTTTTTGAAAGATACAAAATCAAGCTCTATAATATCCTCCAACACTCCATAATAGCAAAGTGTGTTTGTGATTGGTTGTCTATCATTTGCATGTGAACGACATTCCACCTCAAATGATGCTGAAATTCCACAATCATAAGTTTGTCTCTTGTCATCAACCTTTTTGATGCGAAAATGATGACCAAAATTCCACATTCCTTTGTAATATGTTACCTGTATTCATATAAATATTAACTAATTAGATTCAAGGATGAAAAAGTTAAAATGAAAATCACTAAATACCTCAAATATGTTAGTATATATGCATCACCTCCCCATTTCTAGATCCTTTAACAAAATTTAGTTGTTTTTGTGTCACTCTATTCTTCCCCTTTGTTGCCTCATGTTCAATATTGGTCTTTAGCCAATTCCATGAGCATCTATTTGGCCATTTTATTTTATGGGTTGCAGGAAATCCTCGAGTAGTGTTTTTACCATGTCTATTATATACATTGGTCCATGCCTTTTCATCCTCTAAGTTCTTTTGTTCAGTGTACTTCTCCATCCATTCCAACATAAAGTCATAATCGTATGCAACATACAAATGTAATGACTCCCACTCCTTAGCATCTACAATGAAAAATAGAATTTTTCAATAAATTAATAATGATTTAAAGCTATGTCCTATAAATTTTAAGATAAAAACAATTACTTCAAACATTTTTGTATACCTTTTATCCTCTTTGAAGTCCCTTGACCCTCTAATTTTTCTCCTTCAAATGATTGAGGTTGGTTACCATCCCATAATTGAGGAGCTTCAAGATGTAATTCAGGTAAGTACTCACTCAAATAAACCATTGTCTGGAAAACCATGTACCCCTCAACCATGGACCCTTCCGGTCGAGCCTTTTGCCTCACAAATTGTCTTAGAACCTTCATATATCTCTCCATGAGCCACATCGTCCGAATATGGATAGGACCACACTGTTCAATCTCTTCTACTAGATGTACAAGGTAGTGCTCTTGAGAATTGAAGAAGCTTGGAGGGAAGTACATTTGAATATCACACATCAAAAGTGGAACATTCCTCTTCCAATAATTCAATTCATCCTGATGTATCTCTTTAGATGAAACCCACCTATAGATATTAATGTGTATTATAATAAAGACTTATTATTTGTTCAAAACTAAAGGAATAAATGTATATAAAGGTATTACCAATAATGCACTTCAAAGGATAAGAGTCATGGAAGAGTATGCATGATGGATTCAAAATACCTCAAATATTTGGATAATTTGTAAATAGTTAACGTGACATCACGATCAAAGGTGCTCAGTATTGCTGCGAGCAACACATACTACATGACCATTAACAAAAACAATGTTAAAATATGCATGAAATTATGTTATCACTAAGATATATAAATTTCTAATTATGTTGCCGACAAATGTGACGTTCTAAAAAGTTACCTTAATCCAATTGTGCCAATCATGTGTTTTTAGCCCTGAGAACTCTGACCCATCTCTTGTGAATAAGTTTTTTAATGTTGCACCAAAACCAGAAGGAAATCTTATGCTTTTCATTGTATCAATGATGTTTTCTTTCTCCCTTGATGTAAAAATCCATGGAGCATGAAAAAATGTGTTGTTTTCATGCAACCACATGTTTGGCATGATATTGGCAACTTGGAGGTCCTTTCGTAACTTTATTTGTGATTCAAGGTTGGTTCCATTTAGATGTTTCCACAAACACTCTGCCACATTTTTCCCGATGTGCATAGTATCAAATAGGTGGGCTATTAGCAAGCTCTCATAATATTGTAATTTGTAAAAAATAGATAGTCTTTTCATTCCCAGTGGAAAGCCTGTCCCTTCTTTTTTGTCATATAGTGCTTTCCACCTAGTAGGGTTCATCTTTCTTGGCTTCATCATTTCCACCTCCTTTCCATTGAACTTTTTTTGTCACACACTCGATAGTGATGATTTTGTGATAAAAATTGTCTATACTCATCATACACAGTTTTATTCAGATCCTTTGACTGCCTATACAATGTTTTCGGCCCACATGATGGAAAACCATGTTTCCCCTTTGTTTGTAGCCCTAAAATAAGAATGGAAACGATATTTAGTAAAATGGTAAAATGAATAAAATAATTAGAAATGTAATTTATAATATATTACCACAACAAACAGAGAGTCCCAGGGCATCATGGATTGTCCAGATAAGGATCGCATGAAAGAGGAAGTTTCTATCATTGATAGGTCTTGATACATCATACATATTTACACCATCCCATAATTCACGAAGCTCATCAATGAGGGGCTCCATGTATACATCCATATCCTTTACCTGATACTTCCCTAAATAAACAAAAAGTTTTTTATTAGGATTTAACTGAGTTGAATTTTTCTTTTATATAATTTTCAAGAAACCATTGCATTAATATGCTCTAGTACCTGGTATGACAAGAGTTAACATTGCATGCTCCTTTTTCATTGCCATCCAAGGGGGGAGATTGTTGTTAATAATGAAAACTAGCCAAACAAAATATTTTGTTCTAAGATCTCCAAAAGGATTGACACCATCCATTGCTAAAGAAATTGTTGCATTCCTTGGCTCATTTCTTAAATGTGGCCATTTTTCCTCAATCTCTTTCCATTGTTTGCTATCTGCAGCCATACGCATGACACCATCTTGGCTCGTCCCTTGTGCATGATAATGCATATATTTTGCCAACTCCTTGCATTTGAACATCCTCTCAAATCTTGGCTTTAGTGGAATGTGCCGTAGTACTTTATAAGGAACCTTCTTGGATACTTGATCTTGACGATACCTGTTTGTGTGACAAACTGGGTACTGTTGCAAATTTTTATTATTTCCATAGTATAGTATATGGTTATTTGGACATGCATTATATGTATTGTACTCCATTCCAATGTCTTTCATCACTGAAGATACTTCTCTATGAGAATGAGGCAACTTATTGTCCTTTGGAAGTATTTTGTTTGCCAAAAGTCTACATGAGGCAACAAATGATTTTTATAAGATAAGTATACACAATATTCAAAACTTTCAAGACATTTAGATCATTAATTTATAAGAATATTGAATCCTACCTTAATATATCGGTAAAGCATGTGTTTGTCAATCCATGTGTAACCTTCAAGTTCAACGACAACATAAGTGTCGCCAATATAGAACTATCTGCATTTGGGAAAAGAGGTGTCCTAGCCAACTGAGCTAGGGGTGAATCAATAACTTCTTCAGAAGATCTATAGAAGTCTTGGATGAATTCATTGATACCAGCCTCATTTATTTGCGAAGTGGTTTCATCCATAAATGTGTCTTGTTCTTCATCTTGAGAGTGGCTATCATCAGTGACATCCATTAGTTCTTCAAGAATATCAAGAACTGGAAGTGGCTTTTCACCAAAAAATCAATTGAAATGATCAATAATAATTTATTATATAATATGCATATTTATATATGATAAGAATAACAATTTGTTAATTATAGTGTACCTCTTCTATATAAGTTACTCCATACTTCAATCTATGGATACCAACAAGTCGCCGCTTCTTTAGTTTCCTATTTTGGCACCTTTTGCAAGTGCAATATATCATTTCATTAAAGTATTCATCTGTCCCTGGAGCAGGTCTTGCTGCCCGTTCATCTGAATATTCAGATGATGATGATGTACTATTTCCCTGAATGCACCATGTACCATCAACAATAAGAGTAAAAATTTTAACTTGAGTATTACTTATTTTTGAAAAGAACGTGACTCTTAGGTGCATGATATGATACAGCTTAAGAAATTCAAAACTTTGAAAATGTGGTTTTAAGGTTACTAAGTTACCGGGTTCTTTAAAATGGACTTTGTGCCGCTCTGGGAGCATTTGGGTATGGGAGCAGCCTGGGGAGCACCTGGGAGCGCCCAGGCAGCCCAGGGTTGCAACCTATCATTGACTGATTTGATGCATCTAAACACCTTTGTACAACTTATTTGTCAGTTTGTTCAGGCCATACTTATACTAAGTTTGACCCATATATCAATCATGATCATCATTTTTTGTTGCAGCAGTTTGTGATCTATTTTAGCTTTGGGTTTCAAATTAATTTCAAAGGTTTTTTTTTTCAAGGTGTTTTCTAATTTGGAGGGTTTTATTGATGTCACAGAGTTTCATAATTCATGTAAATTACTCTAAAACATATGTTTTTTCATCACTAACTAGTCCAATCTTTCAATCATAAAAATTATATGAAACATTACTCTATGTGCTACCAATTAAATCCTAGGTTAGTGTTTCATTTCATTAAAATGATACTGCAAGTACCAAAAACAACAACATAAATACCTGGTCTGCCATTTCGTATAGACACCAAAAAAATAGCCTAATAGAAAGCTACAAAGCAAAGTGTGTGGATGCTAGTTAGGATCATTACATAAATAGCTGTTGAAATATATGAAAACATGTATCCCAAAAAAAACCTATAAATTATACTAAAATATAGCTTGAGTTACTAAAAAATATGAAGATTCAATTAAAACTTACATAGAAATTGATTATAAATTGATGATGTAGAATAACCTGAAATACATGGATTTAAATTAATTATAACAGTCCACATACAATTACCATATACAATAATTTAGAATTACCATATACAATTTATTTAGAATTAGCCCAACTGACTCTGATCAAAAGATAATTAGTCTTTTACTTGCCTACTTAATGGATGTAAATCACTAACAAATACAAAATGAATGATAAATACAAAATCTGGTATTTTATTAAATTTATCTCTGTTATGTGTACACTTCATTAAAGACAGTTGTTGAGTAGATCTAATGTTAGGGATCAAGTTGTTTTTTTTGGTCAACCATCAAGTCAAAAATATAGAAAAACTTTAAAAAACTAAAAAAAATCATTTTTTTGGGGTGGTTTGCTTGGATTTAGTTTAGCTCTCCTACTAGATGAACTTGGATTTGCTTGAGTTTGCTATGCAATGGACTTGATTGTATTGGGGTCCATTTAGACAAACCTAGGATGGCCTTCCAAGGGATCCATCCTAGGGCCTTGACCACATTCAAATTTGACTTGTATTCAGGTTTTTTTTGATGAAATGGTAACAAAGTCATATATTAATGTCTATGAATGACCAAAAAAGATCTATGGGACTGAAATTGTACTTGTACAAAAATAACAAAACAAAAAAGCAAGAAAGGGGAAAAAAACATGGGGTTTAACCTAAATATTGTAACCCCAAATAGTACAATTATAAATAGATGGGAGCAGCAAAGATCTTTCAAAGCAGCAACAACAAATGAACACCACCTAGGCAGGGAGCCAAAAGTCATGGATGTTAGTGCTTAGAGATGTGTTGGAGGAACCAATGATATTATCATAACATTGTAGGTGTAGCACTGTACAGGTTGAGAATTCCCTGTCAGGGAAAGGCTTTGTCTAAGGGAGTTGGCCTAGACAATCCTAGGGGAGTTGATTCTACATAGAACCTTTGCTAACATTGAAATCCAAAGCACTATTGGTAGTAGGAAAAAACTTGTAATATGAGGTTGCCCTTGAGATTTGTTCCATGGAGGAAGTGTGTGAGAGAGTCTTGACTTTGAGAAGATTGAACCATGATCATTAAAGTAAGAGTTAGGGTGGTAAGGATCCTTAGCTATGCGGATTGCAAGGATGAGCAATGCCTCATTGGTTTGTCCCCTCTCATAGGTGAATTGCTAGTATCAAAAAGGAGCTTAATGCCCCCACCATATATGATGAGTTGAAATTGTTTATGAAAGCTATTTGATGCCATGGTTTTTTACCCGAAAGGGTTTTCCACGAGAAATTTGGTGTTCGTGTCTTAATGGTTGTTCTCTTTATGCTTTATATGGTTTTATGCATTCATAGTTATTGAAAAAGATTTGAAATACTAATTCAACCCCCCCTGACAATATTTCTAGTGTGCTTCTCAAATATGCGATTACTTTAGACATATATAGTGTAACATTCAATGCATGTTAAATACGTATCAGAAAAAACTAATACATGGCTTCAGAGAAGTCATGCCCTAGTTTTGTGGGCTTATCTTAATCCCTCCTAAAGCAGGCCTCATATATTTTCTCTTTAACAATCCAAATAGATTTCAGTAGCAACTATCCCATTGAAAGGGAATGTTCCTTGTGCTTTGATTTTCCATTGAAACTTGTACTTAAGATCTCTCAAATTCTCAACTCAAAGTCCATTGATGTTTTTATCCATCATCCACTTATATGGAAAATCAAGGAAAAATTACTTGAATAATAATAGCTAAAAATGTGCCTTAAGTAGTTGCTCTCTTCTTTTGTACTAGTAAGTATTTATTATCTAATGGAAAAATATTTAACACTCCCTTTACTCTTTTACAAATATGCTAAAATAGCTATCAATGAGAACATTTCAATATCATTTAGTATCTTTTGAGATTTAAGATTTTGTTTCAAAACCATTTTCTATTACTCTATTTTGAGCTATTTGATTCAAAACCTATTAAGTTGAACTTTGCAATTGCTTCCTTTGTAATAGTTTTGTGAGTTGGTGCTCACTCTCTATAACCTGGGTTGGTGTCCAATCTGTTATTGAAAGAATCTGTTGAACTGTGCTTTTTTACCTGAAAGGGTTTTACACGTGATAATTCTTGGTGTCTCTATCTTTATGCTTTCCTTTTCTCTAATTTTCAGTTTTAAGGTTTTAACTTGCTCTATGGTGTTCAAATACTGATTCACCCCTACCCTCTCGGTATTTTTTGTGTGATCTTCATTGAAGACCATAGTTGAAAAACTCGAACTTGGCAAGCCCAAAAAAAATTAAAACTGGGGGAAAAGCTCGGCAATAACTTGGCAACTTTATTGAACATTTGAAAATAAATATCTTTTTAAAATATTATTCAAAAACCCACATATATATTGAATTTGTAGAAGATATTAGTAAGTTACCATATCAGGTTCGGGTATGCCAGTACAATACGACAATATTTTTGGAGAAGACTGTCTAAACTATATTGAAGTATTCTATTAATATAGTTTATTCCAATATAATTGAAAAAATAGAGGATGCATATTAGAACCTTAGTGAAGTTTTGAATGGATATTCTGTCTTGCTCAATGGTACAGTATAATTCACTTAGAAAGCACATTCTCTCATTTATGATAAGATGTTCTACCATAACATCAAAATCTTGACATAAAAGCTCCATGAATTCCTCAAAGGTAAGCTTACAAGTTACCAGATTTTGATAAAGTGGTTTTGAGGGAGCTAATGGTGGTCCTGTAGCTCATTTATCTAACTGAAACATAACATTAGAAGCAAACCAACGGGATCTATAAAATTCCAATTGTTTATTCTGGTTGGAAACCCATTTTTGATATGTGGATATGCTGAGGTAGAAAAAGTAGGCTATGGAAAATTACTGAATGTATAGCTTGAAAAAGGATACAACATTACAATACCCTATTATTAGTGACCTAAGTGACAGAGATAGGACCCAGCACACCACCTCAGCTAAGTGTCCATATTTGAATTTCATTTTCTATGCACAGGTTCATTGTAAATGTAAGTTGTTGCTAATGAGAGTGAGGTAACTGTTGGAAACATTTTCACAACATATATTTTCCCTCCACTAGACTAAAGACTATTTGCTATCTGCACTTTTGGTAGTTATATTGCATGCAGAAATTTTGTGTTCAAATTGAAGATAATATTGAATGACAACTTTATAGCGTATCTCTTTGTCTTACTGTTCTCTCTTTTAATTGCAATCAATGGAATGCCCTCAAGATTATATGTATTGATCTGACAAGCTTGCATGGTAAAATATTAGTTATCATTCTTTATCTAGATCCTTTCCACGTGGATTAAAGTTCATGTGTACTTTAAAAAGCATGCAATTTCTTTTTTGTTGGCTAAATTATTGAGAAATTTCTGTCATGCAAAAAAAGTGTATCTCAACTATATAGTTGTATAGCTTTGTAGGAATCTTTTGTTTTCTTTAGAGACTAATAAGGGAGCCTACCAAAAGAGAGGAATATTTGTCCCACATGCTCTTCCACCAAGATATGTCCTATGCAACTTATATACGTTTCTGGTTACAAAATTGTGTGGGAATTTAGTTCTGTTGTAATTGAGTGGAAAATTAAATCACTATAAACAGTAGGTAGGTGCACATAATTTTGCTTATTATTAAATTAGTTGAGAGAAAAGTTAATGGACTTTGTAGCAACTGAAATTTTGAAGCACAGAAGATTGCAGGTGGGGAGAAGTTTCTGCATCCACCTAGGAGTTCAAGTGCACTCTCTTGGAAGAGCCTTGATTCTGTTATAGGTAGATCTCTCTTTCTCTCTCTCCACTTTTATTTTGTGTCAAATCCCGATTTATTGACAATAGCATGACAATTTGATAATCGTGTTGCAAATGGTGGATTGCTTGTTTATGATATTACTACTCTCCTATTGAGCTAAATCAATACTTCCCATACCTGTTCTGACTTTGTTCCATCAGTGTGATCAAAATCTGTTGCACTTCACTATAGCCATTATATTTTCTATTTGTTGGAAAAATAATTATTATGATACCTATAGCTTGATATTCTCTTAAGTTTGTTTGCATATTCTTACTCCATATGATCACTGTAACTCATAGTGTCATCAGATGCTATTGAAGGAGTTGTTATTAGTTTTGGGTAAGTTATCTTTTGTCTATACGACATACACCAGCTTAGTGTGATAACTGGGTAACTTCCAGAGAGATTATTGTAATTAATATATTTTATGTTGTCAATGCAGTAGACTGGATTGACCGTAGAAGAAAAGCATCTGAGCCAACCTATTTGTACACTGTTGAAAAGGTATTTTGGGTGTTTTCTCTCATTCCAATCCTCAGCTTCGTTAAGTTTCTTTTTTATTAAATATTATTATTGACAAAACTTTAATAGTGGCAGCAAAACAGACAAGTGATTCATATATAAATTTGCAGTTTGATATTGAAACAATAACCAGAGGAATATGATTTACAAATGGAAATAGTGACTCCTTAGAGTTAGATCAATACAGATAAGGAACAATCATTAAAAAGAGATTTAAATTTGAGGCTTGAGATCATCCTCTGTAAGAACAACTTTAGTAACTAATGAGTACCTCAATTTGGTGTTGTAAATGTCTCCACCATATATTATAATGTCATACTTTATGATAGTAAGCTTCATTTATATAACATGTGACAGCTAGTGAATTTTTTACCATGACACATGGGTCAAACTTGAAGTTTTGAAACTACTTTATTAGATTTCCTTAGGTTACAAAAGGTGGCAGTCATAGAGAAGCGGGCATATGTCTAAAAGTTCCATCTCTTCTGATGTATGATATCATCAATTGTATTGAGTATTGAAAGTGCTCTCATTTCTCATAATTACTTTGTAAATTTCTGTTTTGGATTTATCATTTTGCTCCATTTGAGTTTATATTGGCTAATATAGGAGACTTTTTCCAGCTTTGTGCCCTAATTTATTTTATTTTCCCTTGTGTACTGCAGCAGCTTCACCTGAAATGGAGTAATCTCATTCCTGGGTACTCTTTGCTCGTTAGCCCCCTTGCCCCTCCACCCAGGATCAATTATTTTTGTAATAAAACCTTGTGCCATAAGCAATGGCTCTTCTCGTCCCTCCAAGAATGTAGTTCTATTACCCTAAAATTTGACTTTTGAACAAATTCCTTGATGCTGCACTATTTCCTTGTAACCAACATCCTATAATTTACCTTTCTTTGCCTAACACTGTCCAGGTACTTGTGACAGGAAAACTAACTAAAGCCTGCCTGATTTTTTTTTATAAATATATCCTATTCCAGGAAAAACATAAGTATCAGGCAATTAGTCTCAAGTTGTTTATTTGCTATAATGCTAAGAGTCATCTCTTATGTTGGTGTCTATCGACTCTTCGTCTCTAAATGATTTAAGGGTTTTGATTTGAAGGACATTTTAGTCCCTCCCAAACTTGGTTACTCTAGATGAATTACTTTAACGACATTAGCTACAAAGTTATCTCCATCCTGTTTCTAGATACTAGACAAAGCGCAGATACAGATTGACAAGATGATTTGAAAATTTGAAGGCCAGTACTACTACTGCTGGCCATTGCCTATAGTTGGCCCAAGTAAATTATTAATTTCCAAAGTTTTAATTTAGGCCTTGGAAATTTTATAGAAGGCATATTATTAGAACAACTATTTTGATTTGCTAAGGTTGGAAATATTGTTTTTGAAAAAACCGATTTTAATTAGGAAGGTTATTTAAACATACACACCCTTCTATATTCAATGTTGCAGCTGTGACAGGTTGCCAATGGAATCAAGGAGGTTATTTAAACCATTGCAATATTTTATTTTCAAGTGTTGCAGCTGCACTAGATTGTCAATAGAATCAAGGAGGTTATTTAAACCTTTGAAACTTCCTATTATGTTCAAGTGCTACAGCTGTGAAAGGTTGACAATGGAATCAGGGAGGTTATTTAAACCTCTACAACTTTCTATTTTCAAGTACTGCAGATGTGACAAGTTGCCAATGGAATTAGGAAGGTTTTTTTAAACCTCTACAGTCTTCTATGTTCAAGTGTTGCAACTGTGATAGGTTTCCAATAGAATCGGGGAGGTTATTTGAACTTTTACACCCTTCTATGTTCAAGTGTTGCAGCTATGACAGGTTACCAATGGAATCAGGGACGTTATTTAAACCTACACACTCCATTATATTCAAGTGTTGTAGCTATGACAGGTTGTCAATGGAATCAATTTAAGAAGATTCATCCAAAGAGGAAATTGATTTCCCAGCTGAAGACTGATGATTTTCAATAATTTTATGCATCATAGTTGGTTACAAATTCAACTATAAAAGGGGAAAACCTACAAGATAGACACATAAATCCACTTTCTATAGCTTTTGAAGAACATTTCATAGAACAAAAGCAATCTGAACAGAAAGAGATTCTCCAAGAAGATGATTTAAATAAATCAAGTGAAGATGGCAGACATAAGGATGATGGGGAAGCTTCAGTGGAGGATCTTTCTTCATTCCAATTCCTAATGCTGAAATAACTGATGACCTACATATTAACTCCAAAATCAAATATCTTGCCATCCCAAAGGCTTTTCAAAATATTCATTAACTTAGAGGTCTGGGATTCCTTATGATCCCCGTGAATTTGTTTCAAGACATTATGATTAATTCTATTTGTAGCTAAGTCATATTAATCATATTGATGTCATTATTTGATCAAGAAAATTCCAGACCAAAATGATCCAAAGCCAAAATAAATGGTGCACAAAGATGGATGAGGTATCAAACGTAAGTTGTACTCTTTATAGATTTGGGAAGTGCAATCAACAAAAATCTCTACAAGTTTCGGGATTCACTGAATTTTAATTTCAATGAGGTGAAAGATAGTTTATGAGAGAGCATATCACGCTATTTTAACTTTTAAGAATATTGAATGATTACTAAATGTAAGAGACAAGTCTATGATATTTAACGTTTCCTGGCTTGCTATTATCGCAGGGTACATAATACAATACAACATGCAACATAAGCAGGGGAGTAAGGAATTTTGACAAGATCTGGGGTTTTTTAAAATTTTACCTGTTTGCTTGGAGATGATCCACAGGTTGAAGAAAACGGCAGCCCACGGGATGAAGAAAATGGCAGCTAGGGCATAATATTTTCTGCAAATCCGGCAAAAACCCAATACTACAATCATCACTTCCCGCCACACCCTGCATTCTTATAAGCTTCCTTCCCGCCACACCCATTGTAAGCCTTCCGCCTGAAGAAACTCCATCCGAGTCTGACGCCGTAGCAGCAAACGGGAGAGCCAACTCATAGAGCCATCAAAAAGCTGCGAAAACAGTAGTTTTGTTTGAGGGAAAAGCCATATGTGGGAAATAATTAATATATTTTTTGGAAAAGGTAGGTATTTTTTCTATTTTAATTTGAGACAATGTAAAGTAAAAAATAAAACTTAACTAGCAATTGCACCTTGGTGTGCAATAGGTATGCCGAAGAGGTCTAGAATATCCATTACGAAAATTTTATGTCTATATTTTGCATACATCTATGCAATGCAAGAGATCGATTGGTAGGCCATTTTGGAAATGATTTTGTTTGTGCAACAAAGGTCTCAATGGAGAGGTGATAGCTTCAAATGAAATATGCATCCACTTACAAGTATCCAAACATGAAAGAAACAAAACCTTTGAATCAAGAAGATAATCAGGCTTCATTAGTAGTAGGCTCATGTTATGTTTTTCATAGGGAGAGAGGAGATAGAGGGAGAGATGGAGATGGATAGAAAGAGGGAGATATAAAGGGAGATAGGTAGAGGAGAAAAAAGTAAAGAGATATAGAAGAGGGAGTAATAGAGAGAGGGGGGGGAGATAGGGATAGAAAGAGGGAGAGATAGGGATAAAGAAGGAGAGATAGAGATAGATATAACTTAGGAAAGATAGAGGGGTTGAGAGAGAGATGGAGATGGAGAAATAGAGATATTAAGAGGGAGACAATGAGAGGGGGATGGAGAGATAGAAAGATAAATATATAAGAAGTTATATATATAGAGGTAGAGAAAGGGATATGTAGGGATATATAAAGGGGGGAAGAGTGAGAGAGAGGTAAAGAGGAAGATAGATATGGGGATGGAGATGGAGAGGGGTATGGAGAGGAGAGAGATGGATAAATAGAAATATAAAGATAGGCATAGGAAGTTATATATAGAGAGAGATAGAGACAATGTAAAGTAAAAAATAAAACTTAACTAGCAATTGTACCTTGGTGTGCAATAAGTATGCCGAAGAGGTCTAGAATATCCATTACGAAATTTTTTTGTCTTTATTTTGCATACATCTATGCAATGCAAGATACTAATTGGTAGGCCATTTAGTAAATGATTTTGTTTGTTCAACAAAGGTCTCAATGGAGAGGTGATAGCTTCAAATGAAATATGCATCCACTTACAAGTATCCAAACATGAAAGAAACAAAACCTTTGAATCAAGAAGATAATCAGGCTTCATTTGTAGTAGGCTCATGTTATGTTTGTCATAGGAAGAGAGGGAGATAGAGGGAGAGATATGGATACAAAGAGGGAGATATAAAGGGGGGAAAAGTGAGAGAGAGGTAAAGAGGAAGATAGATACAGGGATGGAGATGGAGAGGGTTATGGAGAGGAGAGAGAGGAATAAATAGAAATATAAAGATAGGCATAGGAAGTTATATATAGAGAGAGATAGAGAGGGAGAGAAAAAGATAGTCAGGTAATGAGATATAGATATGGAGGTATAGGAAGAGGTAGAGGGAAATAGAGAGGGAAAGAGCTAAATGGATACATAGAAGGAGACGTGTCAAGAGATAGAGGGAGAAAAATAGATAGAGGCGCACAGATAGAGAGATGGATAGGGGGATATAGAGGGAGTGAGGGAGGGAGAGATGGGGATAGATAGAGGGGAGATATAAAGAGAGGGAGGGAGAGAAAGAGAGGGAGATAGATAGAGGAGAGAGAGAGGTTTGGAAGGTGAATTATCATATCCTTAATCAAATGACACATGTGGTACCCTGAGCATAACTCCCTAGGGACACATGTAATCCTCGGATTGTTAGATATAGTGAGGGAGGAATAGGGAGAGTGTGTGTGTGTGTGTGTGTGTGTGTGTGTGTGTGTGTGTGTGTGTGTGCATGAGAAAGATATATGGAGAGAGATAAAATAGAGATATAGAAAGAGGAAGTGATAGGGAGAGAGAGATCTCAAAAGAGGGAGAGATAGAGAGATAGGTAGTGGGAAAAATGGAGGGGGAAGAGAGAGAAAGAGAGATGGAAGGAGAGAGGAAAGGGAAGAAGGAGAGAATGAGAGATGGAGCATTGGAAGGATAGAAAGATAGAGATAGGGAGTTATATATAAAGAGAGGTAGAGATGAGGAGATATATGTATAAAGATGGGAAGAGAAAGAGAGAGACACTCCTTCTATCTATGTCTCCCTCTCAATCTCTATGTTTCTCATTATCTCTTAATTTCTCTCTTTGTATCTCTCTCATATTTCTCTATATATTTTTCTTACGTTCTCTCTTCCTCTCTCTCCCTATCTCTCTACCTTACTCCTTTATTGTCCCTATTTATCTCCCCCTCTCTCTACTTCTATATATCTTTGTCTCCTATTTCTCTTTATCTATCTCTTTATCTCTCTATGGTTTTATATCTATCTATGTCTCTTATGTTCTCTCTCTGTTTATTCCTCTATATCTCTGCCTCTGTCTATCTCTTCTCTCTATCTATCTCTTTTATCTCTCTATATCTCTTTGTCTCCCTCTTTTACTCTCCATAGATCTCTATTTATCTTTCTCTCTATCTTTTTTTCTCTCTTTTCTCTTTTTGTATCTCCCTCTCCCTATCTATATCCATGTCCATTTTTATCTTTCCTCCCCCTCACTCTCTCTCTTCCTTTCTTTCTCTTTTTCTCCCTTTTCCTCTTTATATCTTCTCTATCTTCCTTAAGTGTGCAATGGGTACACTAAAGAGGTTTGAAAGGTGGTCTCATTATCCTTAATCAAATGACACATGTGGTACCACAGGCATAACTCCTAGGGACACATGTAATCCTTGGATTGTTAGATATAGTGAGGGAGGAATAGAGTGTGTGTGTGTGTATGTGTGTGTGTGTGTGTGTGAGAGAGAAGATGGGAGAGGATAGAGAGGGAAGGAGAGGGAGGTAGAGAAATAGAGAGGAGAAAAAAGTAAAGAGATATAGAAGAGGGAGTAATAGAGAGATGGGGGAGATAGGATAGAAAGAGGGAAAGATAGGGGATAGAAAGAAGAGAGATAGAGATAGATATAACTTATGAAAGATAGGGGGTTGAGAGAGATGTGGAGAGGGAGAAATAGAGATGTTAAGAGGGAGACAATGAGAGGGGGATGTAGAGATAGAAAGATAAATATATAAGAAGTTATATATAGAGAGGTAGAGAGAGGGATATGTAGAGAAGGAAAGAGTGAGAGATAACTTGTGATAAAGATAAGTAATAAAGAGATGAAGAGATAAATAGAGAGGGGGAGAGAGAGATAAAGATAAGGAGGGAGAAATGGAGTTTGTATGTGTGTGTGAGAGAGAGAGATATATGAAGATAGAGACAAAGGGATATATTTAGGGAGAGAGGGAGAGATTCAATAGAGAGAGGATAGAGATAAAATAGAGATATAGAAAGAGGAAGTGATAGGGAGAGATAGAGATCTCAAAAGAGGGAGAGATAGAGAGATAGGTAGTGGGAAAAATGGAGGGGGAAGAGAGAGAAAGAGAGATGGAAGGAGAGAGGAAAGGGAAGAGGGAGAGAATGAGAGAGGGAGCATTGGAAGGATAGAAAGATAGAGATAGGGAGTTATATATAAAGAGAGGTAGAGATGAGGAGATATATGTATAAAGATGGGAAGAGAAAGAGAGAGACACTCTTTCTATCTATGTCTCCCTCTCAATCTCTATGTTTCTCATTATCTCTCAATTTCTCTCTTTGTATCTCTCTCATATTTCTCTTTATATTTTTCTTATGTTCTCTCTTCCTCTCTCTCCCTATCTCTCTACCTTACTCCTTTATTGTCCCTATTTATCTCCCCCTCTCTCTACTTCTATATATCTTTGTCTCCTATTTCTCTTTATCTATCTCTTTATCTCTCTCCCTATGGTACTTTATATCTATCTATGTCTCTTATATTCTCTCTCTCTCTCTCTATCTCTATCTTTCTCTCCCCCTCTCTCTCTCCCTATTTATTCCTCTAGTATATCTCTACCTCTATCTCTATCTCCATATTTCTATCTCTCTTCTATCTCTCTATATCTCTGTCTCCCTCTTTATTTCTCCATAGATCTCTATTTATCTTTCTCTCTATCTCTTTTTCTCTCTTTTCTCTTTTTGTATCTCCCTCTCCCTATCTATATCCATCCATTTTTATCTTTTCCCCCCTCTCTCTCTTCCTTTCTTTCTCTTTTTCTCCCTTTTTCTCTTTATATCTTCTCTATCATCCTTAAGTGTCCAATGGGTACTCTAAAGAGGTTTGAAAGGTGAATTATCATATCCTTAATCAAATGACACATGTGGTACCCTAAGCATAACTCCCTAGGGACACATGCAATCCTTGGATTGTTAGATATAGTGAGGGAGGAATAGGGAGTGTGTGCGTGTGTGTGTGTGAGTGAGAAAGATAAATGGAGAGAGATAGAGAGGGAGATTTGTATAAATAGATAGAGAGGGAAGGAGAGGGAGGTAGAGAAATAGAGAGGAGAAAAATGTAAAGAGATATAGAAGAGGGAGTAATAGAGAGAGAGGGGGGGGGGAGATAGGGATAGAAAGGAGAGATAGAGATAGATATAACTTAGGAAAGATAAAGGGGTTGAGAGAGAGATGGAGAGGGAGAAATAGAGATATTAAGAGGGAGACAATGAGAGGGGGATGGAGAGATAGAAAGATAAATATATAAGAATTTATATATATAGAGGTAGAGAGAGGGATATGTAGAGAAGGAAAGAGTGAGAGATAACCTGTGATAAAGATAAGTAATAAAGAGATAAATAGAGAGGGGGAGAGAGAGATAAAGATAAGGAGGGAGAAATGGAGTGTGTATGTGTGTGTGTGAGAGAGAGATATATATGAAGATAGAGACAAAGGGATATATATAGGGAGAGAGGGAGAGAAATGGAGAGGATAGAGATAAAATAGAGATATAGAAAGAGGAAGTGATAGGGAGAGAGAGATCTCAAAAGAGGGAGAGATAGAGAGATAGGTAGTGGGAAAAATGGAGGGGGAAGAGAGAGAAAGAGAGATGGAAGGAGAGAGGAAAGGGAAGAGGGAGAGAATGAGAGAGGGAGCATTGGAAGGATAGAAGGATAGAGATAGGGAGTTATATATAAAGAGAGGTAGAGATGAGGAGATATATGTATAAAGATGGGAAGAGAAAGAGAGAGACACTCTTTCTATTTATGTCTCCCTCTTAATTTCTCTCTTTGTATCTCTCTCATATTTCTCTTTATATTTTTCTTATGTTCTCTCTTCCTCTCTCTCCCTATCTCTCTACCTTACTCCTTTATTGTCCCTATTTATCTCCCCCTCTCTCTACTTCTATATATCTTTGTCTCCTATTTCTCTTTATCTATCTCTTTATCTCTCTCCCTATGGTACTTTATATCTATCTATGTCTCTTATATTCTCTCTCTCTCTATCTCTATCTTTCTCTCCCTCTCTCTCTCTCTCCCTATTTATTCCTTTATTATATCTCTACCTCTACCTCTATCTCTATATCTCTATCTCTCTTCTATCTCTCTATATCTCTTTGTCTCCCTCTTTATCTCTCCATAGATCTCTATTTATCTTTCTCTCTATCTTTTTTTCTCTCTTTTCTCTTTTTGTATCTCCCTCTCCCTATCTATATCCATCCATTTTTATCTTTGCCCCCCCTCTCTCTCTCTCTCTTCCTTTCTTTCTCTTTTTCTCCCTTTTCCTCTTTATATCTTCTCTATCTTCCTTAAGTGTGCAATGGGTACTCTAAAGAGGTTTGAAAGGTGAATTATCATATCCTTAATCAAATGACACATGTGGTACCTTGAGCATAACTCCCTAGGGACACATGTAATCCTTGGATTGTTGGCATGAATCGACTAATCAAAAGTTAGTCTCCCTCTCTCTCAATAACGTTTAATTTAGATTTTAAGTTTGAAATTTATTTTATTATATAAATTAGGATAAAAATAAAATGAATAATTATAAATTAAATTATTTCTAATAACTTTTAATTATAATTTGTAATTTCATAAGCATAAATAAATATGTAAAATAAATTTCAAAGTTAAATCATACTATAAAGGAAATGCAAAATTACAATATCCATTTAAACAAATAATTTTAAAATAATTAAAATTTAATAACATGAATAATTATAAATTAAATTATTTCTAATAACTTTTAATTGTAGTTTGTAATTTCATAAATATAAGTAAATATGTAAAATAAATTTCAAAGTTAAATCATACTATAAAGGAAATGCAAAATTAAAATATCCATTTAAACAAATAATTTTTAAAAAATATTAAATAATAAACTTATTGAGAATAAATAATTAAATAATAGAATTAAAATTTTAAAAAATGTACTTAAAAAATATAATTAATATATTGCAAACAATAGTAACATTAATTTGAAAGTAAAATTGTACTTCAAATAAAATAGTAAAACTAAAAATAAACTGTATTAAAACTGTTAAAACTAAAATTTTAACTTTTATATTAAAAATTACAAGTAAGATTAAACTTAAAAAACTAAAAAATAAAATGAAAGGTAAAAAATCAATTTCTAATTTAAATATAGATAATTTTGATTTGATTTGATTTAATTTTAATAAACTTTATGTGATTTAATTTAAAATGTATATTAAAAAAATTTAAATATAAATATAAATTTACTAAAACCTACAATAAAAAAACTCTAATAACTACTCAAATATTTTTTTAACTTTAAAAATTATTAAGAATAAAATAAACTAAAAGAAATAACACAGAGCATTGATAATTGAAATAGGCACGTGGCATATTCTCTTTATCATGAAATGCCAAATAAATAAATTTATTAATTCTCTTTATCACTAAATACCAAATAAATAAATAAATTTATTTCTTGGAAGGCAAAATCGAACCGTTGTAGGCTTTGCAATGAGTGTTTCTTACTTTTTTTGACTAAGAACGACAAAAGAAAAAAAATAGTGAGAGACAATGTAAAATAAAAAATAAAACTTAAA
Source organism: Sequoia sempervirens (assembly GCA_007258455.2). Taxonomy (NCBI): domain Eukaryota; kingdom Viridiplantae; phylum Streptophyta; class Pinopsida; order Cupressales; family Cupressaceae; genus Sequoia; species Sequoia sempervirens. The sequence goes on along the minus strand of VDFB02105785.1, from coordinate 572,586,343 downwards.
TATATTTAATTTCTATTGTTTTAATTTGAGACAATGTATAATAAAAAATAAAACTTAAATATATTTAATTTCTATTGTCTTAAGTTAAGACAAAATAAATAAATAAATATAACTTAAATATATTTAAGACAAAATTAGTATTTTGTCTTAAATTATCGTCTTAAAAAGCCCCTCAATGTATTAGGGCGAGTCTAGGTGCACTAGTGAATATTGAGTGTCTTTATTGTCATTGAATCAATTACGAAGATGGAGTGTTCGACGTGTGAAAGGAATTGAGTGTTTTTCTGGATTGTTGGATCATTAAATAGGGGAGACCGCACATAGCTATGAGTTCTAGGGGTGATGTCTTGGATGCCTCCGATGCATGACTTGTGTTACCATCCAATGAAAATGGATCGCTAAATCTCTAGCATTGCTTGCCAAATTTCTCTTACCAGCTAAAAAAGAAGAGGAATATCGTATGAACCTCATTTCATATGTGGTGAACGAAGATTGGGTATTATCAAATTTGTTGTTGAAGTTGTTTCTCCTAATTTAGCCTAGAAATGGCTTCAGAATCATGTTAGTTGACCAACATTTTCTTCCATTGATTCCAGCTTGGTAGAGGGATTCAATGTAGGCGTCTGCTGGCTGTCGAGTGTAAGGTGAGCCAAAGTGTTGTCCAAGACTACACATTCTCAAAGACCACAAAAACCCAAGTGACTAACATACCAAAGTCAGTCAATAAAAAATGAGTGTCGGCAATAAGGACCTCTATAATATCACTTTCATAGCCATTATAAAAGAGGAGGTCGAGCAACAGGAAATTGTCTTTCGCTAAGAGAGGTTTATGAGCAGTGACTTGTATTTATTTCCCAACTCCCTGCTACTTACATTAGATCTTTTTATGCAAAAGTAGATCTAATCTTATAGAGTGTATCTTTTTTTTAAAATCAATCTCTCACACTTTAGAGTCAACAACGCTATCAATTAATTTCTTACGTTAGAAATTAATTGTCCTTTGGACAATAAGCTTGGGAGATATGTTCGAGGCATTTGTCATTTATTGTTAATTGATTTAAAACGATTTTTTTTTATCAACTATTTTATGTTGCTTTTCTAAGATACATCTTTCACATATTCTTTTTGGTTTCTCTAATAAAGGTAGTCCCTCGACCATGCCTTTCCTATGAATCAAATTTAGACCTCCAAAGTTGAGATGCCCAAATCTGACGTGCCATAACCAATTTTCATCTTTTATGTCTACTTGAAAGATTGTTTGCATGACTGTTGTAGTTTCTTATTTATCCAGTTGTGGGCTCATTGAATGTTGTGCTTGAGAAAAATCTATGTTCAAATTTGGCTTAATCTTTAGGGGAAACATTCTATTACTTGACATTTTGACTTTAGAAATGAGCTGATTGCTTAGAAATTTATCAAAAAATGTACACAATCCATTTTTGAATGACACTCTAAACCCTTTTTGTACAAGTTGCCCTATACTCATTGAATTGTGTTTTAGACCAATCACAAAATACACATCTGAGATATACTTTATCTCCCCCTGATTAGTTAGAATGTTGACATTTCATTTTCCTTTAACTAACACTTTGTTTTCATTGCCCAATGTGACATCTAATTTTATATTTTCATCTAAACTTGAAAACGTTTTTAGATTTCCTGTCATATGATTACTACAACCTAAATCTAAGAACCATATGTCTTTTTCACTTGCTTGTGCAACATTACATGCCAAAAACATTGTGCTCTGTTCTGACTTTTGGTTTCGATTTTCTTTTGTAAAATTTGTTTTTTCTTTACTAAAATCATATTGCTTCTTTCTACACTCATTCATATAAAGCCTAAACATTTTATAGTAGTGACAAATAAAAACACAAATAATTTATCCAAAACTGATTTTAGTATTATATAATTCAAATCTTATATATTTCATTTCATAAAAGACAGTTGTTGCTTTGTTTCTTCACAAATTTTCATTCTGTAGAGCAATACTAGACTTTTTTTTCTTCTCTTTATAATAATAAAAACTTAAAACCTCTTTGTATATAAAAGACTTCAAAAGCTCAATAACACATCACCAGAAAAGACAAGAATTAAAAATAATTTATTACAATAATGAAAGCTAGAGATATGAAATTTAGATTTTTTTAGAGTTGTGGAGAAGGGATGGCTTCGTTTCTAAGCTCTGTCGGTCGAGCTAGGGCGCCTGTGCCCTAGCTCGCTCTCTAGTCTCTATCTATAGGTGCGCTGGGGGGGTTTCTTTCTGTGTTCTAGGTGAGGATGACACTTTGTGTGCCTTTTCTTCTTTGTTTTCCTTCGTTGTTGTGCGGTGGGGGAGTTCTGAGCTTGCCATGGGGTGTGGGCCAGCATTTGCTTTGCTTGGGGTGGTGTGGGGGTGTGGTCTAGTATGCCCTAATTCAAGGAAGCTTTTCAATCTTTTTGGCCCATGTAGGGCTCTGTTCGCTGGGTGTGGAGTGTAGGGTTTGTTGTGTTGTGCCATTTGTTCCCTTGGGATGTGTGTTGTCTCTTTTGGGGGTGGGGTTGTGCTTTTATTTGCTACTTCTCTTGTGTTTTGGGGGGCTGTGGTTGGAGCTAGCGGGTCCTTCCTAACTCTTGTGCAAGCTGGTGTCCTTGTTTTCTTGTCCTGCGGGATTGCATGATCGTTTGTTGTTTTGTTCTGGATTCATGTCATGAGGGGAATCATATGGGGTTAGACCCTCGATGGATTTCTGTTCTTCCTTTGGCTCAAAACTGTCGGTGCAGGGGGTGAAGGTTTTTGATAATAACTTGTTTGCTCTGGATCAAGAGATGAAAGAGTCTGGGTTGTTTAGGGGCCCTAAGATCACAAAAATTAATGGTTGTTTGGAAAGATGTAAGGAGAGACCGAAGCTGGTTATCCTGATGGAGATGTTGGCTGATGATATTGAGTATTACTCGAAGCATTCCTTTTATTACAAGTTTATGGGTTTGAGAGTCTCATTGAAGTTTTTGGAATCCTGGGCTCAGAGGACCTGGCTACTGGAAGGCAAGATGGAGATTAGGCTCCTGGCGAATAACTACATTATGGTCTCCTTTGACTACATGAAGGATCGTAGTAGGATTTTTGAGGGGGTTCCTATTTTTACAACCAAGTTGGCTTGTTTATGAAGCCATGGCATGCAAGTTTCAATCCAACTGAGGAGGTCCTGACCAGGGTCCTAGTTTGGGTTCAGCTTCCATGGTTCCCCGTTGAATGCTGGCGTGAGGATGTGTTGCATTTGGTAGCTTCAATGCTTGGCAAACATGTTGATTCTTCACTACAGACGCAATTTAAAAAGGTAATGACTTTTGCCCGTATTTGTTTAGAAATTGATTTAAGCAAGCCATTGCTAGATTATGTGGAAGTGAGTGTAGGATTGTATACTTGGGTGCAACAGTTGGACTATGAAACTCTTCCTTTTTGGTGTAGATTTTTTCATGAATATGGACACTTGCTACATATATGCCCTAAGGCTAAGCCGATGGTTCCCCAGTCCTCTCAACCTCATCACAACCCACCTAGGGTTGATAGGGGGAAGGTGCCTATTTTTGGTGGAGAGGGTACTGGGGAGGATGGTTTTACCCATGTCAAAGCTCAGAATAGGAACCGAGGGCTGAAGAGGACCATGGGGGATAGGCAGGAGGATGGCTCTTTTAATAGGTTTGAGGTCCTTGAGGATCTCATTCAACAGGAATTGAATTTGGGCTTGGTGAATCTAGATCAGGGAACTTTGGGTACAGGAAAAGATGGGCCTTCCTTGGAGGTTGTGCAGGTTGTGCAAGATATGAATGTTGGGCTGATGGACATGGATCAACAGTTGACAGACCAAGTTGTGTAGGATCCTTCTACTGGTGTTCTAAAGATTGGGGAAGTTGGTTCTTCTCTACCTATTAAGGCTGGTGTTGAAGTTGGTAAGAGCTCTTTGTCATCTCCTCGCATGGGTATTCTGTAAAAGGAACCAAAGAAGGGGCTTGGTGAGAAGAGCTCCAAGTTGGGTAGGAAGAAGGATACTGAAAAGATTAAGTCAACTGGGGAAACTTTGGTGGAGTTAGGGACAGTCAAGACCCTTGATTTGCATTTCTTGTGTCCCCAAAAATGATTGTTTTATCTTGGAATGTAAGGGGCCTGAACAGTGGCCCTCGACAAAAAGTTGTTTGTGAGCTAGTTATAAATCATTCACCTGATATCCTTTTTCTTTAGGAAACTAAATTATCTATGGAAAATATGTTGAATTTGGTCCCTACGCTGTGGAATTTTGGCGAGTGTCAGTGTATTGGTGCTCAGGGTGCTTCTGAAGGGGTGGCTTGCCTATGGAACCCTCGGAGGGTCTGTCCTCTCTGGTGGGTGTCATCTAGATCTTCTATTTCCTTGGAGGCCACATGCTTTGTGACTAGAGAGTGTGTTCTCCTCTCTAATGTGTATGCACCCGTCGAGTATCAGGGTAAGCAATTTTTATGGTCTCATCTTTGTTTTGTTCGCAGCCTTGTGCCTTTCCATCCTTGGATCTTGGCTAGGGACTTCAATGCTATCGTGGAGTTGTCTGAGAAATAGGGTGGAATTGCTAGGTTGGAGCCTTCTGCGATGCTTCTCAGGGATTGCATTTCTGATTTAAATCTTATTGATGTTCATCCCAGTAATGGCCACTTCACATGGAGCAATAGGAGGATTGGTGTGGAATGTGTCGCAGAGAGGTTGGATCGGTTCCTAGTCTCATGTTTTTGGGTTGGTGACTTATGGTCTACATCCTCCGAGATTTTGGATTGGCGGGGTTCGGACCACTAGCCCATCAAGCTTAGCATTCTTTCTGCTTGGGTGCCTCACACTCCTTTCAAATTCCAACTTATGTGGTTGCGGGATGCCTCTCTCTATGACTAGATGATTATGTGGTGGAGGATTGGTTAACCTGCTTTTGGTACCACAATGTATACTTTTGTCAAGCTTCTTCAATTTGTCAAGTATCAACTTAAAAGGTGGAACAGGAGATCTTTTGGTAATATTTTTCATGAAAAGGCCGCCACTCAAGAGGAATTGAATAGTATTATGCATTTGATTCGTGAAAATGGGGTTTCTGAGGATCTTTTAAAAGAGGAAGCTAGGACTCTGAAGATGGTGGAGGAATGTGAATTACATGAGGAGATTTACTAGAAGCAAAAGGCTTGGGTTGAGTGGCTCCAAGAAGGGGACAAAAATACTGCCTTTTTCTTTAACTCTGTGAAGGCTAGGAGACACGGTAATTCCATTTCTATTTTGGTTAATGGCAGAGGGGATCATCTTGTCTCATTTTAGGAAATTACTGAAGAGGCTTCACAGTATTTTGAGGCCCTATTCAGAGAGGATCCGCATGGGGGTTCGGCTAAGGAGGAACAGGTGCTATCTTGTGTCCCTCAGTTGGTTTCTAGGGAGGCGAATGAGCATTTGATGAGGGAGATTTCTTTAGAGGATTTGGAGGAGATTGTGTTTCAAATGAAGAAGGGGAAAGCACCTAGTCCTGATGGTTTCCCAATTGAATTTTTCCAAGAATTTTGGGATATCATAAAGATGGATCTCCTGGCAATGGTTCAAGAGTCTTGACAGAATAAGCAAATGTTGAGAGCTCTCAATGCTACATTCATCACCCTCATTCCCAAATGTGAAGAGGCTGATAGATTGAATCAGTTTCATACTATTTCCCTTTGCAACGTGGTTTATAAAATTATTTCAAAGTTACTGGCTGAACGACTAAAGAAGTGGCTTAATGTGTTGATTTCAGAGGAACAAAGTGGATTTGTTGCAGGTCGGCAGATTTTGGATGGGGTTGTTATTACTACTGAGACTATCCACTCCATGGCTAGTTCAAATGAGAAGGCTATGTTCAATAAGCTGGATATGGCTAAGGCCTATGACCGGGTTCGATGGTCCTTCTTGCGGAAAATCTTGGGTGCTTTTGGATTTAGTGAAGAGTGGATCCATTGGGTCATGAGTTGTGTTTCGCCAGTATCCTTCTTGGTGTTGATAAATGGTGATCATTCGGAGCTCTTCGGAGCTTCGAGGGGTTTACGCCAAGGGGAACCTCTTTCCCTGTATTTATTTTTGCTTCTTGTTGAAGGTCTTGGGCGGCTGTTGAAGAGAAATGTTGAGGTTGGCACCATTTAGGGTTGGTAGTGGGGTGGGAATTTGCCTCCGCAATCTCACTTACAGTTTGTTGATGATATGACCTTGATGGGAATGGCTACTATCAGGGAGGTTATTGCTTTGAGGCAGGTGTTGGATGTTTACTTGGTGGCTTCAGGGCAGCTGATCAATGAAGATAAATCTTCCATCTTCTTCTTCAATATGTCGGGCCCCATTCAGCGAAGAATTGCTAATATTTTGAGATTTCAGATAGGGGTTCTCCCTTTTAATTATTATGGGTATTCCAATCTCTATTGGCTATCTTCCCAAAGGTTCCTGGCATAATCTTATTGATAAGTTTTGTGTGAAAGTCACTCATTAGACACACAGATGGTTGTCTTTTGCTAGACAGGTTCAACTTCTTAAATCTATTGTGCAGGCTCTCCCTATCTACAGGTGTATGCTTCAGGTGGCTCCGGTGGGATTTCTTAGGGAGTTATATTCCCTTGAGAAGCAATTCTTATGGGATGGCTGCCTGTCCTCCTCCAAGTGGAGCCTGGTCAGGTGGGAGGAGGTGTATAGTCCTAAGCAGTTTGGGGGATTGGGTCTTCGCCAGTCAACTTTGTTTGGAGTGGCTGTGGCTGCTAAGATTTTTGGAGATGGTGCGGGGAGCAGGACCAGTTGTGGGCTAGGATACTATCTCATAAGTATCTTCCAGGTATCCATCGTCATGATATTCCTAGGTACCCTCTTGAGGGGAAAGGTTCGGTGATTTGGAGCACTCTCCAAAAGGGTGCAAAGCTAATTAAGGATGGTTTATTTTGGATATGCTGTAGGGGTTCGGAAGATCTTTTTTGGTTGGACTCGTGGGATGGCTTTCCTCCTCTCACCTCTCAGTTTCCTCACCTGCTTCCGTTGAGTCAGAGATTTCTCGAGGCTGGGTGGTCCCGGGTAAGTGACTTTAAGTCCTTATCCTTTAATGGTCTGTTGGAGGTGGTTCGTTGGAAGGATCCCACTGAGTGGCCTATTTTGGGGATGGAGGAAAGCAGTGCTGAACTTAACACTATTCTTTGTAATAGGCGTTGTAGTGCTCTTCAAGAAGAGGATATCCTCGCTTGAATACACAATCCCAAGGGGAGCTACTCCGTTGCTTGTGGTTATCAAATGTTATTGGATCAGAAGTTGGCTAAGGTGGAGGTTCAGTGGTGGAAGAGGGTTTGGAACCGGCTTTTGTGGCCAAAATGTAACTGCTTTTCCTAGACTTTGGTGTGGAATAGGTGCTTGACTTGGGATAATATTCGTAAGCATGGATTCCAGGGGCCTTCCGCTTGTGTTCTCTGTGGGAAAGAGGAGGAAGATTCCTTGCACCTATTTTTTCGATGTCCCTTTGCTGTGCAGCTTTGGCATTGGTGGTGGGGGGTTTGGAAGCAACCTTGTGTTCATGCCTCTTCATTGGTGGAGTTCTGGGATAGCTTGGGAAGACCTCCATCATTGGCCTCCTTCTTGCCGGATGTGTGGTATGTTGGCCCTACCTTTCTTCTTTGGCAGATTTGTCTTGAGCAGAATCATAGGATTTTTCGTGGTGTTAGTCTAGGGGGGCAGCAAGTATGGATACGCATGTTAGGTATGATCCAGGAGTCGGTTGCTGCCATGTGTGAAGTGGTGTTCCCCTTGGAGAAAGGGGATTCCGAGTTGGTGGATAGTCTAGGATTGTAGGGGATTTATATTTCTTCTTCTGTTGTTTCCAGAAGAGGCAAGCTTGGGAACAAGAGAGTGCAGAGGATGGGTAGATGGAGACCCCCTCCGGTTGGAGTTTTGAAGATCAATACTGATGGTTCCTCTCGTGGTAATCCTGGGCTTGCAGGGATTCGTGGAGTGGGAAGGGATTCTAAGGGTTCGGTGATTTTTATTTTCTCTATCCATGAGGGGGAGGAGACGGTTAACCTTATGGAGGGTTTGGTGATCCTTTATGCTGTGGAACGGGCCCTTGCTTTGGGTTGGAAAAGGATTATTTGTGAAGCTGACTCTTAGGTCTTGATTAATCTATTGAATGTGTAGAAGTTGTCTGAGATTAATTGGCGATTAGCCTCTGTTGTCCAGCAGATTCTTCAGGTTAGTTCTAGGATGGAGGTGGTGTCCTTTGTTCATATCCCGAGGGAGTGGAATCGGGTTGCTGACTGTTTAGCTAAATGGGCTTCCGAGCAAGGTGCTGGTTGGAAGATTGAGGATTGGATGCATGTTTCCCCCGAGTTACGATAGGATTTAGTTCGGGTTCTTGAGGATGATAGAAGGTTGTTCGAAGATAGTTGAGTTTGGTCTAGAACTTGGTCCCTCTTTCTTGATTGTAATGTTCTTTTCTGATATTCAATAAAGTTTTTACCCCTCTTTTACGTACCAAAAACATTGTGACTCTAATCAAACAAAAAGCCGATCGGCCTTTAATCAGTACGAACTGGATGAATTAATTAAATAAGGATTATTTAATTAATTGGTTAGTAATGAAGTGATTAAGGAAGAATTGGAGTTAGTGAATCAGAATCGAGTGCATGATATCATTCAGGATAATTTGAACGTCTACAAGTTCCACTGAAGCTCAAAAAACTAACACACATAATACTTCACCACAATTACACTTCACACTTCTATCATCACCAAATTTTACACATACACTCTAGAAACTATTTGTCCACACATTCAAACAACGAATCAACCCTATAGATATACTGTAATTATCCAAAACATCAATTGGGTCAACCTACTTAGATGTATCATGTACCACATACCCTATCGGCTCCAAACACTAACACACATGCATTGCAAAAAAATGTGTATAACATCAAAATAGGTCAACATGACACATAATCACTCTCAAGATTATAATTTTCATAAACAATTTATCTCCACGTGACCCCAAAACCTTCAAGTCAGTACCATATAACAAAACTATTAAAATAACAATGAATGAACCAAGTGGTTACTCACAACTTGACACACAGACCACCATAACACTTCCAACATGGAGCATAAATGCTACTAAAATCCTCAAGCATTTCCTCAAAACAACATAGAAAAATATTCATCCATAATGGAATGTAGAGCATTCCAACATACACTCTGTAATTGCAACTCTAACATTTATAGAGCTGATACTTTGTCAAAATTATCTTAAATTGTAGAATACATACAAGCTTGAATATTTGGATTTAGACACCTTCAACATGCACAACATCACCTCAAAACCACATGACTATATTCTTCATAGCAGAGCAATGTGGACCACAAAACTAGTTCACTAAATAGTAAAAATTGTACATTGAGAATTAGGAAAATCTACAAAACATTTGGTCTTCTCTATAATAACACTATTATATCTCTATAAGGGGTTTCCATCAATGAAAAATCCATACACTACCATTCTCATCAATCTTCAACAATCTCCCCACACCATACACCAACATCATCTATACATCATCATGCTTATGTTGCCAACAACCCAAGTCTTCATTAACATGTTCTTTAGCTCGAAGATAAACTATAAAGCTCTCTATTAATGCTCCATACAAATAAAAATATATGTAAAAATGTGTAACAAGATGTGTCATTATTGATGCAGGATCATCTAGAAGGATTGTAAGTCATTTTAATTGATTTGGATTACTTATCACTAGGTATTGCATCACAAGTTAGATGGAGCATGGAAACTATTTCATTCTACTATAGTTAGTTATTTGGTCTCATAATTAGGAGGTTAGGTAGAGCTAGTCAAGATACATGACATGTCCAAAATTTAGAGGATTTTTTTTACCACAAAGATATCTAGATTCATCAAAGTGGAGATTGTGTTTTTGATTTATAATGAAGATTATTGTACAAAAGTTTGGGAGTTTGTGCTAGCAAGTGGGAACATGCACTAGAAAAGGGAAGTGTGTCAAGGTAAATTGGGTTCCAATAAAGCTTATAATATGAATTTTATGATGTTATATGATTCTTTCATTACAATAGGTGATTTAGGATTGAGGTGTCAATTTGGTTGACTACACATTACATGTGACGTAGAGTTTTGTGCCAAACTTTGACCAACATAGGTTGCCTTAGAGAGTTGCAGACTGTTTATAAGCATGAGTTTGGATTATTTCAAGGAGGCAAGGAGCATGGGGAGAAGAAGAGAAAAGAGAAGGGAAATTTGGTTGATAGATATGAGAGTAGTGTTGGTGCAAATAGGTGTTTTACCTATCTAGTCATTAGTGGGTCCTATTTACATGTTAAGTTTACTTAGGTCCTAGTTTCTTTTTCTAGAAGCCTTAGTTGTCTAGATAAGATCTTATCATATCTTACCTAGCTGGATTTTATTTAATTCTTGTGTCCCGGGTAAGTGCAAAAATATGTCACATAAAATTGATGCCACATTAATTTTTTTCTCGAATTACACATTTGGTGAGTGACAAATGAAAAAGTTGCAATAAAAAAATGACCCTCATTTCATTCATTATGCTATTCATCTACGACTTGTTGCATATTTTCCCCTTCCTAACACATGCTCACCAAATAGAAAGCATTTTTTTCACTTGGATCTTGTGAATCTTCATGAAGATGCTTCCAAGACAACACAAAGGTGAAAGAGGTATGGATTTCTGGTTTTTTAATTTCAAATTTTAATTAAATTTATATTGAATTAGGTTTTTAATTAATTTTTTTAAGTTTTAGGAAATGAATTTCCACCTCTAAATATTGAAAATTCTCAATCACCTCCTAATGAAGACCCTCATGAAAAAAAACAACATCAAACTAATCCCTCAATTCGTAGACATCTCATAGGAACACAAGAAAATATTCTAGGGGAAAAAAAAAGAAAAGGAAAATAGAACTTGAAGAATTTATTACAAGGTTAAATGATACTTCTACAACAAAACCTCATAAGAGAGGCCTTTTAGAATCCATATAGTCTATTGTATCTCATGTAGGATCAATGAGTAAACAATTTAATTTTTGGTCCAATAATAGGGAGGAACAAAAACAATTTTATGCAAATAAAATTTTGTATGAGCAAGTAAAGAAATCAAAAATTACCAAATTTGAATTGTGTGTCCTCTTTACAAACCCATAAACCAATCATTTAAAATACAACTCCAAAATATAATTGATTCAAAATGAATCTAGTTCTCTATTGCAAGTCTAATCTACAATTGTACATTCACTTCTTTTATTTATTCTACTCTTCAAAATATCCTCTATTCCATCTTTTTATCTATTGTTGTTATTGTGGTAGCAGAAATTGTACTCCCTTCTTGGAGATAGTGCAATTTCTTTCCTAATTTGGAACTATTTTGGTACCTATGCATTAAACACCCTTTTAAATCAACATTAATAAGCCCCTAAGACCTTTTATTTTAGATATCGAGGCTTATTTCAACTAAAAAATTTACAAAATAATCAAAAGCATTAAAATTTTTAACAACCCATCCCAAAAATCTAGGGTGGGACTCATATTCCACCTTGGGCATACAAGTCCCCCTAGGTGGGACCCATACACCACAAGTGGCATATGATTCCCACTTGGGCCCTTTTTAGGGTTTGAGTAGGAAATTCAAGTTTTAATTTAAATTTTGGTTGATGTTAGCTTTTGAGATCCAAATAATGGTAAATTAGGTGTAATGCCTATATAAATAAGCTTCTAAAGTCAATTTTCATATAAGAAATAATCTAGATGAGCAATTTTAAGATCCAAGCATTCAAGATCATTCAAGAACAAGCAATCAAAAAACTTGAAGCCTTAGAGAAATATTATTGTGTTTTTGCAGGTCTTCAAGCTCACTTTCATCCAAGATCTAGCATTTTCAAGGGTTGATTATTGTTGCTTATGGTGAATTATGATGGATTCTAGGTTGGGGAGATCTGTAACTAGCCATCAAGCCAAGTCTGATGACTTTTTTCCAGCTATGTGATTCCATCCTCCATTAACACTCTACATTCAACCTAAGGAGGGTATATACATTGTTAGGGCTCATTTTGGGTGATTAGGGATTTCTCAAAGTGAGTCATTCATGTCTATGCTTCATTCTTGCATCTCTTTCTAGCACAATAGAATAGGGTTGCATTGCATTTTATATTTCCTAATCTTAGACAAACTTAAGGTTAGGGTTAAAATTTATATTTACATTCATGATTCATTGTTTCTATCAAAGTTTAATTACCAAAATAGGGTTTTGATCGAGGAAAACCCCCCATAAGAAAATCAATTTTATATTCTATTTTGTAGGTCTTTTTATAGGTTCAAATCTAGAAGTTAGTTTGGGAAGGAAGAGCAGAGATTGGAGTATAGATCTAGACTTTAAATTCTTGAAAAATCAGAATAGGACTGATATGCCAAAAGTGGCATATGAGTCCCACTATAGGAAATTTTTCCATTTTTTTTGCAGATCCTAAATCTACACTATTAGAAACCTATTCCAAACTAGAAACCCTAGCCTGGGATTGATACACCTAGACTAGCATATGAGTCCTAGTTCCCTAATTCTAGTATTTTCAATGTTTCAAAGCTCATTTTAGGCCTCTATAGATTGCCAAGTGCATATCCCTGATCTCTCAACTTTGTATTTTGATTTACATGCATTTTTCAGTCATTTAGTGAAGTATTGCATTGCACTAGGTTTAAGCATTAGGTATTGCATTTCATTAGTCTTTCCAAGCCTTATCTTGGTGGTGAATCCCTCTTTAGTTTATAATAAGACCCTAGGACAACCCTATTGAAATATCTCTCTCTCCTTTGCATACATTAGATTGAGATCTCTAAGGTTTTCCTTGAATGAGAGAGTGAAGAAGATTGTTACTCTATCTCCCAAGCATAGAAACAAACAATTTTCAACCTTTCAATTGCAAACTCAGTAACTCATACCTCTGCTTTGTTCTTCTCCCCTTTCATTTCTCTATCTTATTGCACTTCACCTATGCAACTCAATACATATCCTAGTGTAGTGTTGGAAAAAGTATCCCTTTTCACACATAATTTGGGAATAATTAATAATAAAATGAGCCTAATGTTTCCTTATTTTAGTGTTGTAATATGTTTTTCATATTCACATTAATTTTAGGGCCATTTTAAATTAAATGGACTTAATTGTGCCTTATTTAGGGTATTGTAAGGTGTATCTTTACACTTTCACACTAATCTATGGCTTTTTTAATTGATTGAGGTTAATTTTCCTTAATTCGCCCCTTTAATTAAAATCCAATCCTAATTAAATGTAAATTCTAAGGAATAAAACTTGACATTGATAAATTCCATTACACAACCCTTAATTTTGGAAGATGTGTGTCCTAGGTAGGTGACCTAGGACCCATTCGTTACATGGAGAATGGGTCCTCACTTATTCCTAGGACCTTATTTTTACATGATATTTCACCTTATCTGATGTGTGTCCTAGGTAAGTGGCCTAGGACCCATTAGCCATATGGTGAATGGGTCCTCACTTGGACCTAGGAATCCTCTTTAAAATATGTTCTTGGTGGTATTTTAATGTTTTAAAATTCATAATTCAATGTCAGCTTGTGATATTTGAATTTTGGGAATTAATCTTAAGATATGTATGAATAAGAGGTCATTTCACTATGTTTCACTAAGATTTTCAAGTGTTCAAATCCTAGAGAAAATTTTATGATCAAGAGTCATTTCAAGAGCATTCAAGGGTAGATTTCTTCATCATTTGTTGTAGCAATCAAGATTCATTTCATCATGTCAAAGATGTATTTATTCATGCATGTTGTTGAGCTAATGTGGTGATGTAGTATTCAAGATCTAATCAAGCATTCAAGGAAATTATTTCACATCAAGTTTCAAGATCAAGATATATATCCATTGAGTCCACTACATGCTAATTTGCAATCTACTTTTGAAGGTTCAAATAGGGATTGGTGAGTTGTAACATTTTATTTTTTTCATTCATCATTCCTTTCATGCTTTTGTTTATTTCAAGGTTTAATTACGACAAAAATGGGGTTTAACCAAGGAATACCCCCATTCACCTAACAAACAACATTTTTCTCTCTTTCATGTGTGTTTGAAAATTTTAGGTGGAAGATCAATTGAAGAACAAAGTTACAAAGTTGTTAAAGTTGTCACAGTTCTTGCAATTTCACAAAAAATCTTCTACATAATTTATTTTCAGTTATCCAAAAATAAAAATCCAGACTTTTGAAGTGTAGAAACAGAGGAAAAAAACCCAAAAATAATTTTTCTAGAGCCCAAGCTAGGACCCATTTACCATAGGACGAATGAGTCCTCAATAAGCCATGAAAAATCATTTTTTGCAAAAGGTACACAACATTTATCCCTTCCAAACTCTCCCTAAAGTCTATAGGTTCCATTAGTATTATGTTTAAGCTTCTAAATGCACTTTTTAGATTGTAATTTGGAGTTTATTTGATGGTCTTAATCTTTCTCTCCAAAGTGTTATTTAGCTCAGACCATCATTCTAGCAAAAAGAGACTTCTGCTTAGGGCTTAAATTTTTTTTTTGTGATGTGAAGGATTTATGTGATGCAATGAATATTCACCGCCTATCATATAAACGTCATCATGGAAACATGTTACCTTTCCGTAGTCTCACAGGGTTAAATCAAGGAACCACCATCTCTTCCATGAAATAGTAAAATTATACTATTTGTCTGCTTGCATCATATTCCACTGACCATTGCATATTGTAAATATGAACTTGTTGGGTTGATTCACAACTACTATGCAAATCAAATGAGCGATACGATCTTTATTAGATACTTTTCATCATTTTACATATCACAATTACTACCTTGTTAGAGAACATTAAGAGTACAATGATGCAATAGCCAATAAAATTGTGTTCCCATCTGACACATGGAAAAGTTCCATGCTTTCATGAAAAATAGAGTTAGGCCCACCATGGGTCTCACAGAATTGTGAGAGTGGAATATTTAGGCTTTAGTCTTAGGGAATATTAAGCTCCACCTAGTCAGTAATACCTATAATGAAGGGGCTAGTTTCTTCATGACTTTGAAGGCTTAAGTTGTAACTTAAGCTACAAGTAATAGCCTATCACCAGTCAACGATCAATTATAAATTTTGTGAAGGAACCATGACTAAAAATTTTAGGGTTTCTCTGCTAAACCCTAACTTGACCAAAGAGAAAACATAACTCAATTATGAGCTCCATTTTCAACTAGTAAACATGTAAACTGTACCTCTAAATGAGTAGGAAAAACCCACATCAGATCTGTCATTAGTTTTCTACATAGTCCTCTGGAAATAGTCTTTGAAATAACATGTAAATATTGCATGACAAATTTCCAAAATTTTGAGCAACAACATGCTCTTCTCTACATCAAACTTCACCATTCTTCTTGAGATTGATCTTCCTTACATAAATCCAATTTCCTTTTGACATCAATGACAATATATTGCCAATAAAAACCATTTATATATCTTGATTATTCTAGCCTTCAAATTCATGATCTTAACCTTGCTTTCTAATCAACCATCTTGATGTCATGTTCTCTAAGATTTGATATCATTTTATACAATTTCCACTATGGGTCTCAACTAAGAGAGGCTTAGTGACAAAACACTAATCATTAATTAACACATACAATGGAACATTGAAACACAATATGCAAAATAAAATGTTTTATTTTTTAAATATGAAGGTTTTTATAGACTGAACATAACAAAAATTACACCACCTTGCAACTTTCTCTTCAATGTTTTTAATTTTTTTTAAATGTATAAAAAGTTTTCACCATGGCCAAATGGACTGTAGATATGAAAAATGAGAGAGGTTATTGTAGATGGACCCTATGTGACCCTATAAATTCAAATAGAACATCTCTAAGTGGCATAGTTTTTGAAAAATAGCTCATCAAAGTTTTCCACTTTTTGGCAATCATAGCTCTTAAGAGAAAGAACTAGTACAATGTAGTACGGAATGATCTGGTATAATGATCTGGTATAATGGGGTGCAAAATAGGACTTTTCCTAGCATAAACTAGGCCACCTGGATGTGTTGGCACTATTAGTTTGGCCGTATGATGAAAATTATGCCACCTTCTAACTTTCTCTTCAATGCATTTGATGCATTCTTCAATGTGCAAGAAGTTGTTACCATATCCAATTGGATTGGAGATACAAAAAACTAATAGAGATTATTGTAGAGGGACCCTACATAACCCTATACCTTTAGATACAATGTTTCTATATTCCATAGGTTTTGAGAAACAACTTGTCAATGTTCACCAAATTTTGGCATTTACGGATCTTAAGAGAAAGCATTAGTACAATGTAGCCTAAAATTATCCAATATGTTGGGGTGTGAAAAAATGACCTTGCATAGTATAAAGCTTCCCCCTTGGACATGTTGCGATTGTTGATTTGATTGCACGATGGACAAAAATAAAGTTACACCACCTTGCAACTTTCTCTTCAATGCATTTGACACTTTTTTCAATGTGTGAAAAGTCATCACCATGACCAAATGAATTGGTGATATGAAGAAATGAGAGAGGTTATTATAGAGGTGTAGACATGTAAAATTGACTTAACACTTATCACAAATTTGGAATATCTCGAAACAACTTAGAATCAACCCAAAATGACTCCAAACGACTCCAAATTAACTCAAAAGTCTCGTAATTTTATTACTGAATCACCTCAAAACAAATTTGAATTTCCTCAACTCATACTGTTCAAAACGACTCTAAAATCAACTCAAAATGACTCCAAAAATAACTTGAAAAAACTCCGATATAAATTCAAACTTTTTTAGAAACGTAATCAATCAACTTTGGACCACTTAAAATCAATCGTAACATCTTGAAAATATTTCCAATCATCTCGTAACATCTCAATCAACTCAAAACATTCTAAAAAAATTTGAATCATCTCAAAATCATCCCATGATATCTCATAATGTATCAAATGCATCTAATGGTATTTCAAAAATGACATTCTAAAAAACCCACTTCCTCTCTTTTTTTTTTTACCAATAATACATTGAAAGTTATTTTGGCATTAATTCAAATTTCATCATTTTCAACCACTAAAATAAATATATTTATTACGTAGTCCTACCTAATCTTATTTTGTTCCTAATACATTTCTGATTATGTTTCACTACCCGCTTTATTCCTCAGTAAAATTGAATTATTAAAGTTTTACGATAATTTTACTATTCTCTGCCAATTCTCTCCTCTCCAAAAATTTACCACTCAATCAAAACTATTCAAATTATCAAATCAAATCAAAAATAAAAAAAATGGAATTAATTACTAATATTCTCACCAGCACTTTTGATTAAGAAAATCAAGTGGATTGCTAACTAAGCACCTATTTTGCTAACAGAAGCACCTATTTGCTAACAAAGCACTCCACTTTTCTAACTCAACCATCTAATTCCTAACTCAACCCTAATCGATCAATCACTGCTAACTACAATCAAACTTTGACTATCCAATCTATTCTTCAATCACCCTACTCAGCAATCTTCCACCATCACATTTCATGCCTAAATCCTTCACCCATTTTGACTTCATTGGGATCTAGATATTCTCTCAACGGATCCTCGGGACACGACTAAAATCTCATTTCCTTTATAACAAACTCCTCTCCTCACAAATAAAGATCAAAATTTCAACTTACCTTATGCAATGAAGTGTTGTCACAATCACCATTGATAGAGCTTCAACCTTTTCGATCAACGAAGCATCGTTCATCAAGCTTTTATGTAAAAGCAATGGAGGCTTTGCAATGATACGAACAACCCAACATCATGCAAATACACTCCATCACGGGATGGTAAACTCTTCTTTTGTTTTTTGAATTGGTTTTGAATATCTTAGGATCTTATTTCATTCAAATAGCTTAGATTTTCACATTTCATGAGTGATTGAATAGGATGGATTAAGCGTTTTGGATTAGATAGATTTATGATTTCAATCTTGCATTTGATCTTGTTTTCACATCTCTCCTAATGGATTCCTTCCCCCTCACACATTCTAGGATGCTTGGTGGGACCTAGGTCCTCCTTACTAATGTTTTTATGAGCAAATTTGAAGTCATAGGAATTCGAGAGGCTTCTAGAGACGTTTCAAAAAATACCCAACAAAAACTCACTTTTGACTAGCAAGAATTTTGAGCATTTTCCACAGAAACTATTCTTTTGCCATGGGAATTGTGCCTTTTCACTAAGATCAGCTCTTTTGCTCCAAAAAGTGTGCTTTTGTATCTTTTTGGGTTTGCACCTGTATGGAAAATCTGAGCTTTTTTCTTATTTCTGAGCTTTTGATTTTTCTTTTAAGCATTTTCTCTAGAAGAAAAATGCACGGATCTTGCACTATTGTAATGACCTTCCTTGCTAACATTTTGTTTGTTTTGTAGGAATTAATGTATTTCTATGCAAGATTTTGAAAATACTAACTTGTTTTGTGTAGAGAAGACGATTGGTCCAAGATCTTTGGAGCCACCAAGTATTTTTGTTTATCTTGGGAATTTCCTTTTGGTGCTTTAAAATGAACAACAACTCTCACATTTGATCTGGTGTTGTTAAAATAAACAATTTAAAGCTTTCTAAAGTAGGAATCTCCTTTTGGTGCTCTAAAATGAACAACAACAACTCTCACATTTGATTTGGTGTTGTTAAAATAAAATAATCTTAAAGCCAAAGTAGGAATCCTGCTTCTTTGGTGCTCTAAAATGAATTCAACCTCACATTTCAAATTTGGTAAGCTTTGTTAAAATGAACAAATTTGAAGCTTTCTAAAGTAGGAACTTTCTTTTGGTGCTCTAAAATGAACCAAAAAAAACTCTCACACATGATTTGGTGTTGTTAACATAAACCATTTTGAAGCTTTCTAAAGTAGGAACTCTCTTTTGGTGCTCATAAAAAGAACATAAAACATCTCCCCACCTTAGTCTCTGAAAAACGAAAGGCTACTCATAAAGTTTCTTGCTAATTAGGAACCATTTAACCTATGCATGTAAATAGGGCAAACATTTTTTATTTCCGTTATTAATGCACGATGTAGATTTACATTTGTTGAATAGTTAAAGACGAGGTTTGATTTTCTTATAAACATCTCAATTCTTGGGGTTTAAAAATAAACAAAATGTTTTTGTTGTTTTCACACCATTGTTATCTTAATTGCTTGATGTCTTGAACACTTGAATTGGTGCAAAAATAAAAAGAACCTTTGTTTTTCTTTACTCACATTTTTTTGGGGTTAACATTGCTCGAGGTGTTTAAAATGAATCAAACTGCAATGAATTTTTTATTGTGCATACATTGATTGGAAAAGTTGAAGTGTTTTGTCTTCTCCCCTCGCACCGTTTTGGTGATATTGGGTGAGAGAAGAAAATTTTTGAGCTTTGCATTTATTTTAAATTTTACCTTAGAGAGGGAGCTTGCTTTGAGACACATCCTGCGCTGGAGAACTCATTGCAAGGTCTCAAAGCACTTTTACTGGCGGGCTATATCACAGGTTGCAAATTCATAAGAAAGTAGCTTCAAGCTGTGCTGACAACAAACTGCACCTAATCCCATTCCTTAAGTGGAACAGGAATGGTTAAAGAGCCTTAAGTTGCCAAGCGGGTGAGTCTCATATTTCCACGTTCATAGTTACACTAAGAGCCAACTTTTTTAGAAGCCACCCTATTATCCAAAACATTACTTGAAAGTGGTGCATCAGAATTTACTTTTGAGAAGTTACTTTCCAAGTCCGACTACAGACCCATGCCATAAGTTGCATGTAAAATCATCTCTTTAGAGCATGAGGCAAGCCCACCTAAGAGGATGGTTTCTCTCCACTAGGGTTGTAATTGTTTGTTAATGTTAAACTTTCCCAATTACATTAAAAAACAATTGTGACATCAAATTCTATGTTTGATTTAAAGAAAAAGAACACATCAAAACAAACATTGAACAAGATGGTCAAAACACAAACCCTTTGAGTTAGTGTATACTTGTGAAAGAAGCCTTATGTTTGCACTCCTTGAAAGGATTTATCCTTAAAGGTTTTCAAACATTTCAGTTTTTATTTTTAGGTGGCATTGATCAAAGTAAACACTTTTGTAACTATGGCTTGGGTGTTGTGATTTCACAACTTGAGCTATAGACATTTAGGTCACATAAAGTCCATGCTTTTGAGTCATTCTAGTGCTATTATATCATTTTCCATACTCAAGAACACAAAGGAAACAGACACACAGAGGTTACAAACTACCATTCCAACTCACAATTTTTTTGCTAAACACTTAGGGGAAAACAAATTAGAGTTGTTTATATGGTCATTTCTTGAACAAGACACTTGGAAAATCAAATTGGTCACAAAGTCTCCCACCCATTATTCCCATACTATTTATTTCAAATCAAAATCCAAAAAAACATTAGGATCATTCCTCCACTCAAAAAGTATATGATATCAACAGTTACTTTGAACTCATAGTTAGTTCAAGTATCTTTCCCACAACATATCCTCTAGACTAGGAAGTGGAATATCGACCTAGTTCTTCAACATTTTTATTTTTGAAAAGTACCCACATTCCAAAAAAACACTTAAGCCTTAGGGTTTTTGAGTTTCATAGCAAACCACCTCACAACACCATCACACCTTATGACCATTTGGTGACCTACCACTCCAGTTCAACAACCAGACCTTGTAGCACCAATCTTTCAACCAAGTAACACATACAACGAAGGTGCATAAACTAACATCATAAGCAGTTTGAGAACCTTCATATTTGAGAAAAATGAAACACCCCACTAATTTCTCATTGCATCCATCATCTTAGATGAAGAGGAAGAAAAGGAAAACCTAACAGTTAGAAGACCTATATTACCACCACCCACATGGCAATAAATACCATCTTCATGATCTCATGTAGAATCAGAATCCCCAAGAGAAGGTCTACCAGTCGTCACTCCAAAATTAGACATCTAAGTCCAAAAGCCATCCAAAACCACATTTTAGCACTCTACCTAAACAGAAACAAGTTGTTAGTCAACTTTTATGAACAAACACTAAGACAACATCCTAATATGTACATGTTCTTTATGAATCAAAACCCACGTCTCTTTCAGGATAATATCTAAGGACATTGGTACCTTCCATGGTTCACCACACAATCAAAATCCATAGGGGAAGATCTACATCTTGTTGTCTCAGACATAGGAACCATAATTCCAAGTTTGGTAGAAAGTTGGCCATCATACTTTATTGCAATCGCTACATCTTGGCAAGAAAATTTTATGCATGATCTAGGAGGAACCAAACTATATTACCTACCCACATCCACCCTCTTATTTATGTCGACATTAGATTTAAAAAATTTAGAGGTCTAGCACCATTTTCCCTAGCATAAGATCCAAGTTGTTTATGACAACCATGAGATCACAACACAGAAAGAACATGGAAACCAATAAAAGAAGTGATAACATCCCACCAACAAACACCATAGACAACAGAAGGGACTAATGAGGATATAAACCAAGTGACCTTATGATAGGGTATTGAGCACCATAACCTCCCCAAAACATGTCAATCTATTACCCAAATTACTCTTATCAAGGGTCACAACATCAAATAGGGCAATAACATCAGGGATTTCAAAATCACCATCAAGGAATAAATTCAAAACATCAAATTTCCCTAGATAAAAATGAGAGAGATCTTGAGGAAATTAAACATTATCCCACAAACACCTCAATATCCACATCAACAACACTTCCAATATCTGCAATATCAAGAAGTTTCGCAACACCAAGGTGTACATCAAATGCAATATCAAAATGTACCTCAATTTCCATATCAAGGAGTTCAGCAAAATCAAGAAAAACCACAGAGGAAAGATTACCAACCAGAAAGAAAATTCACCCCTTTGGGAGAAACTTTAGAGGTAAGCATGCACGAACTAGTACAACAAGAAATTATCAAAATCAATGATAGTACAACTTATGGTGAACCAAACATTAGACTTCCTTGGTATAACAAGTATGAACAATGTGAGTTCCACAAGATCAAAGGTCACACAACAAATAGATGTGCTACAATCAAAAACCTCATCCAAGACCTCATTGATCAAGGAGAAATAACTATTAAAGAGCCATATACCAATGACAACAATGACAATGTCTCAACCTCAAAAGGTGAAAGAAATAGTCAAGGGCCATCTACCAATGA